>CM031373.1:86543056-87052654 GCA_018208015.1 Medicago ruthenica | reverse complement strand
CACCAAAACAACCCAGCAATTCACACCATCCACCACCCTCCACGCCTACATCCACTAACCAAACACAGCCCTATAACAAACACAGAACCGTACGACCACTCACCCTCACCAACAACCACCTCCTCCCTAAACCACAAAGCCAAGCCGTGCCCCCCCCTCAACAACACAACACCAGCCACGGCCTCCCTCCTCACCAAACACGCCCAGCCACAACACACTCACAAACTCACGCCCTCCACTCTTCTCCCACACACCCAAGGCCGTACGGATTCCTCCCCTAAACAATTCCACAACAAATTCAGAACTGCATACCTCTCACGGCCACTTCTCCCCACCACAACACAACAAACACGGCCATACCTCTCACTCACAAATTCAGAACTGCATCACAACAAAACAATCCAACCCTAATCGCTACTCCTCCACCACCACAACCACTACACGGCCGTACCACATACCAACGCAACAGCCACCATTCACAAGTCAAACCAAGTCCCAATCCCAACAACCACGCCTCCCTCATCCCAACCCACGGCCTAAACCATCTCACAACCGTCCCTCACCCACTCAACCACCTGACCCGCAAACCCAACAACACACCCGAAAAAAAAACAAGAAGGAGAAGAGGTAGTTTCCTTCCGGAATTTCTAACTTTAGATCTAGGCTTTGTGCGTTTTATTCTTTAAAAACTAAGTCAATTTTCGAAAAGAGGGGAGAAAAGGGGTTCGGAAGATATATTTTTTTTTAAAAAAGGGAGGTGGTTGGCCGCTCCGGCGCGGTGGCGCCGCCCCTTGGGCCGGCCAACCACCGCGCCTGAAACAAATCCGGCGGTGGGCTTTGAGGGAGAAGAGAGAGCAAGAGAAAGAGAGAAAGAGAGGAAGAAAGAGAAAGAAATGAAAAAATGAAGGAAAAATCTGAAAAAACCTAGTTTTATTTCCCCCATTTGAACCAGGCCCATGCGGCCCATCTGGCTTTCTCCCTTTCTTCTCTACTCAGCTTCTATCCGCACCCCCCTGTTTGCTTACTGCACCCTCCTTTTCCCTTTTATTTTTTTTTTATTTTTCTTATCATTCTCGCATTTTATCTTGTTAATATTTTTATTTATTTTCATGCATCTTATCTCGTTGCATTTATCTCATAGTACTTCATGCATTTTTTTTTTTCATTTTGTTATTTTTCCCTTTATTGCATGCATTTTTATCTTTCTTTTAGCATATTTATTAATTGTAATTTTGTTTTTTTGTTTATCATTTTATTATTTTTATTCCATTTTATTAGAATGTATTTAGGTACAATGTAAAGATCATAAATGAGAATATGCACCGACACTCGCACTTTATTTATTTTGCTTTACGTCTTTTTTTATTTATTTCGCTTTATAAAAAAAAATACAAAAATATTAGGTTAGTTTAATTTCAAAGGGGTTTCGTGGTGATCCAACGTCACCACGGAATTTCCTCGCGTTTAGCTTTTTTTTTAGTTTTAGTTTATAAAAAACAAAAAAAAACAAAAACATGCAAATAATCAAAAATCACAAAAAGATCTTTTTTTCTAAACAAACCTTGATTTTCAATCAAGTGACCCTTTTTCTCTTTTATTTTCTTTAAATAACCATTAATCTACTTTTAATAACATTTAAATCATTTTCAAAAATTAAAAAAACAAACCAATCTTATTTTGCCACTTGGCCTTTATTTTATCTTTAAAACCTTTTTTAAAAACTAATAAAAAACACAAAACAAATCAACCGTTATTTCTACCCCGAACTACGAGGTTTTGATCCCTCACGGGTACGTAGGCAGAGGACCCTGTCCTTCCAAATCATAAAAAATACAAAAAACAAAACATTTTCTTTTCTCATTACTTTAATTCTGTCTCTAAAAAAAAATAATAAGCAAGTTATAGCCAAAATAAATAAATAAAATCAAGAGGTTCTCGTAGAGTACTACGAACGTTTAGGGTGCTAACACCTTCCCTACACGTAACTAACCCCCAAACCCTAATCTTTTAAAATGTGGTAATTTAGAACTTTTTTCCACCTTTCTTTAAAAAATTAAAAGTTCAGTCGTGAAATAAAATTAGTGAGTCAACGCTAATCAATAGCTTGATCTCCGAAAATCACCGCGACAGAAATGGCGACTTCACTGGGGATTCCCTAAGAGGGTTGAGCCTAACTTGAATTTATTTAATTATTTTGTGCTATAACTTGCTTAAACCAAAAAATGTAAATATGTGCCTATGTGTTTTTTTTCTCTTACGTGAGTGGTGAGATAAGTCCTACACCCGGGCTTGAGAGAAACATAAGATAGGATGGTGGTATAGTCAAAGTGCCATACCAGGAGTAGTCTTGGGTGTTGGTACATGTGATATAACCCCGCTCAATGGAGGACTCTTAAAGGTAATACCATGTCAACATGAGTAGTCGTGTTTGACATTGTTATTTTTAAGTGGCCTATGAAGTTGAGGACCTTTAGTTACCTTTAACCCATCTTGGCCTTTTAGGACGTAGTGCGGTGGCTAATCAAGAGTAGTCTTGAATTGGTCGATACACGATACTACACTCAAACGAGACTTTCCTACGAATGTCGTTGGACCGGGAGTCAGTCCCGTAATCCGGCAATATTCGGAAGTGGTCAATGACTTTGGGAACTTGGTAGAACCCATGATACAGGTACATATGAAACCATAGTCCCTACCAAATGGCGTGTTTACCCTCAGCTCCAACATTTTGGACTTAACCTCACCATGTTTTCTCCGTTTCTTTAGCATAACCATGCATGCATGCATCCATGCATAAACTTATTTTCTCATCCAATTATCGAAGGATTTAAACAAGTTTTTTAAACATCATAGAGGAGCACTAGGAAGTACACCTTCAAGAACCTTGATTTGTTGAATTTAAGGAAGCTAGGAGTCTTTAAATTTTTTATGTTAAAATCTAGCTTCCACTAAAGGACTTTTGAATTGGTCCCTTGGCTTGGTTTCTAAAAAAGAACTATCTTGTAATTCCTTGATGCTCAAATGAAATATTCAAACCATGATGTTTACAATTACTTCAACAAAGTCCTTCGATAACAAATCTTTCTTCTTTTTACATAAGCATAATCATGCATCATATCGCATTCATAGTTTCTCAAAGCCGAGTCTCACGTCTTGTTTTTCTGAAGGTCTATCTGCCTAGTCCAAGAAAGTGGCCCGACGTCCTCAGCAGAAACTAACTTACAACACTAGGGCATATCAGAGAAAAAGAATGGAACATTTGGAACAAGAGAATCAGGCACTCCGGGAGGAAATGACATCCATGCGGACTAAGATCGAAGAATTGACAGAGTTGGTAAAGCTGCTGGCAGCCGCACAAGTTCATCCACCGTCTCCTTCCCCTAGCCATCTAGCTCAGTTGATACCTACTACTACTCCGGCTCCGACGGCGCACACCAGTGCTCCACAATATACTATGCCCGACGGATATCCCTGGGGCATGCCTTTTAGCTCCGGTGAAGGATTCATCCCTATTCCTGCTGCAACTTCTGCTCCTCAACCCGGTATTACTTTTCCTCAGGCTACTATGGCTTTTTCAGCTCCAGTGATTCATACCACCCAGTACGACAACGAACCTATCTTTCACACTGAAAGTGTAGGGGCTCAGGATCGGATGGATGACTTCCAAGAAAAGTTTGACAAGATGCAACGGGAAATCAAGGCCCTCCGCGGGAAGGATCTGTTTGGGAAAAATGCCCACGACCTCTGTTTGGTGCCAAATGTCAAGATCCCGCCCAAGTTTAAGGTCCCTGAATTTGAGAAGTACAAGGGGAACACTTGTCCTCAAAGCCACCTGATAATGTATGCTAGGAAGATGTCTACCCAGACGGATAATCATCAACTACTCATCCATTACTTCCAGGACAGTCTGACTGGCGCCGCTTTAAAATGGTACATGAGTTTGGACAGCACCAGAATCCGAACTTTCAATGACTTGGGAGAAGCCTTCATCCGCCAGTACAAGTACAACCTGGACATGGCCCCAGACAGAGACCAACTCCGGGCCATGGCTCAAAAGGATAAGGAGACTTTCAAAGAGTATGCCCAAAGATGGAGGGAGATTGCTGCTCAGATTAACCCACCACTAGAGGAGAAAGAAATGACCAAGATTTTCCTAATACTCTTGGTTCATTCTATTACGAGCGGATGATTGCAAGTGCGCCTAGTGATTTCACTGAAATGGTTAATATGGGAATGCGTCTGGAGGAAGGAGTCCGAGAGGGACGTTTAGTTATGGAAAGTGCCTTTGCTGCCAGCAGTACAAAGAAGTTTGGGAATGGCTTCTCAGGGAAGAGAGAGCAACGGGTAAGTATGGTGGCTCATGGGCAGCCTCAGCAACAGTATCAACAACAGTCTCGACAACAGGCTCCCCAACAGTTCACCCAACAGAATCGGGTCCAGTCGATATCGCAGTTTGATCCAATTCCCATGACGTATGCAGAGTTGCTTCCCGCTTTGCTTGATAAAAAGTTAGTTCAGACTAAGGCGCCCCCTCGGGTACCTGAAAGGTTGCCACGTTGGTATAGACCTAATCTCTCTTGTGCTTTCCACCAAGGGGCACCCGGTCACGACATTGAGCATTGTTTCCCCTTGAAAGCTGAAGTCCAAAAGTTGGTCCAGGCTGGTGTCCTGTCCTTCAAAGATTTGAACCCCAATGTGCAAGCTAATCCACTACCGGATCATAAGACTGCATCTATTAATATGGTGCAAGTTTGTTCAGAGGCTTACCCAGTTGAAAACAACCTGGAGG
This sequence comes from Medicago ruthenica, assembly GCA_018208015.1. NCBI lineage: Eukaryota > Viridiplantae > Streptophyta > Magnoliopsida > Fabales > Fabaceae > Medicago > Medicago ruthenica. Next base: position 87,047,865 of record CM031373.1, on the reverse strand, counting down.
AGGTGGCAGCTAGCTTTGTGACACATGGCAGAGTTCGCCGCAATTGGGTCGCTGTTGACGTCCCTTCCGCTATTCATTGTTCTAAATAACATTTTGTTGTTTTTGCTTTTCATTTTAAAAAAAATAATATATAAATCCTTTCGTTCCGCCCGATACGAAAGTGAACTTTTGTAGGGCTTTTTGCTTCATGTATTTCCATCATAAAATAAACAAGTCGTTTTGTTCTCGACTCTGTCTTTATATTCTTTGTTTTTTTCTGGAAAATGGTGAACACAAAAAACCCAAAAAATATATTTTATTTTATTTTAAATCAATTTCAAAAGGTCTGCATTTTTCACTCATTTTCTAAAATCAATCATCAATCATATGTAGACCGAACATCAATAAGCCCGTTGAACACTGTAACCCTATGCTCTCTCCCGACTTTGAGTTCCCTGTTTACGAAGCCGAAGAGGAGGAGGATGAAGGGATTCCCGTAAAGGTATATCAGTTATTAGTATGACATGAAAGCCATTCAGCCTCATGAAGAAGCACTCGAAATGATTAACTTAGGTTCCGAAGAACTGCCATTACAGTATTCCTGTTCAAATCCCAGATGAGTGGTGCCATCGAAGCTGCAAAAGAAAAAAAACAACAAACAAAAAAAACAACAAACAAAAGCAAAAAAAAAAACAAAGAAAGAAAATACATCGAAAAGATGGTGCAGAAGATGGTAACCACTTACAAGGACTTGCATGGGATGTTATCGTATGCTTTACCTGGATATCGTACTTCAGTGTGTACCTCAACAGGGGCAACCCCCTCTTCTTTAGTGTATGGCATAGAAGCAGTACTCCCTGTGGAGATTGAGATTCCATCAATGAGAGTTTTAATGGAACCCAAGTTATCAGAGGCTGAATGATGTCAAAACAAATATGATCAGTTCAAACTTGATTGAAGAGAAACGCATGAATGCTTTGTGTCACGGGCAGTTCCCGTGTGTTCCAAGAAGGAGGTCTTGTGCTCAAAAAGATTTTATCATTTCAACCGGACTCCAGGGGCAAATGGACGCCTAATTATGAAGGCCCATATGTCGTCAAAAGAGCATTCTCCGGTGGTGCAATGACTCTTACAACTATGGATAGTGATGAGCTTCCCCGTCCTGTGAACGCCGATGCAGTCAAGAAATACTTTGTCTAAAAAATAAAACAACAGCTCGGTAAGTCGAAAACCTGTAAGGGCGGCTTAGGCAAAAATGAGCGTCTCGGTGGACTGAAAACCCGAAAGGGCGGTCCAGGCAAAAATTAGAGACAGGAAACAGAAAATAATCATCCTGATAGATCGAAAACCCGAAAGGGCGGTCTATGCAAAAATTAAGGATCAAAAGACAAAGTAACTGTATCAAGTTGGCCATGACTCACTTGGGGCACATTAGCGGTCAAAGAGACTCTGAATCTGAAGCATCTAAACGGTGGAATTCAAAGTTGTTAGGGAGAATAACGGTTATTGTGTTCAATGTACCTTCCCCTTATATTTACCATTTTCCAAACTTTTGAGAGATCCGTGGGGCAACGCCATTGGCGGGCCACCACTCTGTTAAAATGAATTTGAGCCTGTGCCTTTTATTTGGAATTCTCATTTATTCGGTTTATAAAATTTCTTCTATTTTTGATGGTAGTACTTGAAGCAAAACTTTTTTTAAAATCATAAATCTTTTTATATTTTTTGGAAAGCATAAACAACAAACACATTCTCTTTGAACTCATGAATAAGTGAAGTGTGCGTCGACATCTGTCCTGAGAACGGATAAACTTTGCAGGCTGAACATGGTCAATTGCTTGAAAAAAAAAAAAGAAGAAAAAGAGAAAAGAAAAAAGCTCGGTAAGTCGAAAACCCGAAAGGGCGGCTTAGGCAAAAATGAGCGTCCCGGTGGATCGAAAACCTGAAAGGGCGGTCCAGGCAAAAATTAGGGGCATACAAAAAGAATATATTCCCGGTGGACTGAAAACCTGAAAGGGCGGTCCAGGCAAAAGTTAGGGATTCAAAAAAGGAAAAGGAACAAAAAGCATGACCACAGAAACACCAGTTCTTCTGCCAGGTCTTTGGATTAGCACGATTCCCCCAGGAAGTGTTTGCTCCCCACCGGTTGTTGCATACATCGGGCTTTACCCCGTCAATGTCTTGATATGCCCCCAACGGCATCATCCCCAATGAAGATTGCTGAGTGTTTGTACTGCGTCGTCGGTCCACTTTTCATCTTACCTGTCCAGTCTTGTTTCATCGAGTCTATCAGTTATACTATCCCACAAGTCAATCCTCCATACAGTCATACAAGTCGTATTGTCTTACATACATTCATACATTCATGCATATACACATTCATGCATACACAACATACACATAACATCATTCAATACATGGTTGCATTAGCCACCCTGAGTCTTGTTTTTCATACCAATCAGTCATGAACTTTTTTTAAATATCTTTATCCCCAAATGTCATCCCCAGTGTGTCTGGTCCAGAGATGTCATCCTCTTTATGCCAAGCGGCAGTTCTTTAACGAACAGCTTGTGCGTACCTTTATTCCTTGTCGTCAATGGCAGTTCGGCAACAACCCGAACAGTTGGCATCTATCCTTTATTCCTTGTCGTCAATGGCAGTTTGGCAACAACCCGAACAGTTGGCATTTATCCTTTATTCCTTGTCGTCAGTGGCAGTTCTTTAACGAGTAGCTTGTGCATTTTCCTATCCAGTCTTTTGTCGTCAGTTGACCAGTTCGGCTACATCCCGAGTAGCTGACATTTATCTCTTACCTCTTTTAAGCTATCAATACACGATAGTAGGTAATACATGTCACCTCCTTTAAGCTATCCATACAACGATAGTAGACGGTGTCTCCTTTTATATTACCTCTTTTAAGCTATCAATACACGATAGTAGGTAATACATGTCACCTCCTTTAAGCTATCCATACAACGATAGTAGACGGTGTCTCCTTTTATATTACCTCTTTTAAGCTATCAATACACGATAGTAGGTAATACATGTCACCTCCTTTAAGCTATCCATACAACGATAGTAGACGGTGTCTCCTTTTATATTACCTCTTTTAAGCTATCAATACACGATAGTAGGTAATACATGTCACCTCCTTTAAGCTATCCATACAACGATAGTAGACGGTGTCTCCTTTTATATTACCTCTTTTAAGCTATCAATACACGATAGTAGGTAATACATGTCATCTGTCTGTTTTAAGCTATCCATACAACGATAGTAGACGGTGTCTCCTTTTATATTACCTCTTTTAAGCTATCAATACACGATAGTAGGTAATACATGTCATCTGTCTGTTTTAAGCTATCCATACAACGATAGTAGACGGTGTCTCCTTTTATATTACCTCTTTTAAGCTATCAATACACGATAGTAGGTAATACATGTCATCTGTCTGTTTTAAGCTATCCATACAACGATAGTAGACGGTGTCTCCTTTTATATTACCTCTTTTAAGCTATCAATACACGATAGTAGGTAATACATGTCATCTGTCTGTTTTAAGCTATCCATACAACGATAGTAGACGGTGTCTCCTTTTATATTACCTCTTTTAAGCTATCAATACACGATAGTAGGTAATACATGTCATCTGTCTGTTTTAAGCTATCCATATAACGATAGTAGACGGTGTCTCCTTTTATATTACCTCTTTTAAGCTATCAATACACGATAGTAGGTAATACATGTCATCTGTCTGTTTTAAGCTATCCATACAACGATAGTAGACGGTGTCTCCTTTTATATTACCTCTTTTAAGCTATCAATACACGATAGTAGGTAATACATGTCATCTGTCTGTTTTAAGCTATCCATACAACGATAGTAGATGGTGTCTCCTTTTATATTACCTCTTTTAAGCTATCAATACACGATAGTAGGTAATACTTGTCTTCTTTAAGCTATCATCTTTGCTGATAGTAGACAGTGTCTCCTTATTTTACTTTTTTTAAGCTATCATTTACACGATAGTAGGTAACATCGGTCTTTGTCTTTGTTAGGCTATCGTTCTGAATTAATGCGATAGTAGACAACTCCTTCCCCAGTGAAACTATGTTATCCCCCAGTGGAGTCGGATCCCTTGCTTTAACAAACTCGGGTATCCTTTGGTTTTGTTTTACCCCCAGTCGGGTCAGCTTCGCCGTCTTGCATTTGCATCTGCATCACGAGCATTTCATTTTTATTTTTATTTAGGTCTAAAATTGGCGTACTCTGTATTTAAGTCCCTTCGACCCGTCGAATCCAAGATTTTACCTTCAAATCTCCGGACGAAGAGACTTAAATAGGGGCATCTGTCATACCCCAATTTTTGACCTAAAATTTCTTTTTTACTCGTCTCTTGGTCCGAAGTTTTTTCGTCGTTTCAGACAAAATTTCGACAGGGAGGTATTTTAAAATACCTCATTTTTAGTTCCAGAGGCGACATTTTTTTTTATTTATAGTTTTTTATTATGTTGTTTTCTTTTTTATTTATTATTTCCTTTTATTATTATCATTATTATTTTCTTTATTTTCGGATTTTCTTTTTGTTTTTTATTTTACCCTTTTTTTTTTTTTCTCTCTTTTAAAGGGTTGACATTGACCCATTATTGTTTTGATTGTTAATTTAAGTGCCAATATTTGCTTGCCTTGCATAACTTGGTTGACTGATCAGTATTATGGGTCATCAATTGTTTTGAAGTGCATTAACCAGGTGCAGGATTTAAAAGGGAGCGAATTTCAGTCAAAAGGGGGATTCAATCAGAGTCAGAACAAAAAGCCAATTGAGAATTCATCAGAAACCACTACCTCACCATTCCTCCACACAGAATCAATTCGGTCCTCACACCTCTCACCCACTCAGCCCACGGTTCCACACCACAAACAACCCAGCAATTCACACCATCCACCACCCTCCACGCCTACATCCACTAACCAAACACGGCCTATAACAAACACAGAACCGTACGACCACTCACCCTCACCAACAACCACCTCCTCCCTAAACCACAAAGCCAAGCTGTGCCCCCCCTCAACAACACAACACCAGCCACGGCCTCCCTCCTCACCAAACACGCCCAGCCACAACACACTCACAAACTCACGCCTCCACTCTTCTCCCACACAACCAAGGCCGTACGGATTCCTCCCTAACAATTCCACAACAAATTCAGAACTGCATACCTCTCACGGCCACTTCTCCCCACCCACAACACAACAAACACGGCCATACCTCTCACTCACAAATTCAGAACTGCATCACAACAAAACAATCCAACCCTAATCGCTACTCCTCCACCACCACAACCACTACACGGCCGTACCACATACCAACGCAACAGCCACCATTCACAAGTCAAAACCAGTCCCAATCCCAACAACCACGCCTCCCTCATCCCAACCCACGGCCTAAACCATCTCACAACCGTCCCTCACCCACTCAACCACCTGACCCGCAAACCCAACAACACACCCGAAAAAAAAACAAGAAGAAGAAGAGGTAGTTTCCTTCCGGAATTTCTAACTTTAGATCTAGGCTTTGTGCGTTTTATTCTTTAAAAACTAAGTCAATTTTCGAAAAGAGGGGGGAAAAGGGGTTCGGAAGATATATTTTTTTTTAAAAAAGGGAGGTGGTTGGCCGCTCCGGCGCGGTGGCGCCGCCCCTTGGGCCGGCCAACCACCGCGCCTGAAACAAATCCGGCGGTGGGCTTTGAGGGAGAAGAGAGAGCAAGAGAAAGAGAGAAAGAGAGGAAGAAAGAGAAAGAAATGAAAAAATGAAGGAAAAATCTGAAAAAACCTAGTTTTATTTCCCCCATTTGAACCAGGCCCATGCGGCCCATCTGGCTTTCTCCCTTTCTTCTCTACTCAGCTTCTATCCGCACCCCCCTGTTTGCTTACTGCACCCTCCTTTTCCCTTTTATTTTTTTTTTATTTTTCTTATCATTCTCGCATTTTATCTTGTTAATATTTTTATTTATTTTCATGCATCTTATCTCGTTGCATTTATCTCATAGTACTTCATGCATTTTTTTTTTCATTTTGTTATTTTTCCCTTTATTGCATGCATTTTTATCTTTCTTTTAGCATATTTATTAATTGTAATTTTGTTTTTTTGTTTATCATTTTATTATTTTTATTCCATTTTATTAGAATGTATTTAGGTACAATGTAAAGATCATAAATGAGAATATGCACCGACACTCGCACTTTATTTATTTTGCTTTACGTCTTTTTTTATTTATTTCGCTTTATAAAAAAAAATACAAAAATATTAGGTTAGTTTAATTTCAAAGGGGTTTCGTGGTGATCCAACGTCACCACGGAATTTCCTCGCGTTTAGCTTTTTTTTTAGTTTTAGTTTATAAAAAACAAAAAAAAACAAAAACATGCAAATAATCAAAAATCACAAAAAGATCTTTTTTTCTAAACAAACCTTGATTTTCAATCAAGTGACCCTTTTTCTCTTTTATTTTCTTTAAATAACCATTAATCTACTTTTAATAACATTTAAATCATTTTCAAAAATTAAAAAAACAAACCAATCTTATTTTGCCACTTGGCCTTTATTTTATCTTTAAAACCTTTTTTAAAAACTAATAAAAAACACAAAACAAATCAACCGTTATTTCTACCCCGAACTACGAGGTTTTGATCCCTCACGGGTACGTAGGCAGAGGACCCTGTCCTTCCAAATCATAAAAAATACAAAAAACAAAACATTTTCTTTTCTCATTACTTTAATTCTGTCTCTAAAAAAAAATAATAAGCAAGTTATAGCCAAAATAAATAAATAAAATCAAGAGGTTCTCGTAGAGTACTACGAACGTTTAGGGTGCTAACACCTTCCCTACACGTAACTAACCCCCGAACCCTAATCTTTTAAAATGTGGTAATTTAGAACTTTTTTCCACCTTTCTTTAAAAAATTAAAAGTTCAGTCGTGAAATAAAATTAGTGAGTCAACGCTAATCAATAGCTTGATCTCCGAAAATCACCGTGACATTGTGCATAAAAAGGGCATAGAGATCAACCAAAACAAGACAAAAGCTATCATGGAGACCAAGTCTCCAGCAACAAAGAAACAACTTCAATCATTGCTTGGCAAAATAAATTTTTTGAGAAGGTTCATTTCGAATCTAAGTGGAAAGGCTCAACCCTTCTCTCCATTGTTAAAACTCAAGAAAGATGATGCGTTCAAATGGGGAACAGAACAGCAAAAGGCATTTGACGAGATTAAGGCGTATTTGTCAAATCCTCCAACTTTGATGCCTCCCATTCGAAACAAGGAAATGAAGTTGTACATTGCAGCGTCAGATTCAACCATTGGGAGCATGCTTGCTCAAGAAGATGAAAATGGTGTCGAGAAAGTTATTTATTTTTTAAGTAGAGTTCTAAATGATGCTGAAACTAGATACAGTGTAATTGAAAAGCTTTGTCTTTGTTTGTATTTTTCTTGTACCAAACTCAAGCAATATATAAAGCCAGTTGATGTTTATGTTTATTCCCATTTCGATATAATTAAGCATATGTTATTAAAACCAATTTTGCACAGTAGAATTGGGAAATGGGCTTTGGCTTTAACAGAATATTCACTGACTTTTAAACCCTTAAAAGCTGTTAAGGGTCAAATAGTTGCTGATTTCATTGCTGATCATTCAGTAATCGAAAGTCCAGTGAATTGTGTTGAGTTTGAACCTTGGTTAGTGTATTTCGATGGGTCCAGACATAGGCAAGGTACAGGAATTGGAATCTTGATAATTTCACCATCGAGAGTTCCAACTAAGTTCAAGTATAAAATTAATGGGTCTTGTTCTAACAATGAAGCAGAGTACGAAGCTTTAATTGCGGGTTTGGAAATTCTTCTAGACTTGGGGGCAAGACACATTAAAATAAGAGGTGATTCTGAATTAGTTGTGAAACAATTAACTAAGGAATATAAATGTATCCAAGAACACTTGATGAAATACTTCGTCATTGCGTTTTCTTTGTTAAAACATTTTGATTCCTATGATATTCAACACATACCTCGAATCGAAAATCAAGAGGCAAATGATTTGGCTCAAATTGCTTCTGGTTATAAGCTCTCGAAAGAAAAATTCGAAGAGATAATCGAGATTAAAGAGAAATTAATTTCGAACGAGCCAGTTTCTAGTGAATTGTCAATACCAAAATATTTGGGGGCAGATAAACAAGTTGTTGACAGTCTTGAGGATGTCGGAGATAATTTTCAAAACACTGATCTGCACTTCGATAGTTTTGTAGCAGAAATTTTTGCCATTGACAATTTAGTTGATAATGATTGGAGAAACCCAATTGTTAAATATTTGGAAGATCCAACTGGAACTACCGATAGAAAAATTAAATATAGGGCCTTAAGTTACACTATTATTGGAAATGAGCTATTTAAGAAAACCTCTGAAGGAGTTTTATTAAAATGTCTTAGTGAAAATGAGGCATATTTAGCCATTACCAATATACACAGTGGTTCTTGTGGTGCTCACCAGGCTGGCCATAAAATGAAATGGTTATTATTTCGACAAGGCTTATATTGGCCTTCTATGCTCAAGGATTGCATAGAATATGCCAAGAGTTGTCAAGAATGTCAGAGACATGCAGGTATTCAACATGTGCCTGCGAATGAACTGCATTCGATTGTCAAGCCTTGGCCCTTTAGAGGATGGGCTTTAGATTTGATTGGCGAAATCAAGCCCGCGTCGTCAAAAAATCAACGGTATATCCTGGTTGGTATTGATTACTTCACAAAATGGATTGAAGCGGTTGCTCTGCCAAATGTGGATCAAGAAGCTGTGATTAGTTTTATTCAAAACTATATCATTTATAGGTTTGGGCTTCCTGAGACTATTACTACTGATCAGGGAACAATATTTATCGGACGAAAGATGCAAGATTTCGCCGATCAGACAGGGTTTAAGTTGGTAACTTCGACACCATATTATGCTCAAGCAAATGGTCAAGTCGAAGCAGCCAATAAATCCATCATTGGCTTAATTAAGAAACACATTGCTCAGAAACCAAGGAATTGGCATAAGACTTTAGACCAAGTCTTATGGGCATGTAGGAATTCTCCTAAGGAATCAACTAAGTCAACTCCATTTCGACTAACGTACGGCCATGATGCTGTGTTGCCTGTCGAAATCATGATGCAATCATTGAGAGTGCAAAGACAGATGGAGTTACCTACTGATCATTATTGGAATTCGATGTTAGACGAATTAGTTGATCTAGATGAAGAAAGATTGCAAGCTTTAGATATGTTAATTAGACAAAAAGAAAGAGTTGCTAAAGCTTACAATAAGAAGGTTAAGCCTAAAGCCTTTAACGTAGGAGATCTGGTCTGGAAAGTTATTCTGCCTATGGACAGAAGAGATAGAGTCTTTGGGAAATGGTTACCAAATTGGGAAGGACCATTTAAAGTTTCTCAGGTGCTTTCGAATGGCGCTTATGAAATCGAAGAATTGACTCCTGAGCAGCGTTCGATTAATATGAATGGTAAGTATTTAAAAAGATATAGACCAGCGCTGCAAGAGGTTCGAATAAATCAAGAATAGTTCGAAAACAAAATACTAAAGTGGTAACATGCAAAGATGCCAGTAAAATAAAAGATTCGAATTAAAATGGTGGGTTTTATCCCCCATCATAAAGTGCTAAGATTTTATTCGAATTACAAAAGAAAAGTTCCACGTTAATCTTGAAGCGCCCTCATTTTGAATCCACTTCTGAGTCTGATGAACGAAGGTATTCTTTGTTTTCATCATAGGTCGAAAGGAATTCTGCCCAATCAGGGTTCGTACTATAAGACTCTGAGGAGGAAACCTCTGGTCGAGCCTTTGAAGGTGACTCGTGTATTTTCCCTTCAGGAGGAGGGGGAGCTCTGCAAGTTCTTGAACTTTCGCCCTTGGAAGAAGGTTTCTTTGTCTTTTTTGAGGAATCAACAATTTTCTTGTTGTTTTTCTTTCCAGACGTTGCTTTCTTTTCATTGGTGTTCTTCGCAATCTGTTTGCCTTTACCCATGATTTCTCTTTCAAAATTGGTGATGGTTGCTATACTATTATAACTTGCAGAATAAAGTGAGTAAAACGGATAGAGAATGACCATATATATAATGGTAAGATCATTAATAATTCTTCAACCGTTTCCTAATTCCTCTCGGAATTCACGCTATTTCAGTTTGACTGTTTTGGAAACGGATGTTTGACTTATTTTGAAACTAGAGCCAATCAGAGACATGGCTTAGTAGTTAAGCATTTTGTTTTAGGCGCAATCTTATCCGTTACTAAAAAGAGGGGTTCATAGTGTATCATGAAAACCAAGTAAATCTTCGATATTTGGCGTTTTCAAATGCTAAAATAGGCAAAGTGCTAACGAGGATGATTATGGCACATAAAATTGGCATAAATATAATGTATAAATTTGAGTACAAATACCACATTCGAGAATAACACGAATTGAACAATGAAAACGGTGAAATAAAGGTTACTACCGAAAGAACATTTAAGGTAATACAACCAAATTGTTCAAGAGAATTTGAAAATAACAAAACAATGATGGGTAGAAAAACAAGTTAATCTGCTGCCGCCCAGGATTTGTTGGCTTGTCTGAAGTGGTAATACTGTTCTTTAGTATGATCAAGCTTGCGTTGTAGAACATTGCTTTCATTTGTCAAGCGATCAACTTCGCTGCTAACAATTAGCCCATCACTGTAATGTTGGAGGCCTGCATGTGCCAGTTCTTCGATTCTGGACCTAGCTACTTCGATAGCTTGAGCGGCGAAGTGCTCTTTCATCTGTTCCTCTTGAGCTATCTTAGCCTCCAATTCCCGAATTTCAGCTTTCCATTTCGAAATATTGTCTTCGCAGGCAGCCACCTGCAGAAATGCTCCTGCAGACGCGGCTTTGATTTTAGCAGCTTCCTCATTGTAATGGGTGGCCTGTTTGAAATGATCTTGCTGAATAGAGAGTTGGGTGTCTCGAAGCTGGGCACTACTCCTCAAGGCATGAAAGTTTTTCGCATATTGCTCCAAGAGAGTTTCGGCTTGAGAAACTTTTAAGAACAGGTCTTCAGCAGTTTGTGGAGTTTGAAGTTTGCTGAAAAGAGCTTTGATGTTGAAGTAAATTGTAGGTTCTCTTTCGAGGAGTTCCAACATGTCTCCATCAATTACCTCTCGTCGAAACCTTAGCTCATGCTCTGCTTGTTCGAGTTGAAGAGCTTTTTCTCTATCAGCCGCTGTGGGAATATATGCACCATGGCTGGATAACAAGGTGTTGAGCGCGTCTTCCGGTGCTAAGTGTTTGATGCCTTGTAAAACTTCTACTGGGAGACAGATATTGGGAATGGATTTCGGAGATGAAGTGTCCTCATCATCAAGTGAATTATCCGTCTGGGTTGTTTGCTCATAGTCAGCACTTGAAGTTATTTCAACACTTTTGGCCTTACCTTCTTGGCTAACCTGAGGCTGGTGGTGACCTTCGGTGGTAGAGTACGCGCCTTCAGGGTTTAGGTCATTTTTCTTGCCAGCATTGGGGGCATCAGACATAGCAATATCAACTCGAACAGGTGTTGTCTCTTCATTGACAGGTAGAGTTTCGACTTCAGTTGTTAAAACCTGGTTTTCGTTGGTGGTGTTCATTCGAGGCGGGGAACTGACCAAGTCTTTTGGAGAGGTCGTTGGTGAGGGTTTATCTTTGCTAGCATCAACCTCTTTCATTTCTTGGTTTTCTTCGTTGGTCGCCTTGTCCTTGCCCTCTTCATCCCCTAGTGTTTCCTTTTCGGGGGAGGTTTGCTCCACGTCTTGCTCTTGAGGAAAAAGTTGTTGACTTAATCCTTCGAGAACTTGCTTTACCATACTGTCTGGAGAAGTTTCTTCCACAATAGTTGACATGGGACCATCCTGGAAAATGGAGGAAATAGTCAAATTAGATGCGATATACATAAAGGGAACGATGAAAGTAAAGGGTAAAGGAGTAGTGAATTACCTTTGGGGGTGGATCATTGCCAGCTTTGGAGTGTGGCTGCCCAATTTTTTCGTGTTGTGAGGAAGGAGCTTATGGGTCCGCCCGGTTGGAAGAAGAAGGGCTTCGCGGAGTTTTATCTTTCTTCTTTTTCTTCTTCTGTTTCTCAGCAGATTTTTCTTTGATGAGAATGAGCGAGGTTTCTTGCCCTTCGACAGTCTCGCCAACAACAGCCTCATCTTGGCTTTCAGTTTTTTCTTGCCTACTCCTCTTTTTCTTCTTGGTTTTACTTGGCTTACCAGGCTCGAGTGGTTGTTTTGCCTTTTCGATGGTGCTGGCCATGCTTGCTCCAGCTGCGGACTCAGATTGTTTGTTGGTGTCCTTCGAAGAGGCAACCACATGTTTTGACTCAGGTTGCGCAGCAGCGGGTTGGTCCGTTGTGGTCTGTAGCATAACATTCTATATTAATATAAGTGCTTTGAATAACGCAACTAACTATCGAAGGAAAGTAAGTGATCGAAAGGTGTTAACCTTTTCATCATCACTTAGAGCAATCACAGAAGCTCCAAGGTTTAGTTTCTTCGAAGTCCCTTCAGCACCTGTTGGGTTAGTCCTCTTCCGAGTTGTGACCTGAAAAGGGCATAGATCTAAATTGAGTAGCCTGTGCAAAATGGTAAACTCCATGTGAAAGGTCAAATAATAAATTCAAATGGCTTACCGTCGGTTCCTTTTTAACCTTGACCGGAGGAGCTTGACTCGAGGCATTAGACACCGCCTTCGATTTGCTTCCTAAAACAGGAAATAAGTTTGAACCAAGTTGATAGGTCAAGAAAGGGTAGGTCTTGAAAATTTCGAAAGGGACGAAAGTTACCTTTAGAAGTCAACTTTGTTTGGATTGCAGCTGCTGCAGATGGGTTAAATCCTTCTCGAATTTTATCCATCAAAAGTTTCTTGTCAACAAGGTGAATGGAATAGTGCAAGTCCCACCATTTCGCAAACTCCCTAGTACAAGAGTGAGAGTTGTCATACTTGAAAGGAGTGATTCCACAACACCTCTTCTCAGCTTCACGGAGGAAAGAGCGGAAAGTTGGCTCAGTCATGCCATAATACCCTAAGCAAATCTCTTTTTCATTAAGGTAAAAGCTTTTGGGTAATAGCTGAGTTAGCCCAAATTGTCTTGAAACTAAATTCGGAAAGTATCCTACTAATCCGAACTCTGAAGATGTAATGCCATAACGGCAGGAGATAAGGGTGGGGTTGAGACAAGCTAACCAGATTGCAGTGATTTCCTCCTCATTCTCAGGCAGTGGAGGAAATGGGTGAGCAAACCAGTGAGGTCCGACTTCTCGATTTACAAAAGGAGCAAAACTGCTCTTGAATGTCTTTAGGTTGAGAAAGGCCTCAAAGTATTGTATGAAGAGCTGTTCTGAGTCTAGGCCTCTCATTCTTGGAATCATTCGAGATAGCCTTGTGCCTTCAACTTGGCATCCACGAGTCGCTTCGAAGCAGGGTCGGGAGTATTAAGTCGAGCTCTCGAGGAAAGGTAGCATTTAACCATAACTGGAGAAGCCAAAAAGGGCCATACACTAAGAAAGTTGACCCAGAACCTGTGAGCTTAATATTTTCACAGGCAGACCTCATGGCCTCATATAGAGCTCCTAGAATAAGGCTTCCCAAGCCAAAAGATTGGCATTCATGAATTTGGATGGCCATAGGGATGAACTTTTTGGCCACTTGCAAAGATCTCGTGCAGAAAACAAACTGAGATAGCCAAAGAGTAAGGAAAGCTACATGTTCCTCGTCGTCCACTTCGCCGTCGTCTTTTTGATGTTCGTTGATATACTTCGAATAAGCATTCGATGTATAAGATAGCTTGATGTTGTCACTGAATCGAGTAGGATCATAAGTGGCACCATCGGGTCGAAGGCCCGTGATGGCTGCTACATCAAAGAGCGTGGGGGTCATCATCCCACATTCGAAGTGAAAAGTGTTGGTCGAAGATTCGAAGAAATGTAAAGCAACGATTAGCATTTCTTGGTGATACTTCATGCCGGTTCGAGAAAGTTGGACCAGATCGAAAATCCCATAATCCTTCCAGATATCGCTGTAGTTGCTTTCGACCCTGTCCAACCAGTTAAGGTATTGCTGAGTCGCGGAAGGTGCAGACCTGAAGACTTTGTTTGGATACTTTATATAGTTAAAATTATAAGGTTCATCCAAAAAGGCCCTAGGGCTGCAAGGTTTGTAGAGAGGGAAAATAGACATGGTTTCTCTGTTCCGATTCTTGTCATCTGGTTTAGGACCACCAAAGGCGTAAACGGTTTTATTGAGGGAATAAGGAAAAATAACCTGAGTTTCCCAGATTTTCTTATGCTCAAGCTTAAGAGTTGGCTCTGGTACTTGGTCGTCCCCATAAGTACTGATTGTGATGTCTGACCATTTCCCAGCCATTGGGAGTACTTCTTTAGTTCCAGAACTTGACGCCATTGATGGGGTTTTAAGGTTGTATTTACGGAAAAGGGGTTAGGGTTTGGAATACGAAGGATAAAATGGAAGAAGAATGGTTGGAAAAGTTGTGAAAAGGTTTCATCAACTTGAGTGACTCTATTTATAGGGTTAATAGAGTGTGATTTTTTAATAATAAATCAAAATGAAAAGTTCACTCTTTCAACTTCCGGGTTGGCCACGTGTCCCACTCCCACCAAAAACCAGGAGATCATGATGGGTGGAGGAGATGAGACGTTTTGAAAAAGGTCATGATTGTCTTTCTGACATCAGCACTGTCTTTGGAAAGGGTGCAGCGGTGAATTAAAAAAAAAAGTCTTTCAAAAACGCCATTTTCTTATTCGACAAATCCAATCGAAATTGGCATTTTTGGGGGGCAATTTGTTAGGCGTAAATTTTGGTACACAATATGAAAGGATGGATTCGACTAGATCGAAGAGTCGAAGTTCCCATAGAAGCAAGGTATTTCGAGAAGAACAGTTGGAGCAGTGGGCCTAGTGGATTACGACCCAAATAGCAAAGTCCAGACCCAAGATTTCGAAGCTTGGTGCGCGAGAGAAGAAAATGCTTCGAAGAAATGGAGAACGTGGGGAACACGTGGAAGAATCCAGAGCGTAGGATCGAAGCGGCAGTTTGATTTTTGCCTCTAGTATATATAGTGATTTCTTAGAAGAAATCGGGGTCGCAATTTTCATATACGAATTTCTCCCAAAACTTCTGAGTATTCATGCGATCGAAAGAAAGGAACTCCAAGGAGAAAATGTATGAATTGTGAACCATCTTTTATTGTAATCATTTTACATTCAATGCAATTTATTTTCATGTTATTTACATGCTTCTTCTCTACAATTCAGTTCTTTTATTACGAATGTTTGTTCGACTTTGAGGCGATTCGGAGTTGAAACATTTTTCTTTTTAGTTTTCTTAAACAAAAAACCATAATCTGTTTATCATCTCGATGAACGTAACAAGTTTTCTGGAAAAGCAAAGCACAAAATTGTCTTAAGATTTCTAGTTGATCTTGCAAGTGTAAAATACTTAAACTAGCTGTTGTTTACCAAATCCCAGCGTAAACAGTAGTGTTGCCCACCTTTTATCGATCGTTAAACAAGAATTTGCCTAAAACAATGCTTAGTTAGCAAGCCACATAGGACAATCTTATTTTTAAAAATATTTTTATTAGAATTAGAATTAAGAAACCCAAAAAAATTTAAGAACACATTCATCCTCTCCATCACCATCTACATTTTGTTTGGATTTATTGAGAAATCTATGCATCGCCAACAATCCTGCAACAAATCAACACAATCTTTTTGGTTTTAAGGAGATTCAAATCTACACAACCTTGTCTCTTATTATATTTTTTTTCCGTTTGAATTGTTATTTATTTTGGAGGAAGAACATGAAAATAGGATGAAAAAAAAAAACACCAGAACTCATGGCAGTGAGATTATTCCCCTATAAACTTTTATTCTCATAGCCTTTATTATTTTCTAGGGTTTATTGGAAATTTGGGATTTTGATTTTTGAGTTTAGAAGAAGATGGAGGTGAACATTAGCAGTGAGATTCATGCTTGGAGGTGTATTTGAGTAGATGTCATACCCCATTTTCGACCCGTGTTCAATCCGTTTCGCTCGTTTTTTAAGCCAGAAATTTTCGTCGTTTCAGACAAAATTTCGGCAGGGAGGTATTTTAAAATACCTCATTTTTGTTCCGAAGGCAACCGTTTTATTATTTTTATTTTCTGTTGTTTTATTATTATTTTTATTTTTTTATTATTATTGTTTATTTCTTTTCTTTTATTTTTTTCTTTTTATTAGTTTTTATTTTTATTGTGTATTTTCGTTTTTTTAATTATTGTGTTTTATTATTTTGATTTTATTCTTTTTAAGTCCATTTTCAGTCTGATTTTTGTCCAAGGCCCAGAGGGGCATTTCAGTCTTTTTTCGTTTTTACCCATTATTTTACTATAAATAGCACTGTTCACGAAAAGTACAGGGAGCCAATCAGTACAGTACCAGTCAGAAATCAGAACCACCACCAGCAACACTCACCAACCACCCACAACCACCAACACAATCCATTTTCCGGCCACCGGAAAATCAAACAAAATCGAAAATCCAAGTAATCCACACCACAAACAGATTCGGCCAGGCATTACCACAAAACCAACATATCACAAAAATCAAACCCAGCAACAACACAAGCTACACCAAAACAAAGAAATATAAACACCCATCACCAAACCGATCCAAAACCAAACGCAACACACTCACACATATTCGGCCTAAACCAAGTTCAAGCCAATCGAAACCAAACCGGAGTCAAACCGAACGAAAACAACAATACCAAACGGAGGCCGAAGCTCAACATATCAAGCCAGAACCGTGTAACTAGAACAGAGATCAAACAAGGTAGCTTTTCTCAAGTATTTTCGAACCTAGATCTAGTTTTCTTTGAGTTCCTTTTTTCGGATTCACGTGAGAAGAAAAGCAGAGAGGATGTAAAGAAGAAAAATGGAAAAGATGTGAAAGAAAATGGTGAGGGTGTGAGTGGACTTGAGAGAAATGGAGAGGATTTGAAAGAAAAAATGAAGAAGATGTGAGAAAAGAAAGAGAGAACGTGAGGTCTGAGAGAAAAGAGAGAAAAGAAGGATAAGAAAGAGAAAGAGTGATAAAAATGAAATAAAAACCAGTTTCTGACTTTTATAGACTGCTGAACCGGTCTGGTTCTTTCGGACCGAACCAGACCGGTTCACCCTGGACTCTGCTTTTTGGACTTGGCCCATTCTCCTTCTTCCTTTTATTTTTCTGATTACTACTCTTTTAATTTCTGCACTCCCCTTATTACTTCTGCACCCCTTTTCTTCCTCTCTATTCTTTTATTTTCTTTATTTATTTCTTGCACTTTTTTTATTTCTTTTATTTTTAGCACTTTATTTATTGCTTTTAATTTCCAGTACTATGCATTTTTTTTATTTTTTATTTTATTGCATCATATTTATTTTTTGTCTTGCATTTTCCATTTTCTTTTATTTTATGCATCATATTTAATTTTATGCCTTGCATTTTTTATTTTCTTTATTTATTTTCCAGCACCATATTTAATATTCAGTCTTGCATTTTATTTTTCAGCTCCATATTTATTTTTGCCTTGCATTTTTATTTCCTTTTATTTTACGCTTCATATTTATTTTATTGTCTTGCATTTTTATTTTCTTTTAGCATCATGTTTATTTTTATTGTCTTGCATTTTTATTTTATTTTCAGCATCATATTTATTTATGCCTTGCATTTTTTATTTTTTTTTTATTATTTACTTTAAGCACCATATTTATTTATTGTTTTGCATTTCATGCATTTTTTTATTTCTTTTTAGCATATTTACTTAAATGCAACTTGCAATTTTATTTTATTTTTATTATTTTTGTTATTTACTTTCTTGCCATTAGAATGTATCTAGGTCCAATGTAAATAAAATATTAATGAGAATATGCACCGACACCACATTTATTTCTTATGCTTTATGTCGAGGACGATATCGTAATTTGGACCGTATCCGAGGAAAAGGACCCTCACTTGATCCAACGTCATTTTGAGGGATCCGGTGCGTTTAGATATCTCAGCATAATTTAGTCTCAGGACCTTAGGACCTAATCAAATTTTCATAAAAAGTCAAAAAAGTCAAAATCCAAAAACATTTTATAATCAAAGTTTTCAAACAAATCAATCTTTTATCTTTTCTTTCTTAATCAAATTTTAATCAACCTTTAATCAATCAAAACTTTTTTTCTTCAATTTAAAATCAATCAAACTCACTTCTTTTTTCTTCTTCTATGCTTTTACGGCCTCTCATCTTTCTTAAAACCTTTTTCAAACTTTAAAATCAATCAAAACCAATCACTCAGCTTTTTACCCCGAACTACGTGATTTTGATCCCGCTCGGGTACGTAGGCAAAAGACTTTGTCTTTCCAAATCAATAAAAATAACAAAAACCTTTTCCTTCTTTTAACTTTCATCACTTTAATCTTTTCACACTTAAGCTTTTATTTTACAAACAAATAATAATTTAGCATAAAGATAAAAATAAGCAAGAGGTTCCTATAGAGTACTATAGACGTTTAGGGTGCTAATACCTTCCCTTTGCGTAACCAACCCCCGGACCTTTGATCTCTTAAAAAAAATAGGGTTTTCGAACTTTCTCCCTTTTCCTCGGAAAAATAAAAGATCGGTGGTGAACTTAAATTGCGAGTCAACGCTAATTAATAGCTTGATATCCAAAAATCACCGCGACAGTAGACATCTT
This sequence comes from Medicago ruthenica, assembly GCA_018208015.1. Lineage (NCBI taxonomy): Eukaryota > Viridiplantae > Streptophyta > Magnoliopsida > Fabales > Fabaceae > Medicago > Medicago ruthenica. The sequence continues at coordinate 87,029,070 of CM031373.1, read as the reverse complement.
TTTTTTTTATTTAAGGAAGAAGATGAAGATAAGAAGAGGATGAAAGTGTTCATGAACTTTTGTGGGTTGAAACCCGGATACGGGTGCAGGTATGATACGATACGGGTACGTGGATACGCGAAATTTTTAAAAATTTAGGATACGATACAGTTAAGATATGTTAACAAAATTTTTATACTAAAACTTATATGTGTGTACAATACTTGAAGAAAATAAGCATTGTTTACCCTTCATTGTTATATGTATGTAAAGTTTTTTTATAAACCATATTATATATAATTTTAAGTGGTTCATTGAAAAACAATTCTACTGATGCATATTTAAAACTGAATCATATACATCTTTACTGAGTTTTTACAATATTGTCTCACTTTTTTACCCTTCATCTTTTCTAGGATACGTACATGTGAAGTATCTTATAAGTATCATTGTGTATCTATGGAGTATCATATAAGTATCAGATAAATTATTTTTTAAAAATTAAAATAATTAATTCTGATACTTTGTGGGTACGTATATGTAAAATATCTTATAAGTATCATTGTGTATCTATGGAGTATCCTATAAGTATCAGATAAAATATTTTTTAAAAATTAAAATAATTAATTCTGATACTTTGTGGGTACGTATCCGAGAGTATCCGTGGAGTATCGGTATCCGATACGTGTACGTCTCCGTTTTGAAGAATACAGGCTTAATAGGTTTCTTTATCTCTTATAATTTAAAAAAATAAAAAATAAGATAAACTTGTTTAACTTGTCAACTCATCATTTTTTTAATAAAAAAAAAAAGATTTATTTGTGCAATTTAAAAAAAATAAAGGACTTAAATGAAAAAAATGAAATAAGAACCCAAGTGTTACAAACAAATAAGATATAAGAGACTCCTAGAGTAATTTTGCCTAAAAACAATCTCTTAGGTACTAATAAGCAAATTGGAAGTGATTCTGCACAATCGATACTTTCCGGTTTCCACACAACAGAGCGTATTAATTTCCGGGTGCTATACACACAAGCCTGCCATTTCACGCGGTAGATGGACGTGTTCATGAGGTATTACGAGATAATTTCTACTTATAATCAATCAATCATTATTTCCCAAAAAGATAGCTGAGCTGACAAAATTTGATTTATGAGCTTGGATGAAAACCATAATGCATTCATCCCTAAAATAAACAATCATTCGGAAATACATTAGGCATATACAGTTTGAACCATTTCCTATGCAGCAGCAGCATCGACTTTGCCTCTCATCAAACTTCCAAAAGAATCGCCACTAACAGTAGCAGATTCTAACATATTCTCAGTCTGATTGAAGCAGTATACAGGAGCCTGCCAATGCGCATCCTCAACCACTGCTCCAACCTCAAATGTCATCACATGAGCAGTATACCCTGCATTAATTACCAGTATATCAAACCTTAATTCATTTCAAACAATAATAATATCATAAATTTATTCTCATTCATTCAATCTCTTGAAACTCATAAACTCTTTTTATACAAGTGATTGTGTATAAAAAATTTCTATTAAAAGAAATAAAATCAAATTGTTATCATTATTGGGAAAAATCCAAGTCCCACATCGGATAGATAAGACTCATGATAAAAGTTTATACGGAGGCAATCCTCACCTTACAAGCCGATTTTGTAAGGATGAGTTAGGCCCCAAATTTCAACAATCATATAAGCTATAAGCTATTTTTACAAAATCACTGACATGTAATAAGCTGTTTCTATAAACTCTTCCAAACAAGATGAGAAATAAGTCAATGAATCCAAACAGTAACCAGGAGTGATATTAGAAAGAAAGAACTAAACAAACCTGTGTAGAAGATCCACTTAACAGGCCTTCGAGTGAGAACATCTTCATAATACACAATGAAATCAACTTTCTCCCAAACATTACATAGGAAATTATCAACTTGTTCTTGACCTAAATAGGTAGCACCGTCAAGCCAATTAGGACGGAGAATACCAACGGAAACATGGACAACCTTGCAGTGGCGGTCGGAGGGATGGAGAGTGTACATGAAGGAGGTGCCATTGGTCCATTCGAGGTCGTAATCGACGACATCATTGAGTTGATCTTGGATGATGTTGAAGTTTCGACCGTTGGGCCAGTCGTACCATAAGTCTATTTTCTGTAGGGATCCGCTTCTGTTCATGAATAGTACGGAATGAAACTGCTCCGGCCAAGCTGCCGGAACTGGCTCCGCCGCTGAGAGAGAGAGAAGAGAACGACGGAGAGTACTGTAAAGAAGATGTGTTCTATTGCAGAGGTCATTGCTGCTTTCAACCAACACACATCAAAAATACTCAATAGATAAGAGTTTGATCAATGTTAGGTGGAAACTTCATTTTGGGTTTGGGGGACCACACTCTCAAGACTGTGAAACCACGTGTCACATTTCATGGAAACATAATAGAAAGTTTCAAAGTTAAAAGTGAAGTTTTAGTTTTGGTTTAAGGTTGTCTCTGTGCCTAAGTAAAAACATTTGTTGGAGATTTATCTAAATGGGAAACAAAAGATATTAGTAAGTGGAATTGGATTAATTAGTTTGTTAGTAAATAAAGTGCCTTCTCAAGTGGAGATTTATAGTTGATTGATTGAAAGTCATTAACCCATCAGCAACTTAGTGTGAGAGACCTTTATAAACTTCACAGTTGTATCTTTGATATGGTAACTCATCCGTTTCTTCTCAATGGTATGAATTAAAGCAGGTTGGAATTTGGAAGTAAAATATAAGAAAAGAGTTTAAAAAAAACGCATACAATGATACATTTTCCAAGAGTCACATGTATTGTGAAAGTGAACACATTTAGTTTGTTATAAATCCAGAAATTCAAGCAGGGATGGCTCTAGACTGTTACTCCGCTGAGTGTAACCCCTGGAGGGGAGAAGAACATTCAGACCATTTCTTTCTTTCTTTTATCGTTAGTTTCTTTACATTCTGCTTTCTTAGAAGATTCTTGCAATGAACAAAGGATCGCCCCTCCCCCTTTGATTTTCATTGATGACCAATCCCCAAACAATATGCCAGTAATCAAAAGATAGATTACAGATAAAAGTTAAGATTCAAGTCAAAATCTTCAAAGTTTAGACCCCTTTCACTTATATCTAGTAGTAGCTAATACAAACCTTAAAGAAACATTTACTGATACTATTATTTTAGTGACTTATAGTGAGAAAAAAGGTGAACCCGATTCTATTCTTTGCCATAGATAGACGAAAAAATACTCAATCTCAAGCTATTGATTTCCAGATGCAGGACCATCCCACCCTTTCTTAATATCATCCCAACCTCTTACCCATGGCTGGCCAAGTGTTGCTCTAGTTTCAGGAGCAGAATGGCTGTCGAGGTTTTTCATAACTTTTTCCCGCAATGCAGCAAAGACCTAAGCAATAACAGATGATTGACTGGCATGAGAATTGTACCCCAAACAAAACAAAATCAACCAGCTAACATAATCGGAATTTAATTATCTGATCAATAATATGAAACTCACTGGGTTTACATTAACTGATTCTGGGGGTTGCTCCTGTCCCGATATCCACTTCCATAAATCTAGATTTTCCTGAAGACCAGAAATAGAATTTTGAACTGACTTAAGTTAATCACCAGAACAGACTGAAACTTTGACATTTACTTGCTATCACATTTTCCTTCAGAAATTGGCTAAGTAAATCCTCAAATAGAACCATAGCCACCAATTTCATAATTCTCTTCGGTAAGTGGTATGGCTACGCAAGACCTCGAAATATTAGATACATGGGGGATACGTTATTTGGCTTCATAGTACTTTCTAATATACTAATTGATGCGCTATAAATTTAGTAAAAACAATAAAGTACTTGATGAAAAATATATAATAACTTCAATAGGGAATTACTTGAAATTTAAAAGACAAAAATAAGAGTCTGGACATAAACATAAAACACCGGTATTGAAAATAACTTAAAAAATTAAACATAATTTGCTAACAACAAAAACTCAATTTTTATGCATTTTCCTCTCAAGCCAACAACTCCTCTCATTATATTTCTTTGATCTTTCACATCATTGATTAATTCCAAGATCATATCTTGTAGAAGATTCTTCTAAATAAGTGTCGTTAGTAATCCATATCACATATTTTGAACGAGTCGTCCTTGTAGCTATCAGAAAACTGTGACCAAAAACAGTTATTTCCTTGAGTATAAACCAACTTGTCTGCTCTTCACAATTAAATTTGTCCATCATTACATTGTAAATATAAGAATAAGTACTCCAAGTTTTTTCCTAATAGAAGAGTTGCTTATTGGTTGAGATTGCCTTTTTTTGCCATCTCTCTTTGGAAGTCTTAAATCCATATGTTGACCATCAATCAATAGAACTCATGGTTAAAATATATAGTTGAGCGGGAAGACATTGCATAAATTCCATTTTTTGTGTGAACATGACAAATTGATAGCTCAAAAGTTTGTGTTCCGCTTCGTATATTTTTTTCAAAGACTTGTGTGCAGTGTCCACTTCCTTATACCAATTTCTAGCTATAACTCGTAGAACTAGCGTCGCAAGATAACTTGTGTCATAAAGTCGAGGGATCAATGCAAAAACAAGACAATAATTAGTAGGTAATGTTTTCCATTTCATAGTAACAATATGTATATTTGTCTCTTTTTACAATTTCTCGACTTCCCTAATCATCAAATTCATTTTCTCATAAATTTTTGAGCTTTTACCATCAACAAATTTAATCAACATGTAATTTGTTTTATTATCTTAATCACATTTTCAACTTCCACCCAATAATTCTTAATGTCAATTGTTTCAACAACAAAATCCCGTATTTTTTATGTTTCTATCTCCTTGTTTAGCTCATTCTTTCCAAGTATTCAACATGGTTGTAGTTGCAAGAGCTTCTCGATACCAAGAAGCCTCTTAGGTATATTATAATGAGGCAAATCTGATTTTTGCAACTGTCAACAATTCAAGTTTTGGATTGGCTCTAAAAATGGCTAAAGATTAATTATGTTTACTTATGTACTTAAATGTAGTTTTTCCCTATGATGGGAAATGTTATAGTGAAGTACATAATTAATCATAGTCAATCTTTAGCCATTTTTAGAGCAAATCACAAACTTGAGTTGTTAAAAGTAGCAAAGACTAGGTTTGTCTTGCATTATATTATATTTAAGTTGCTTCTGGTGTATTGAGAAGGTCTTGCAACTATTGTCGTGTTGCATACTTGTAAAACAGTGGATTAATTAAGGAGATTGAAACACGAGAAAAATGGGGTTTTGTTGCAAAAACAATTGGCAATGGGAATATTTGGGAGGAAGTTGAAAATGTGGCTAATATAATAAAAACAATTTACATGTTGATTAAGTTTGTTGATGGTGAAGACTAAAAAATGGGAGAATTTTATGAGAAAATGGATATGATGTTTGGGGAAGCACGATAAATTATGAAAAGAAACAAGTATGCATATTGTTACTCTCAAATGGAAAATATTATCACTACAAGATGGGCCGAAGTGAATTATATTAGTAATTATTGTTTTGGTTTTGCATTGACCCCTCGACTTTACGATATGCATTATCTTGCGACACTAGTTCTAGGAGCTATAACTATAAATCATATAATGAAAAGGAAACTACACTATGCAAGCCTTTGAACCAAAAAATGAAGAGGAACAAAAACTTTAAAGTTATCAGTTTGACATGTTTCACACAAAAAATAGAGTATATGCAATGTCTGCAACTCAACTAGAGCTTGTAACCATGAGTTGTATTGATTGGTGGTCGACATATGGATTTAAAACTCTTGAGCTAGCCAAGTTGGCAGAAAAATATTATCTCAACCAATAAGTAGTTTTTCTATTGAGAAAGAACTTGGAGTGCTTACTCTTATATCGAGAATGTAAATGTGAATGAGCTTAATTGGGCTAGAGGGGACAAATTGGTTTATATTCACTCAAATATCCGCCAACAATCACGATTTTCTAATAGCTACAAGCATTACTGTTCGATATTAGCAAAGCCCCAACAGAAACAGTCACATCATCAATTCACCTCAAACAAAATTTCGAGTTATGATAATCCTTCGTGGATGGTTAAAAGAAGTTTTATTTCTTATGAACCTAATAAATGTAAGTTATTCAATCCATGTTACCAATGAAATCCAAATAGACAAACAAACAAACAAACAAACAGAGAAATGACATAGAAAAAGTGAAAGGGTCATAAAATAATAATGAGTATAATGTGAAGATGTAGATAAATTACCAAGTCGAGGACATGAATGAGAGCTTTAATCCGATTTTGATCCAATTTATGGATATTATCCTCTACCCATTTGCCAAGAACCAAGTCCAGTTCTAGAAACCCGCGTTGTTTGCTTCTATACAATAACCTATAGAGCATTGAGAAATCAAACAAAGAAAGAACGTTAAACCCAATCAAAATGGAAAAAAAAAAAAACAAAATTAAAAAGAGGAGAACCTGTTAAATAAGCGCCTTTTGGATTCTTCGTGAGATAAATCAATAATTTCGGGTGATTGAGATTGGGACGTGAATGGGGCAAAAAGAGGCCTGAAATGGAGAAGGGGTTTTGTGGAAGAAGTGATGGTGCTTTTGTTATAGTTGATGAGTCTGTGGACATTGATAACAGCTTTTCTTATAGTCGCCATTAGAAAATTTCAATTTGACTAATTTTATTGTTTTCTGTGTGCTATATGGGTTGGAGTGGTTCTCTATGAATTTGTTCAAGAAATGGGTGATGCTTGTTTACGGAGCAATTCTCCTGCGGAAAAATATAGATGAGTTATGTGTCCCTCCTGTCTTAAATATAAAAGAATTTTTTTCCAAATTCATTAGATTATTAATCTATATGGACTATAATATAAACTAAATACATTATTTATGGAATGAGTCTGAAAAAAAATTCTCTTATATTTAAGATCAGATGAATACGGTGGTCAAAATTATCTAAGATTCCTTATATAGTCTCTGACAATTATAAATGAGACACACGTTATTATTCCATTTGTTTAAGTTTGTAGACTCTAACCAGTGAAGTTAATAGGGATACTAATTGTTAAGTTTTTTTTATGGGTCTAATTGTTAAGTTTTTTGAATATTTTTTTTGTTAAGTTACATTTGGAGGTTAAGAAATGAAATCATTTTTATGGAGAAGTCGGTAAACTGCAATAGGCTCTTGACCTGACCTGTTATAGGCAGGGCTGTTCCGTTGAAATTGAAGATCCGGCTCTCGAAAGTATAAATAGGCCACTAGGAGAAAAAACGCGTAAATTTTTTTTAAAGAGGAAAAAATGTTTATAATGTTTGTTTTTATTTTATTTTTTGAAAGGATAATTAAAATATTAATTGTTAGAGTTTTGCTATTTTATGTATGGGCAAAAAACTGGAAGATGTGATCTAAAAAATTAGGAAGAGAAAAAAAAGTTTATTGTGTTTGTAAATATATAGTCCAAAAAAATAAGAAGAAAAATATATAACTAAAGAAAATTAAAACATGATTGTTAGAGTTTTGCTATTTTATGTATGTGCAAAAAACTGCAAGAAGTGATCTAAAAAATTAAGAAAAGGAAAAAAAGTTTATTGTGTATAGTCCAAAAAAATAAGAAGAAAAATATATAACTAAAGAAAATAAAAACATGATTGCTAGGAGTTGAACTTGGAACAGTGGGAAAACCAAGGTAGTTTATCAGCACAGGAACACCTCAACAGCTTTGATACTGTTACTGCTTTAATGCATCACTTCTAACATTCATTATATGTAAACAAAATAATATTTTAGGCCCCGAAATTTGGGAGGCTAAGCTCTTTTGAGCTGTTTGCACCCCAAAGAATGTCCCTGGTTATAGGCTAGGTCGTAGGTCTTTATAGGTCAGTCTGACCTATTTTCATCCTTATAAATAAGATAAATCATCCAGACTTTTTTCTTAAATAGAGAAAACTTGGGCTTTTTAGCTTAAAAGATCATACCACATGTCATTCAAAAAGTCTCTTAAGTTTATTAGGCCGACCTATTTAAGTAAATATGAATAATATTATTTATTATTATATTATATTTTGTACTTTGAATTAAAATATAAATTTGTTAACTTTTCAGTAATTTAAGCTTATTACTATACATTAATTTTTTGTATATATAAATGTATTATTATAAACTAGAATTGAAATATGATATAATATATAGTCAAATTCTCAAAAAACTCATGTTGATTATCAAAGAGAGTTTAATCTAATTGATATATTAGTTCGCTAGCCTATTAAAACTTAGATCATGTTGCTTATTTAAAGATTTTCATATGATATTGGCTTTAAAACATGCTAGCAAACAGTATCAGACTATCAGAAGGTTAGACACATGCCTAAAAAGTAAGTCTATGGCAGACCGCAGACCTTATAAAATTTGGCAAGCCAGACTTATGCCTTGCAAAGCCTTGTTTGGCCTAGCCTATTCCCACTCCTACTTATTTCTAATAGGGGTGTTCAAAATCGAACCAATCTAATAAAAAAACCGCAAACCGAACCAATCCAAACCAAAACCGCAAAAAACCGCATTTGGTTCGGATGTATTTGGATCGCTTTCATACTCAACCGCATGGTTTGGTTCGGTTTGCGGTTTTTGTTTTATCAACCAAACCAAACCAAACCGCAACATACGAAAAACATTAATTAAACATATGTCACCTAGACCAATATTTATAGAAACTCAATGAAAACTTTTATAAAATGACATATTTTTCCTCTTGTTAAGTTTCTTCTTAACTTTTTATTTCAAAAATATGTATATGTGTTACTTGAACTTTTAGAGAATGATAAAATCTTAGTATTTGCATTTCTTACATAATAAGATTATTTTTTGTATATATTTTAAATTTAGTTTATGTTGTTGGAAATATTGCCGGAAATTTGTTGTGTTTTAGCTATTTAACTTGATTTTAATGTTGAAAACAAAAAATTGTATTGGCTCGATAAAAACCGCACAAACTGATTCAACCCAAACCACATTGGTTTGGTTTGGTTCAGATTTTATTTTAGAAGTCAACCGAACCAAACCAAACCGTATGTTTTTTTATCTTGCGGTTCAGATGACTTTTAGCCTCAAAATCGAATCAAACCGCACCACGAACATCCCTAATTTCTAATGCTTAAGTTGTGGCGAATTGTATAAAATTGCAATGGCACCATGGTTTTGTCGAACTACCATGATATTAAACAAACACTTAACAATGTATTAAGTATATTTATAAGACGAGAGGCGATCCGGATATAACTTATTTAGAGAAAAAATATTTTTAAACCAAATTCGACAATAAATAAATGGTTAATGAATACAATAATGTGTCACAATTTATTAATCATCTACCACATATAATTACGATGATTTTGAATATTGTTAATTTATTAATGGGTTATGCTTGTTAAGGAAACCAAACGGAATATGTTTAGATTAGATTCAACAATGTTTTGACTTTTAAAAAGTTAAATTCATCACTCTTCACCATTTTTCAATACAATATTTCTATTTTTATCATCTTAACTAATATCTCAAGGGCACTCTCTAACGTTTCTTTTTATTAGAACTATTGATATCTTCTTAATACTTCTTAGGGTCGGCTCAAGGATCAAGTGGACCAAACTAAGGTTCTGGGCCGTAAAGTATGAGTGATGTCTTAAAAAAATGCATAAAAGTATGAGTGTTGATTTTTTTTTGGTGCTATGAGTGTTGATTTATTCAATTAGTAGAAATTATTTATGTCGTCTGAAAAAAAAAAACTGTCGAAAAGAATTTGGGATACCAACATTCTTTTTTGATGATTAAGGATAAAAAAAAATTATTCTCTTGAGTTATAGTGAGGCTCCAATAATGAACTTACAATAAAAATAAAAGTCTTATAACATGATATGATAGGAAAAACTCTTCAAATTGCTAGTGAATGCTTGATGACATCAAACATGGTCAAACTTTCAAGGGTTGATCACCAATGTGCCTCGAATACCTCTCCATAATCCATGTGTCACACTAATGGACCATTAATTTGACCATCGATCATAACATCTCAATTAACCTCTGAATATATTGGTAGCCCTTAATTAACATAGACCACAAGGAATCAAAGTTGTAACTTTCTTTTCCTAGCAGTTTAATCTACAGAACCATGTTGTGCTTAAAAGTTAATCTCTCTTCTTTCAGCAAAAAACTTCCCTGTAATCTCTTGATCAGGAACAAGGGCAATCCAAACTCCAGTATCTGCCCCTTGTTCAACTGTAACACTACCTGCATAACCTGTTAGAGCAGTTTTCACCCAACCAGGACAATAACAATTAATGTAAATCTTTTCACCCTCTGGCCTATCAGAAAGCTTCCTTGCCATATACCTTGTGTAAGTATTAACTGCAAGTTTTGATACTGAATAGTCAGTAAAAGTTTGAGGCCACCCTCCTGTTTTCCAACTTCCATCTTCTACTTGTTGTAGAAAATTATTTATAGTTTCATCAATTAGTTCTTCTGAAAGAGATTCCACATCACTTAGTTTCTCCCTCAATTCCTCATTTTCTATTCTCTGTAACACAATCAAGTTATAGTTAGTCAGTTTTGCATTTCGCATAATTTGAGAATTAAGAGTATACAGACAAATTCAGAATTGAAATTGTAAGGTCGTTTAAAATAATCCCTCATTTTTGCTAATTGAGAAATATATCCCCTTAATTATAAAATGTCTTTCAAAATGATTCCTCTGTTTATTTTTATAGTTAGAGACTACGAGGCATCTGGCATATTAAATGAACATATCACATTGCATGTTAATCCTACGTCCATATCAACTCATTAGAAATTAATTTGACTATGAAACTTAGTTATATTAAGGACAAATTTGTCACTAGTTGCAATTGTTCATGGACTAATTAGTAACCAACTAGTCCATGAGATACCTAAATTTCATAGGCAGATTAATCTAAGGTGTGATGCTATTAAAGTGGTTAATGTGTCATGTCATAGTCTCCAACTGTAAAAGTTTATTTTAACCGATAATTTACAATTTTACTACCTCCATCCCTAACCTAATTATAGGGTCCTTTTGGAAAAATAACAGAAATTAAGAAAATTGAAAGTGGTAATAAATTTGTTTGTAATTATTATTGTTTTTACAATTTTATCCTTTAAGAGAGAGAGTTAGTGTATGTTTTCAATATAGTATTTAATGCTGATTGAAGAAAAAGATATAAAATAAATAGGGGTGTGTTGGTAAAAAAATTAATTAATGTACTTAGAAATACCAAAGGAGTCTTATAAAAAGAGACAAATTTTTTTTCTCAAAAGGGTCTTATATTTAGGGACGGAGGTAATATATAAATATATATTTATAAATTCGCAAAAATGATACTATATTCAATTATGCATACAATTTGGAGAACAAAAAGTGTATTGCAAGTTCAAGAATAAAAATTACTCAATGAAACAATTAGATTGTTTACTCACATTTCGTTTGCCGTTTAGTCGACCCAAACGTGAACTCACATTAACAATACGACCACCAGCAGCAGATGGCTTCATCAAAGGAATCATAGCTTCAATCATTCTCTTGGTCCCATAATAATTTGTTTCAATACACTTACGAGCATTTTCAACTGAGTTATCAGATCCCATGTTGGAATTAACACCAGCATTATTTACCTATAAATAACAAAATTATAGCCAAGAAACAATTGATAATTATAACAGCACACATACTACTAAAAATTTGAATTGCAAACAGAAATTAAAGATTGATTACTTCTCAATTTTTTAACAATGCTAACACCTATAAACAAAATTAAAGACGATCGAATTTCACATTTTTTGGCTAATTACATTTTAAAAACTTACCAGAATATCTAGACCACCATATTCTTCTTTCAACCACTCAGCAAATTCATTGACAGATGAAGAATCTAATATATCAAGTTGATGACAATGGACGTCCAAACCACCTTCTTGCAAGACCTTAATTGATTCAACACCAACACTAGCATCTCTTGATGTCAACACAACGGTAACTCCATGATCTGCAAGTTGTCTTGAAATCTCAAAACCAATTCCTCTGTTTCCACCGGTAACCACAGCAATAGTTTCCTTGGACCACCACCTTTATATAAAAAAAGTAAATAACCAAATGCACAAATTATTAACATATTAAAATCATGATTTTAACGGATTTTAATTTGTTGCGATCAACAATCCACACATTTACACAATTAGTACATTGGTGGTCATTGGATCGAGATCAGGCGGACTTGATTGAAATATATATGGATTGTTTAATCTCGATCCAACGACCACCGACATGTTGATTGCGTGAATGCATCAAATTTAGCAATCATAAGTTCATATGATAATGAGAAGGAAAAACTAACTACAAGTTAATATTATTGAACAATAAAAGAATTATATAATTATGTATCTAGAAGATCAAATTAACCTCTGGTGATCAGAATAAGGAATGGTTCTCAAAAGGGATATCTCTTGCAATCTCTTATCTTTTCGTGATTTTTCTTTGTGACCCATGTCTGTGTAGATGTGGATTTGGCAACAATGAAGCTAAATTAAAAGTAGCATTGTTTAGAGTATGGCATAGTGCAACATGAAAGAGAAGTATGTTGTGTTGTAATGTATTGTATGTATCACATATGCTATGTTATCCGCATGCAAAGGATCAAATTGATGTCCTAAAATAGAATGCTGCGTTATTGGTTCAAGAGTTGGTCTCTGGTCAATGCATGGAACTACACTTTAGGTAACATCAACTAATTTTTGTTCCGCATCGTTGGGGCCCTTTCTTGTCATTTTTCACGGAACATTAAATTTATGTAGGAAAAAAAGTACTAATAAATTCATCATTTGTCTATATTAATTTATGGAAGTTATATTGGTGCGTGCGTGCGTGTTTTTTTTTTTGTTCCTTAGCCCACGTTAAAACTACAAAAGTGGTTAAAATCAAATTTTAGTTTTTCACACGTTAAATTGTAAAATACTATTCAGTAGTATCATGTATGAGTGTTAGGTGTGTTTTTTAACATGTAATTTGATGTTTTCAAGTTTGAAATAACGATTCCTTCAAAAAAAATATTCTGAAATAACGATATTCTTAAGAAATTTTGTTCAGATTTAAACCTTTACCTCTTGGTAGGGGTGTAAATTGGCTGGACTATGTAAGGATGTATCATGTCCTCTACCCAAAAACATTTGAAAACATAATTGTAACAAAAATAGGTCAAATTTGGTCCATAATAAAAATACTTTCAAAAATAGAGAATAGCCGCGATTCAAATTGTTGATAATAAAATCAAACATAATAGAATCTAAATCTCGAATGTCATGGAAACTATAGCCGATTTTATATAATCTTAAACTATTGGTCTACCAACACGACGATGGACTAAACATAAATGATAAAAATATATCTATTGTAATTGCGTCATTCTAATCATTTTGTATCTTCAACCTCGATATATTTTTCAACTGTCATCTCGTTATTTATCCGCACAAATAATATGCAAGCTGTCACACACGAAGTGAGTCATCATACTCATAAGCATAAGCATAAGACCATGTACAATGGTAAACAACATTCAACACCCTTCAACACACACTTTTTCAATTCCCAACACTCCACATCATTTTCTCTCTCTTCCACATAATAATTCAACACATCATTCAACACATACCCTCTCCAATGGTAAATTACCTTCAACACTCTACCCCACCACTCACTCTACCCCACCACTTTTTATTTCATATTCTTAATTAATTTTATATTTTGTTTTTATAATTACATAAAATTACAAACTAATTTAATTATAATTAAATTAAAATAATAAAAACTTAACAATTTATTTTTTAGTGTTTTTGTAAAAACAAAATTTATTTAAATAATTAATATTTATTTTCTTAAATTAAAATGCAATACAATACATTAAACACGCGGCACACAAATAACTTAAAATGCAAGACAACAAATTAAGCACACGACACAAGTAACTTAATTAGTACGATACAAATCATCTTTAATCATGAAACATTCCAAACTTTTCCCATATGTGCTTCACTAGATCTGCTTGCAATTCGCGATGAACATTTGGATCACGCAATTCGGATCTAGCACGCACATGATTTGCAAAAGCGGGTAACACCTCGGTCGAGTATGGTTGCGGTGTACTAGATCCACTTGCCTCAGATTGCTCAAAATCGGTCCAACGTTGAGCATATGTATCTCGTTCATCCTCAACAATCATATTATGTAATATGATGCATGACCTCATGATGATACTCAAATCGTCTATGTCCCACAAGCGAGCTGGTTCACGGATGATTTTAAATCGAGCTTGAAGCACTCCAAATGCACGTTCGATGTCCTTCCGACATCCCTCCTGAACTTTTGCAAATAACTTATCGGGTTCACTTTGAGGAAGTCTGATCGATTTGACGAAAGTTGGATAAGAAGGGTAGATACCATCAGCTAGATAGTATGCCATGTTATAGGGACGTTGATTCACAAAAAAATTCACACTTGGAGCCTTTCCTTGTTCCACATCATCAAACACTGGTGACCGGTCTAGAACGTTTATATCGTTCAACGTTCCCGGACATCCAAAAAAGGCATGCCAAATCCATAGATCATGAGATGCAACTGCTTCAAGAATAACTGTGGTGGTTCCCTTATCCCCCCTAGCAAATTGACCTTCCCATGCTTTAGGACAATTTTTCCACTCCCAGTGCATGCAATCAATACTCCCGATCATCCCTGGGAACCCCCGCATTTCACTTACATGTAGTATTCTTTGCAGATCATCTTGGGTTGGTGCTCTCAGGTACTCTTGCTCATACAATCGTATGATTCCTTTACAGAATCTACGTACGCACTCCAATGCTGTAGTACCTCCTATTTTGATGTATTCATCGACCGCATCTGCTGCCACACCATATGCTAGCATTCGCATTGCTGTGGTACATTTTGCTAACGGTGATATACCTTCTTTATTGGTTGCATCAACTCGTTGGGTGAAGTAGTTATCACTACTTGAAAGGTCCCCAACGATTCGAAGGAAAACATGTTTTTGCATCCGGTACCGACGACGAAACATTGCATCGTCATATGTAGGCTCATCGGCAAAGTAGTCGTCAATTAGTCTTTGGTTTGCCGCTGCATGATCTCTATTGAGATATTTTCTACTACGAGGTGCACTATCTTCCAATATTTTGTTTCGACGCTCTCTGAATCGGCTGGCCATATAAGTTTCTTCCATTTCACATTTTTGTTTGTAGGCTGCGATATCAAAAGGATATTCTGATGGATCCATTAATAGTTTTTTGTGATATTTTGAAGTAGATTGAATGAGATTTGGGATATTGGTGATTCAATGTATGTATCTATGAGTCCTTATATACAAGTACATTAAGTGGTGGACATTGACGGATTCGAAATAAGTTATTGTATTGAGTTAATACTTAGATAAGGATTGGGTGAAAAGCAAACAGTGGGGACTTGATTGAAAGTAAATTATGAAAGCCAAAAGTCACGGACAGATAAGGATTTGGATTCGGATTCCAGACAGATAAGGATTCGGATTCCAAACAGATAAGCCAAAAGTCACGGACAATTATTAAAGCAAACAGTGGGGACTTGATTGAAAGTAAATTATGAAAGCCAAAAGTCACGGACAGATAAGGATTTGGATTCGGATTCCAGACAGATAAGGATTCGGATTCCAAACAGATAAGCCAAAAGTCACGGACAATTATTAAAGCAAACAGTGGGGACTTGATTGAAAGTAAATTATGAAAGCCAAAAGTCACGGACAGATAAAGATTTGGATTCGGATTCCAGACAGATAAGGATTCGGATTCCAAACAGATAAGCCAAAAGTCACGGACAATTATTAAAGCAAACAGTGGGGACTTGATTGAAATTTGATTGAAATTACTTGATTGAAATTAATCAACGGACAATTTCATTACAGCCACAATTAGACTAGTGTTACACAATAACTCATATATTACAGCCAAAAGCCACATACAATTTGATTGAAATTAATTATCAAACAGCTCTTGGCTCAACATATCCAACAACTTTTGCTTCCGATCATCGAGATTCTCCTCGGAACTTAGTTTTAGATACATTTTCATTTTTTTAGCATGAGTCTTTTCTTTCATCAATTGGTTAGCCTCCTGTTGCACCGACGCTATCTTGTCCAATCGTTCAAGCTCTTTCTCCTTGAATTGTTTGAATTCAGCCCACTCTTTATCCACCACCTCCAAGGCAGCTTCCTTACTTTTCTTTTTACCTTTTTTCTTAGCTGCCTCCCTACCCATTGGACGAGCAGTAGATCCTACAGAGTTTGAGCCACATGCATCACTGTCGTGAGATCTCTTGGATCCACTACTGCCTGATCCAATATTTCCTACTTGACTACCATAACGTGGTTGATCACGGAGAGCGTGCCATTCTGCCATTAAAGTAAAGTGAATATTCTTCCCACTCGCGTATAATTCCTGGGCTTTTGCCAAAATATCATTCTCCGACCAACCGCTTCGTTGCATACGCTTAGCGCTTTCATAAGCGCCAATCCATTTATTCAGTATTTTGTTCATATAATTAAAACGGTTTCGGCATGCAACACCATCTCGCGGATGATCGAATGAGCAATGCTCATTACAATACTCAGCAATTTTACCCCAATATGTTTCACCTTTCTGATTTCTCCCAACACCACTGCTTGTTCCATATTTAATCCACCCACTAATTAGCACCAAATTTTGTTCAGTGCTCCATGCTGGTTGCTGGGCTTTCTTGCTCTTAGGAGTTGAATCCTCTGGAATTGGAGTGACTTCGTTACCACTTGTCATGCCACCAAGAGTCATTTGTGTTGAAAATTCAGGAAATTCAGGTGCACCAACACTCGGAAAGTTTTCATTTCCCATTGGCATATAACCACCAAACGGGGGTGTTTGAGATGGATATCCCATCATAGATCCATAATATGGATTAAAGTTTGGAACAGAGGATGGGTGGTTGAAATTTGGTGCAAATCCAAAATTATGCATGTTTTGAGGACGTTGGTTTGGAAATTGATTTGGATTTTGATAATTGTTGGGATTTTGGTAGCTAAATGGGTAACTAGAAGAATTCTGGGTGTTGAAATTGTTATTATTTGGATCCATTTCACTAACAACAAGTTTAAAACTTCAAAAGGATAGGTAATAGAAGGATAGTAACAAGATTAGGATACTGAAAAACTTGGTTTTTTTTTCTGTGTCCAAATCAAATGAACCAAGTCTCTATTTATAGAGGAAAAAAAATCATGAATTTTGGTAATTTTTTTTTTTTTTTTTAAATTAATTTACAATGAAATAATTGAGTTTAAATTATTAAGATAATAAAAATCCAGCGAACCAATCAGCAAAAGCCACGCGTCCGCCTTTAATCAGTGTTGCAGTCTTCTCTCTCTTTCTTCTGCGCCAAACGCGCCTTGTCCCCGCGTGTTGCACACGCGCCTGATGTTGGCCAGTGGCAAGCGGCCACGTGTCCTGGGCGAGGCAATTAATCAGTGTTGAATGGTTTCAACACTTCAGTGCTCCATGTCATCATTCAACACTTGATTCAACACCATTGCAAGGCATTCAACAGTTTAATGAGGCATTCAACACCACCATTGTAGGTGGTCTAAGCATAAAAGCATAAGATGAGTCAAGTATAATAATTCAAGTTCACATAACAACAACATCAACGCAAACATCATAACACATAAGCAATTTGCGGATAATCAACAATGCATGACAATATAACATGCTTCATAATCTTCAACTACTTCACATTTGGATCTGTCTATCTCTGATTTTGTTTCGGCTTGAAGTAAACTGAGTTTTAGAACCTTTTTTTTTAAGAGGAACCAAGTTTTAGAACCTTGTCGACCGGTTTAAATATTCCTACTCTACTTTATTATTGGACTCGCATATTTTTTTTTGGTACAGATATTGGACTCACTTCTGCTCCTATGCATGATTGCAAATAATTTTCCATATGCTACGTGTCTCAACAAACTAGTCTGCCCTGTCCAACACGTATGCGTGGGAATTACTTTACAAGTGGACCAAAGAACCCAAAATGAAAAGAAGGAAAAAGTGATTACAATTTTTTTTTACAAGATTACAATTTAATTTTAACACATTAAAAAGTTTTCTTTTAGTGAGCTTTAAATTAAAATATATTTGACGGAATCATTATAATGGAGGTTATGTCAGGTGGAAATGGTTACACTCTCATAATATGTCAAACTAGTGACGGATCGAGAAATTTTGATTCGTGGAGGCAAGATTTTATATCATAAATATTTATATAAAATTTTAGCAATGTGTAAGTAATAAATTAATAACATCATTATCATTGAAAAAAATACTTGAGATTATAAACATTATACTATTATATATTAAAAAAATTAAAGATTTGTTGACATCTATAAATTAAAATTGTTCTTTACGTGTCTTTATAATCAAAAAAGTAATGTAGAGTTTTATTCATTTTCAACACTATAAAAAATCTCTCTCTTTATATGTAAAAAAATCATTCAAAATTTCATCTCAAATGCATCTGCACATTTGATTATGTAAAATTCATGAAAAAACCTCTTCTTATGTCATAGATTTCTTGTTTATAGGGGCAATCTATTATTTTAAGAGAGAACAATACTTAAAATATCAAATACTTAAACAAATAAAACACAAACATTAGTGGGGCAATTGTCCCCAGTCTAATGTTAGTAGATTTGTGCCTGTGTCAAACCAAAATTTAATTTATAGTTTGAAGTGGTAATAATCTTTATGTCCGACAAACATTGAATAAGATTACTTTTAATTATTTATAATATGTGGAAAACCAAAATAAATTAAAATATATTTGTAAAATAAACACAAAGTTACAACCTCCTAAAACAGTGTTTTTCCTAATTTATTGTCTACTTTGAATTTTATGTGTAATCTGACATTGTTTTTGTTATCATAGTATACATACGACTATTCATAATTACTTCTTAAAAAGTTTAAATCTTTTACCACTTAAATTAATTTATTGTTGATTAATCGCACACACATAAAAGATGTCTTAATAAGCTTGACTAAAGACAAACATGGAGAATATCCAATAAAATGCCTCTTTTTCACATACTTAGTAGCCTCTTTTAATAATTCAACAGCAAAATACTATTGAGTCAAAAGAAAATAATAATCAATATAGCATATATATCCAATAAAAAGGATTAGCATGAACGAAAATTTGAGTGAAAATTGTCTATAAATCTTAGTTCAAGCGATAAATATAATATATTTCTTTTTTCTTAACATAATATACCAAAATTTATAATTCAAACATCATCTCTTTCAATTATATGTGTGAATTTTAAATAGTCGTTATCTACCAAAACAAAATTGAGTGGGAATAAGAGGAATCTAAGAAAAGCAACCCATTGTTATTTCGGAAATATCCCATAAAATCTGTTTTTTTTTTTCTCTCACATTTATTAGCCAGTTTTATTATTCAACACCAAAATGCAGTCACCCTTCACATTTGACATCACATTTTTAACTTGCAAGTTGCAACAATCATTTTCCCTATCGACCATCTTTTCTTTTCATCCCCAAAGATACACCACAAAACAAAATAAAAACGTGTTCATTCTGTCAAAAAAATCTTCTTTTTTTTTTTTCGACGTCAATCTTGTTCTTTGTTATACAGTAATAGAAATATACACAAAATGTTGAAACCGTCGCAATTACCAGTTATGTAATTTTCATCTTCATACACTCTTCTCAGTCCAACATTAAGCTCTTAATAACCCATTGCTCACAGCAAATAGAAGAAGAGATTTTGACCTATATGTACCCAGAACGTTAAATTTCAGATCTGAAACCAAAGTTCGAAACTTTTCATCCTCAAAATTCAAATGCTCAAAAGGGTTATCTCATAATTCATTAAAACCATCAAAAACCCAATTCAACACAATGGGTGGTGGCAGTATCAAAAGGAAGATCCCAAAAAACATTTCACTAGATCACGTGCTTGAGGCATTAGGTGAAACAAAAGAAGAAAGGGAAATTCGCATTCGAAGCCTTTTCAATTTCTTCGACGGAGGGAACAATGGGTACTTGGATTATGTTCAGATAGAGAAAGGGTTATCGGCATTGCAAATTCCAGCGGAGTATAAATACGCAAGAGAGCTTTTCATGGTTTGTGATGCTAATAGTGATGGTACGGTTGATTACAATGAGTTTAGGAGATATATGGATGATAAGGAATTGGAACTTTATTGTATTTTTCAAGCTATTGATGTTGAGCATAGTGGTAGTATTCTTCCTGAAGAGCTTTGGGATGCACTTGATAGGGCTGGTATATTCTCTTCCTTTTTGTTTTGCCTTTAGTTTAATCATTTTTGGTTATTTGTTACTGTTTTTGGTTGTTTGCTTTAGTTAGTTGGTTAAGTGTGTTTAGGAAATATTTGTTCAAGAAATAATTACTCTATGTAGGTTGAGTTTTTTATTAGGAGAATTCTAATAGAAGAAAAGTGTCTTAGTGAAAACCAGTCTTAAAGTAGAAAATTTATAATGAAAATCTGTTTATTATATTATATTTAAAGTAAAAAATGAAGAATCAAAGTTTGAATCCGGCTGGTTGAGGTGTCCACATTTAGTGTATGTTTGGTTTCACTTGCAGAGGGAGAAAATTGACTCTAGACGTGTTTAATTGATTCTGACATGTTTGGTTGTCTCAAGTGGAATTGATTTTGCCTTCATAATTGATTCTACTTGATGCTAGAAATTGGAGCTTTTGATTCTAGAAATGATTTTAACACTCAAATTTATTGTTCGACTCACTTTTACATAAACGTGTCCAAACATAAATCACTTTACTTTCAACTCACTTTTAGCCAAAATCAATTTTACATAATCAATTCACTCAAAGTCAATTTTTGTCAACTCAGAACCAAACATGCGCATAGTGTCTGACAGTGTCTCGAACAAGGTTACCTCCCAGTGGAAAAAACACTCGGGCAAAAAAGTATTTAATGCTTTTCAAGAGGAGATGGTTCTGACCTCTCTTGAGGTGTGCTTAAATGATACATAGCCGATACTATTATGTGTCAGACAATGATCTCCCCTCAATTTCCCTCCCCTCCCCCTCTATTTATTATGTATAAGTATAGGGACTTGCCATTGAAACAGAATTGCAAGGAGGTTAGTAGAATTTTCTCAACAAATAACTATGATGGGTGTTTGTTCAAAAATAGAAAGGCCGTGTACTATTTAAACATACCTCCTCACTAGAGGTGTATGTGATTTCACCAGTTGTAACAATTATCTGTGGAGAATGTTGACTAGCCGCAGATGTTATATATTCCTTCCCAAGTTTATACCTTTTCCATTCTATATTGTGTTTGTTACATCTTTGCTTGTTTGGTTTCTTATTTATGTGTAATAATCTGCTCTGACCACTGCAGTTATAGTGGATATTGAAGTTGGTTTTCCTTTTTGTGAAAGTTTTTTTTTTTTTGTTTTTTACCTGATAGTATTTATCATAAGCATGAGCAGTTTCAATGCTGCAGGAATTGAAATGGATGAAGAGGAGCTTGCTCGCTTTGTGGAGCACGTCGACAAGGACAATAATGGAACTATCACTTTTGAAGAATGGAGAGATTTTCTTCTACTTTACCCTCATGAAGCAACTATTGAAAATATATATCACCATTGGGAGAGAGTGTACCATGTAGACATTGGAGACCAAGCTGTCATTCCTGAAGACATTAGCAAGCACGCTAACCGGAGCAAATATTTTATCGCTGGAGGAATAGCAGGTGCTACTTCACGTACCGCTACTGCACCTCTCGATCGTCTGAAGGTGATGTTGCAAGTTCAGACTACACGTTCTTCTGTTGTTTCCGCAGTTACGACAATATGGAAGCAAGATAATATAAGGGGATTTTTCCGAGGTAATGGATTGAATGTTGTGAAGGTAGCACCAGAAAGTGCAATCAAATTCTATGCTTTTGAAATGTTGAAAAAAGTAATTGGAGATGCTCAGGGCAACAATTCGGATATTGGTGCTGCTGGGAGGCTTTTAGCAGGCGGAGTGGCTGGTGGAATTGCGCAGACTGCAATCTATCCTATGGATCTAATCAAAACTAGGCTACAAACTTGTGCCTCTGAAGGTGGAAGGGCTCCTAAACTTGGAACCCTCGCAAAGAATATATGGATTCAAGAAGGACCTCGAGCTTTCTACCGAGGACTTCTTCCGTCTGTGATTGGCATGATTCCTTATGCTGGCATTGATCTCGCTGTTTATGATACCTTGAAAGATATGTCCAAGAAATATATTATTCATGATAGTGGTATGGTATTACTGCAACCGCTAAACATGCTTATTTTGTTTAATAACAAATTAACAATTATTAAACTTTTTACCTTTGAAAAGTGAAACTATTTCTTATTAATATTGTTTTCCCTCCTTCATAGATCCTGGTCCTCTAGTACAACTAGGATGTGGGACAATTTCTGGAACCCTTGGAGCTACATGTGTCTATCCACTGCAGGTTATTCGTACTAGGTATAGCGTTGTTTCTCTACTCTCCTTATCCAAATGAAATGATCGGAATCATTTGTGTTTTTCAGAACTGGTTTTGTATTTGTTATTTTAGGGATGTTCTTTGCTCACATTACATTTTAATCCTTTTTCAGGCTTCAGGCACAACCTTCGAACAGTTCCGATGCTTATAAGGGAATGTTTGATGCATTTTGTAAAACTTTTCAGCATGAAGGTTTTAGAGGTTTCTACAAGGGACTCCTTCCAAATCTACTCAAAGTTGTGCCAGCTGCGAGCATCACTTACATGGTCTATGAAAGTATGAAGAAAAATCTCGATCTAGAGTAGAGTTACATATATCAATCTGGAATATCACCTGTTTTTCCTACACACATCTAGCTGCTTAGTATTGGTTTAGCCCTGGCCTTATGGTACTTCCAATTAGGTATAGTTATTTCTTATGTAATTGAGCTAATGCAAATACCTTAGTAAATCTTGCATTGTTGATGATGATGACGATAAAAAAAAAATTATTACTCCCTTGGGCAATATGGCAAATATTCATTCCTTCTGTGACTCTTGAAACACAATTTTGTAGTCAGAAACATGGGAAGTATTTCCCCATTATGCTTATCTGAACTAAATGTTGATTAACTAGAGTTGTATCATTCTTAGATCAAATACTAAAATACAGTGCTGCGGATCTCTTCATTATGTGGTCCTTCAATCTTCTTTTAGATTCTATATTTAATGATAATAAGGATCCAGAAGTTCTGGTGGCCATTAGGTGAAATGGGTTCCTTAACAGGCAATAAGAAGATGAGAAAGAGAAAAATACAGGATCTTATAAGCATTCTGCAGTTTATAATTTCTGGTGAGGACAAGGATCCAATTCAGCTTCTTGATGAAGCCATACGTTGCTTGAAATGCTTAAAACTGAAGACTAAGCTCATGAACTTGATGTCTTGTAAGTTGGGAGAATTTCAAGCCAGTTGAGTTTTTTTTTTTTTTGGTCTAGTAGCTTAATGGCTAGAAATTCACCTTTTTAGGGTGAATAAGCGAGGTGTCCGGTATTGGGTTCGAATCTCAACCCATGTATATATTATGCAATGTCCTTACCAACTGAGCTGAGCTAAGGTTGCAGTGACCAAGCCTGTTGAGTTATTATATATATATAATAAGTTACTCCCTCCGTCCCTATTTATAGGAGTAGTTTACAAAAAAAATTTGTCCCTAAATATAAGATCATATACAAATTCCTAGATGCATTGATTACTCTTTTTTCAAATATACCCCTTATTAATATTATTAATTTGTCTTTGTATATGAAAAGTTAACATTAAATATATATTTAATTAAGGGTAATTTAGTAATAGTCACACCAATTTGAGACAGCTTTATTACTCCAACAACTTTTTTTAATACACGTGATTTTTGTAAACTACTCCTATAAAAAAAAAGGAAGGAGGGAGTATATTTTGAGTTTTGATATGTAGAATAAACAAGGTGTTTTTTGCTTTATAAGAGGAAGTATACAGCCACAGTTCTTTAAACCCTTCGTTTGATTTAAAACTTAGAAACAGCTTGTATTTTTTATTTGTAATATGCGAATAAAGAGGGAAGTATTCAGCACGTATTTAACGTATTATGTCACAATGAGGGAAACATGAATGATTGTCCATGTATGTCACTTGATACTTTGTTGCGGGGATGACAATGAGTATCCATGGGTATGGTAACATAGTACCCCTCCCCATGCCCGCGTTTATAAAAAATGCACGTACCCGAGTCCGTATTTTCGTGGGCAACAACTTTAGTGTCCTTCCATATACCTTATGAGCACCAAAATGTCCATACCCGCACACATTACCCGCACTTTAATTATGAAAAGACAATAAAAAAACATCACAATTGAAATAAATATATGATCCAAGAAATTTCAAATAAATTAAGCAGTTTTTAGGCTTAAATAGCTAAATAAATTAATTAATTATACAGTAAAAAATAAATAAATTATTTATCATATTATATAAATACGTATATGCGGGTTGCGAGGCTGGGTATTATAGTGCCCTAGACATGGCAACAAAACCCGCCGCCACCCAGACCCGGCCGCCCCCACCCCGAATTTAACGGGGAAAAGCCGATTTAACTGGGTGCGGGTGCGGGGAAATCTGCGTTTTTAGTACGGGGGCGGGGTCGGAAGCGGGGGATGCTTATACCCGCCCCGCACCCGTTTTTTGAAATTTACCTTATTAAATTTTATAATTTTATTTTCATTTTCTGTCAAATAAGCATCAACCTATTTTAATATAGGGTTAATATGTTTTTACCCCCTGTAATTTGAGCGAATTCCAGTTTACCCCTGTAAAAAAAAAGTTTAGATTCCAACCTTGTAAAATTAAGATTCTCCAGTTTACACCCCTGGCCCCATCTGACACATGCCAGGGGCTGACGTGACATGCCACTGTGTAATTAATTTAATTTTTCATTTTTTTAAAGGATGCCATGTGTTAAATTTTGACACGTCATTAATAATTAAAATTAAAAAAAAACAGAAAATAATTAAAAAATCATAATTATTTTCTGTTTTTTTAATTTTAATTATTAATGACGTGTCAAAATTTAACACGTGGCATCCTTTTAAAAAAATGAAAAATCAAATTAATTACACAGTGGCATGCCACGTCAGCCTCTGGCATGTGTCAGATGGGGTCAGGGGTGTAAACTGGAGAATCTTAATTTTACAAGGTTGAAATCTAAATTTTTTTTTTACAGTGGGTAAATTGGAATTCGCTCAAATTACGGGGGGTAAAGACATATTAACCCTTTAATATATTATTACTCTTTAGAAACATGTTTATTAGAATTATTAGATCTTTAATTATTAATATAGTTATTGTTTTTTGTTGCTATGAAATAAATGAAAAAATATGAATTTTTTAAATATTTTATAATAAATAGAGTTTTCGCGGGTGGGGGTGGGGGCGGGGCCGGGAAACCCGTCCCCATTGGGGCGGGGTTGGGTGTTCAATTTTTACCCCCGATAAGGTTTGGGTAGGGGTGGACAATCGGTCGGTTAGGTTCGAAATCGGTTTCAAAATTGTAAACCGTTTAAACCAACTGTTGCATATCTCTAAACCATTTCCGACCAACTTATGCATCGGTTTGGTCGGTTCGGCGTAGACGGTTAAAGCGGTCAAACGTGTGGTTTAGTTCGATTAATACGGTTTTGTATATATCAAACTTTGACCAATATATTTTAAAAATTTAACATAAACAAAATTAGAAGCTATAATTTGGGTATTAGATAAAACCAAGAATAATCATTTGGCCATTCATATTAATCTTTAAGGCCTGCCAATTTTCTAACTGAAATTTCAAGTAAAAATTAAGAGTAATCATTGTGCCATAATATTCATCTCAAGGACAATGACACAATATATTATATAACTTGTTTGCATTGACTGACAGCAAACATGCACAGCACAACCAATATTAGTAAATATTTGCAGTCGTCCAACAATATAAGTAATATAATATATTACAGTCATCCAATATTTAAGTGAGTAACATTGAAATAAATATCGTTGGCTTTAAAGCATAGGCTGCATGCAATTGCCGATGCTACAACATGGCGAAACATGAAGAAGGTTGTTGTAGTTGCTCCTGCACAACAAAGGAATTCATATAATTAAAATCAGCAACTGTAAATTAAAATCAGTTAGTAAATCATAAAGATTTCACTAGATTAAAGACAATTCATTATAAGAAAGCAAACAAGTTTTATCAGATTGCCTGCAAAGGGACATGCCATAGAATATACTTCATAATTCTTCATCCTCTACATCTCTAATGGCATGGGCATAGGTTGATAGCTTCACAACTTAATCCTAACAATAACCAGGTTGATAAATCTCAATTCAAGGGAACAAAAATCAACTAGTATAACAAACAACACCAATTTTATAAGAATGGACAATGCCACTTAATAAGGTTTATGAAATCTCAATTCAAGTGAACAAAAATCAACCAGAATAACAAGCAGCACCCGATTTATACCAAGTTTAACCAATTTAATCCTAAGGATAACTGATTTTATAAGAATGGACAAGTATAGACATACCAATAATTAAGCATAAATTAGTATAACAAGCAGCAGCAGCAGGTTCCATCAGCATTAAACCATGTCCACAATCACCATGGTGCCAAGCAAATGAAGCAGGTTACATTCCATATCATCCTTCAAAAGCAAGAGGCATGTGCTGTGCATTAGTATTGAGTCATATTTGACTCCCAAAATATCCAAAAAATCATTCCTGCATGACATTAAATTACTTTTAATTAGCATTACGTTAATTCAGTAATTCAAGTATGAAAAAGTAAAAAAAATTAATGAATTGTATACCATTGAGTGGAATTAAACAGAAGGCCCAATTGTTGGCGGTGTAACACCAACAAGACCATCTCCGGAGCCACTTAACACTTGTCCAATTTCTACAATGCATTCAAATCAATAAAAGATAAATAAATTAATTTATTATTCAATATCAAATACACAATAAAATACTAAGTTATTGACAAGTTACTAAATTACCTCCAACGACATTCTCTAACAGCTGATACTCTTCACTCAAATTAAGATCTTTGAAGTCAATGAAAGAAGGTTTTATCCAAATTTGACAACATATCAAAGCTTCGGCCATGTTCGGACTCAAGGAGCTCCTATATGTGTCTAAAACCCTTCCTCCTGTGCTAAATGCGCTTTCAGAAGCAACCGTTGACACCGGTGTGGCCAAACAATCTCTAACCATTGCTGCCAAAACTGGATAACGGACTTCATTTTTCTTCCACCATACAAGAATGTCAAATTTTTCATCATCGTTTTCAGGTGGGTCACTTAAGTACCTCTCAAGGCCATTTTGTTGAACAATTGTTTCCTTTGTTTTCAAATGTTGTTTAAACGCATCTGCCCTTGAATTAAGTGATGGATTTTTGGGAAGGACAGATTGTTCAACTAATGAATTACTGCTGCCAGATGGCCCAACTTCAGATTTGTACAAATTGTACAGTTTAAACAAGTTATCTTTCACACTCCCAGCCCTTTCTTTTGCCAAATCACTACCAGCCCCATACAAATCACCAAATAACCACTCAATATATTCAAACTTGAACCTAGGGTCAAATATTACTCCAAAATAGCAATTGGTTCATTTTCACAACATTCCTCCAATACTTATCATACTTTTCCTTCACTTCTACTCCCATTGAAGCCACGACAGTATTCAAATTCATTGCTGCCTTTTGAATCTCACACAATATAGAAGCTAGGTTGTGAAATGCAGTATGCAAAGACACTTGTTGAGATGATGAGAATATCTGTGTAGCATCATAGAAATTTTTTAAAAAACTAACAAAAGCTCTAACCTTTTCCCAATCACTAGAACTAGGTGGGCCAGATTTGCCAAACCACTCCTTATACCCAACATCCTCCCCCTCTAAAAGCTCAAAAGCTGCTTGAAATTTTTCGGCGGCATCCAACATCAAGTATGTTGAATTCCACCTAGTGGGAACGTCAAGACAAAGGTGTTTTTTGCATGTTATCCTTGAAATTTCTATGCATTCTTTGGATTTTAATGCTCTTTGTGGTGAAGATCTAACAAACCTAACAACGTTGCGGATGCTAGAAATGGACAAATCTTGATCCTTTAAGCCGTCCATGACTACCAAGTTTAATATGTGTGCCACACACACCTCATATGTAAGTGATCCCCTTCACCTAATAACCCATTCTTGTTCTTAAGTCTTCTCTTTAAATAAGAGACAGCCACATCATTCGAAGAAACGTTGTCCACGGTGATTGTGGACACGTTTCTAATCCCCCACTCCTTGAAAACCTCCTCAACTTGCTTACCGATGGTTTCTCCTTTGTGATTTGGTACTAGGGTGAAACTAATTATTCTTTTTTGATAGTTCCAACTATTGTCAACAAAGTGTGCGGTGATGGTCATGTAACCAAGGTTTTGAACGAACGTCCAGCAGTCCGTGGTTAAGGCTACCCTTCTACAATCAGATTTGAAAAAATGCTTTCAGTTTTAATTTTTCACTGAGATAAAGTTGGAAACAATCACGAGCAACTGTTCTCCTTGAAGGTGGGGTCATTAGTGGTTGTAATTTTTTACATAATTGCTTGAACCCCTCACCATCTACCACTCTAAAAGCGTGTTCATCAAGGATAACAAAGTTGGTTACGGCATCCCTACAATCTTTCGCATTGTACCTTTGGCTAGCTGGAACTAGAAAACCACCCTTCCCACTTATAAGATTTGTTTGCCTAGGGTCATTTAGTATGTTAGCTGGTTTCTTAAGGCAAACTCTAGAGTGTGCTAACATGCTAGATGTCCCATTTAATTTAGAATCACAATGGTATCTTTTATGGCAGTGTTTACAAGCGGCTGTAGGTTCTGGTTCATCGGGTAGAGGATTAAAATCAAGCCAAACGGGAGAGGTTCTCCTATTACCATTGGCATTAGGTCTTATACATCTAGTAGTAGGTAGGGGGGGAGTGCATCAGCTGGTTGTTGAGTAGATTCAGCTGAAAAGATTAGTAAAGTAATTTAGATATGTATTTAGCTAAGTTTTCTACACTGTACAGTATTAAGTTTTTTTTTATATATGTATTGCCAAACAAGTTTTTTTTTTATTTTCTTTTGATTTTTAAAATAGAATTTAAAAGTAAAGTATTAAGTTTCAATGCATTAGTAAAGGCATTAGTAAAGTATTTCAGCTTACGGTTGGCTCCAGTAAGTGTTTTGTATTAAAAGTAAAGTATTAAGTTTCAAGGCATTAGTAAAGTATTAAGTTTTTTGCATTATAAAGTAACAAGACATTAGACTTACGGTTGGCTCCAGCTTCAATCACCCCCTCCATAGCTGCAACTCCAGTTGCACCCTCCGTAGCTCTAGTTCCAGTTTCCTCCTCCATGACTGATTTTAAGAGAGAAAAAAATTAGATAAAAACAAAAATATGCAGAATGATATTTGAAAAAACACTTAGATTATAACAAAAGAAATGGGGGAGGAAAAACACTTAGATCATAACACAAATATAACTTAAGGCAGGATTATAACAGAATCATATTCTTAAGCCTGTAACATTTAGATTAACTCTAAAACTGAGTCATATGACAATATGTTGTCCCAATAGAAGAAGAAAAAAGGGAACTGGGACATATTTCTCTAACTATTGAAATGTTTCAAAGAAAAGAAAGACGTGATTATTGGTTATGGCTTGTAAACAATATTGTGCAATGCAAAGCAATGATATATTTAATGAAATCCTTCAATTAATAATTATCATCAGCATGATGAAAGAGAGGAGTCTGAGAAATAATGTTGCATATCAAGTTAGCAACCAGTAATATGTCGCGCATCATTGGGGCACAAAATTGTTTATAATAAACGCATTATAAACAAGCATACAGGATTTATTAGTTTCAATATGAAAAAAATGAATTATATAATAATAACATTGCAGCATACAGAATTGTTTATCAATATGATGCTAGAATTGTTTATAATCAATATGAAAAAAACGCATTACAATAATAACGTGAATTTATTATTTTCAACTCACTGTTATCCGAAATTATAGCATCATTTCCTTCTTCAGCCTCCATCTCTAGTGTTTCCAAAAACACAAGTGTTAATAAACAAAACTAACTATCAATAAATTTTACTATTTAATTTAAATATAGTAAACTATCAATAAATTTTAAGAAAATATAGTTTCTTACTTAGAATTTTTAACCCAAACTAACTATTTCTTAAAAAAAAAAACTATTTCAAAAAAATAAATCATAAACGGTATCACTGGGTCACTATAAAATATAAATATCATACATAAGAGAAGAAAAAGGGTAAGTAAAAGAAAGGCATTGCGTCCTTCTCTTTTCCAGTACAAGAGTTCCTATTTTGTGCTGAGAAACAGGGGTAACATGAAAAGATTAGAAGATATACATGCTACACTACCATTTTCAAAATTGATTCCAAACATGCGTTTGAGAGTAAAATCATGTTTGAGAGTGTTTAAAACGTGCGTTGATGCAAATTCTGTGACTATGACAAAAACATACAAAACGATTTTCAGAGAAAAACATACAAAACCTTTTATAAATCGTCTACATAAATAAGCATACAAACCTTTCAGAGAAAAACAACACCAAGCCTTTCAGAGATCTTCGAAAAAATGTGATTTTCAGGAGATTGAGATTTGGGTTTATGTTAGAAAAACGATTTTTGGAAATGGATTAAGGATAAGGATGATATGGGTTTATGATTTAAGGATGATTAAGGTGAAGCATGATGATTTTGGAAGAGGTTTACGATTTTTGGAAAAAAAATGGGTGAAGTGAAGGTTTTGTCAAAGCAGCGGCGCGACACAAAGAAGAGAAAGAAAACTAGGGTTTCCTTCAGATTTCAGTGTTAACAATATATAACATTGGGATTTGGCTGAAATTGGGCCTTTCATTTGGGTTGGACTGATGCAGGAAAGTAATCTGATTGGGTCGGTCGAGTACGGTTTTCGTTGGGTCACAGCCCACCCAAAACCGACAACTACAATCCGAAAAAAACCACCTTCAATGGCCCGAGTTAACCGGGTTACCAGTGTAACCCGAACCGACACGCTTCGGGCTTATTGGGCTGGCCGGTTTGCATTTTTTGTCCAGTCCTACGTTTGGGTACGGGGGCGGGTGCATGGAAGCGGGGGCGGTAATGCTTAAACCCGTCCCCGCCCCGCCCCGTTGCCATGCCTATAGTGCTCATACCCGAGCCCATACCCATTTAAATTTGCGGGAAATTACCCGGACTCAAGCCCGAGCCCATGAAAGCGGAGTTTTACCCTACCCATTGTGGGTATTTTTTGCGGATGCCCATCGGGTCTGGGTCCAATTGTCATCCCTATTTGCTGCCTCAAAATAACTGGTCAAGCTCCACCATTGCTAAAATACTACCGAGCAATTGAGACTTGTTTCAAGCTTTACTATTTATTCCTGGCTAATCTTTAGAAAAGATGTTTGATTAACATTTATACATGAATTATTTTAAGAGAGATTAGTTACACATAGATTTATTCTCCTTTTCGTGAGAACTTTTTTTCCACTTTTTCTCTTGGCAATAAAAAAAAATTCATGAATTTCTTAAACCCAAGAATAACATTAGTTAACTTTCCCATCTCTTTTTTTTCGAGGAATCTACAAATATAACTTAAAGTAAACACACAATTTGTATCTACTACAATTTATACATTTAAAGATGTGATTGTGTAAAGGTTTTTTTTACAGTGTCAAGCAATCATGACCCGTTTAATTATTAAAAAAATCTTTGACTTTCATCATATTTAACTTAAAAGTCATATAAACGATGATTGTGTGATTGGTTGATAGTGTAAAACGTTTTACTCTAAAAGTGCATTAAAATTAAAATTATTATCATAAAGATATAAGTGCAAAGATCTCCTTTTTTTTGAAAAAAATAAAATGAATGACCCTATTACTATAATCTTGAGTCTATAATGGGTTTAAAACTATATATTTCTAAAAAGTGATATTTATTTGACATTTGCTCATCTATATAGTTTCTTTAAAAAAAAAATGAAAATGACAAGTGTTTCATGAAATTTGATACTTTTTAGTTTTTATGACATGTGTCGGAAAGTACATTGATGAGAATAATAGACATATTTTTTGGGGACAGATTCTTTCCTGTGGTTGGAGAGATCTAGTGAAACCTCAACCCTTCCAAATAAAAAAGGAAAAAACATGTAATGATAAAAGCAAGAGAAATAATGCATTCAATGGTTTAGATCTTCACAAGAGTTAAAGTCACCGGAGAGAATCTCTTCATGCACATTATATTATTTGAACATTAAAACATAGATAAAATATGTGACACTTTATATCTAAACATTGTTTTTCTTTTTCAAATGGCATGCGATTTTTTTCGAGTTGTATAGTTTGACAATATTAACGACCTTTTACCAAAATTTAATGGAGTGATATGTATTTACAAAAATGAGGTAAGTACAAGTATCATGTAGACTTCACTGCCTTTTTTTATGGAAGCTGTGCATGATAGTGTCAACTTTTTCTCTTTTTTTATTTTCCTTCATTTGGAGATGTCGACTTTTGCCAATGACATACTTTGTAAAGTTTTGTATATGACAGTACTCCTTCTGTTTTTTTTTTTTTTTTTTTTTTATGTTTTAAGATTTCAACTATATTCCAAAATATTTGATGTTTTAGTATATTTAATATTGTTTTCTCAAGTTTACCCTTGTTGAAAAACACACCATAAAACTATTAAAGGAGTTGTGACCTTTGATTTATCACATATGAATTTAATTATAATAAGGACATTTTAGTCCAAAACATACAAATATTTATGTACTTTAATTAGTCTTTAAGACTTGTGTCAAAAGGTAAAACATCAAAAGATAAAAAACGGAGGGAGTATCAACCTTTTCTCTTTTCTTCCCTCATTTGGAGATGTCGACTTTTGCCAATGACATATTTTGTAGAGTTTTACCCAAAATGATACTCTCCATGCACAGTTTTTTTTAATACTCCCTCCGTCCCTTGATAAGTGATCCTTTTAGAAAAAAAATATTATCCTAAAATAACTCACACATTTCACTTTTCAATGCAATATTAATTACCTTTTTATCCAATTATAACTCTAATTAATATCACTTTCGTCACTCTTAATTCAATACATTCCACTTTACATTTATGATAATGGAAAATGCACCAATACTTGACAAGAACACTTAAAACAATTTTTTTCTCTCATTCACTTATATATTTTTCTTAATTAAAGTAAAATAAGTAAATGATTCACTTAATTTAGGACGGATGAAGTACTCTCTTTTCTTTAAAAAAATAACATAAAAATGATGCAATGATGTTCCCAATAAGACCGTCTTCAATTTCAATCGGTTGAGCTTTATGAGGTTGCTAGTTCTACTTATTGAACTCGCCAGCCTTTTGTCCGGACAACAATGATGATGTTCATGGTGATTGTGATAATGATGGTCAAGCTCAAGAAATAAAGTGACCTTGTAGTGTTCAACCGATTGCGTTAGAAGATGATCTCATTGTTAAACATTATCCTATCATTAATACTTCCTCCGGTACTATATATAAGAAATTTTTTTAAAAAAAATTTGGTCCTATTGATAAGAAAATATCACAACTTTTAAGGTGTAATTATTGTTTAAAAGATTTTTATACCCCTTATTTAATGTTTGTCTTTTTAAAATTAATGGATGTATTTAATGTTTCACAATTTTTTATGAGGGTATATTTGTAAAAATATTCAAAAAGTTACACTAATTAATGGGTGTATTGATTTTGACGTTTTTTTGTTTTTCTTCTTATAATAAGGACCGGAGAGAGTATTTTGTTATACAAATATAACAATAAGATATTTTGATGTACATGGAGATTACGACTTTGGTTAAAACCATGCAAAATGCTACAGTCGACTTTCACTCATGAAAATAAAAAAATTCATTCATGAAAATAAAAAAATAACGGCATACATCGTATACAGGACTTGTCCATTTTAGTAAATAGTTTTTCCACTACGCTAGACTAATAAATAATCTGATTAAATTGTAGTATATCAATAACATAAAATACACCCATCACCTCCCAATAATTAACCTACTTTCAAAAAATTAATGTTCATTAAATAACTGTTATTTAAATGTAATATTAATTGTATTTTTAGTTATAGCATCTAATTAATACGACGTCCGCAAATACTTTTATTTTTTTTTTGTCAAATAGTTTAGTGATTGGAATTTACATTTTAAGGTGAACAAGTGTGGTGTCTGGGAATCGAACTCTGGTCCTGCATATATTATGCAATGTCCTCTGTAATGTAAAAAAAAATCTCTCTTTCATTTATATATACATTTTTCTTAATCTTTCTTAAATGGTCAATTAAGTCGATTACCCTAAAACGGAGTAAAGGAGCATCTCTAATGGGAGTTTCTTTGTCTATTAGCAAGTTACGTTTAATAGCTACCTTTATTGGAGAATGATTACAAAACATATGCTTAATTGGAATCAAGTGAGAGAAAAAAATGCTTATACAAGTATACTCTCTCTCCTTTAATGTGTGAGTTCTATAAACAAAATTTTGTCAAAACAAATTGCAATTATTGTTAGAAAAGATATAAATTATTGTTAAAATTTAATGATATGTCCTGGTGTAGGAGGGTTTTTATAGTATTTTTAATATTTCAGTTTGTTATTTTATTTGTTTTATTTCAGTTTGTTATTTTTTTGTTTTATTTCAGTTTGTTATTTTTAGGCCCATTAGGGGTTTGTTATTTCCCTATTTAAGCTTAACAGTTGTAGCCTAAGAGGCAAATTTTATTCAATCAATAATAGTTTAGAGAGTTTTTCTCAATTTCTGGTGGATTCCGGAACCCTATTTTCACAAAGTTATCGCTTGCAAACTTGTTTCTTTTCAATCTAGGTTTAGCGCTTGCTAGCCTACGCTTCCGACTGCGTCATTTGGCATCAGAGCAGGTTTCTCCTGTTCTTTTCCTAACGTGATCAGCCATGGGAGATCAATTTGTTACGAAAGCAGACTTGGACGTTTTAGCCGCAACGGTCAAGGCGTTATCAGATCAGATGGCGGTTTTAACAACTAGAGTCGATGGCATCACCAACATCAACAACAAAAACAATCCGAACAGGAGAGGGGGACCAATTAGGGTTCCACGTGGTAGAACTAATCAAACTATTGAGAATTTGAGTTCTGAAGTCGAAGAAGTATCGATGGCAGAACCGGCAGAACAACTTTTTGAGAAATCTTTGGCTGTTGTTGTCGCTGAAAAACTATCAGGGGAGGCACCGGTTGAGTTGAAAAAAGAAAATAGTACAACTGAATTGGAAAAGCCTTAAGTGGAAGAAACCTCTGTGGCGGAACCGGTGGAACAACTTTCTGTGGAAGCTTTGAATGCTGCTGTTGTCGCTGAAAAACCCAAAGAGGAAGTACCAGTTGAATCAGAAAAGGAAAATGGTGCATCTGATGGCAGTTATAAGCAGGAGAAATCAGGCGCAGAGGAAAGCGAAGGAGCTGAGAAGGTGATTCTCAATGTTGAAGATATTATTCATGGTAAGAATGAAATTCCAGCAAGTGATGAAAAACAAACAATTCAAGGTGAGGTAAAATTCCAATCCCTCTCACCTAACATAATCATTGTATCCGTGCAATCAATACTTCTAAGCTTCAATGGTCTCAGATGTTTCGATCCCGGTGGGTCGTTATCATCATTGTTTTCGCACGTTTCTATTTCCTTTACGTGTCCACCAAGAGTCTCACGGTCAGGTTTGGCACTTCAAATAACTGGAATGTGTCCGAAGCTTATGAATGTTGTAAACCATGATGGATTATCACCTCTGCATATTCTTGCTAGGAAGCCTAATTGTTTCAGAAGCTGCACAAGGATGGAGTTGACTGATAGTATCATCTACACTTTGTCAGGTTCGCTTGTTGATGAGGACAAGGGAACCATTGTTCTTGTTTTCCAACCAGCAAAGGGCAAGGAACTTTTGGACTCTGAGATGCATGACATGGTGAAGTTGTTTTCAGAAGACTGTGTATCAAAGGAGAGTTTGGTGTTATCAGATATATTCCCTGAAACAGATTTTATAAATATGTTGGAAAGTGAATACGTGGATAGGAATGTTGCCCTGGATGGGACTTTGCAGGCTAATAGTGCTTTGTTAGTTAATTTAATTACCTTCCAGGAGTTCGTGTTCTTTGATGAGGACATGATTAATACCTTTGAAGCTTCTTATGACTCAAAAGCATCAAATTATCTAGAAGAAACAAGTGACAGGATGTTCAAGAAAAAGTTTAACTTTAAGAGTTTTGATGAATTGATTGTTAGTAATGAAATAGCATTAGGAGATGACAAATTCAAATCATTGCATGTACCTGTAATCTCTGATCACAAAAGGATGATATATGTACATGATATCATTGAAGAACTATTTTCTAACAAGAAGATCCAACCTCTATCTGCGTCTAATGGTATTTACTTAAATTGGGATCTACTGGAAGAAGATAAATGCAGTTACAATATATCTAACTGGTATCATAACATATGGGCCAAGATAGATATGAACAACCATGATTGCAGAGAAGAATCTCTTGACAACAGGAAATCGATACTTGAGTTGGTTTTCTTTGGTGATACTTCAGGGGCTTGTGACCTTCAAAATAGTGAAGAGTTGCAGAAGTTGCTTTCTGAACGCATTTCCCAGCTTGACAATCGGTCGGTAGAATTTGCCGCGAGCACACTCTTAGAACATGGATGTTCCAATAAAGGATGCCATGAACAATTACCTGGAAAAGGGATACAGAGGGCTTCATTATTATTTAAGTCTATGTCAGAAATCAACAACTTTGATTATTTCTTAAACCCTCAAAAAGCCACTACTAAGGAGAGTTGTTGTTTTGGAGTAGACTCCACCAATGCTAATGTTAATATCCCAAAAGTTACATCCACCGCATTGAAAGCTGGTCTACAATCACAAGGGTCGCACACTGTTCTGCATAAAGTTAAGCTGTCTGACAATATTGTGGCACTTGCTAGATATTTTGAAAAATGCTATGTGACCATTTTGCAGAGTGATACAGGGCTGGCAACGACACATAAATCGGATGTACATTATTTTGAATTGCTGAGTCTTCAAAAACACAAACTGATTGAACTCTATGTAAGTTGGGACGAAACTCATTACACTGAGGCTGAACAGTTGGTATCCATAACTTCTTCTCTGTCTTTCACTCAATGGGATCCAGGAGGGTGTTCTCTTATTCATTGGAAGAGTCAACATGCATAGGAAGCTCTTTATTAAAATGAGAACTCAGGGTCGAGTTCTTCAGAAGTGGAAGAGACTGATGTAAGAGAGTTTTTATAGTATTTTTAATATTTCAGTTTGTTATTTTATTTGTTTTATTTCAGTTTGTTATTTTTTTGTTTTATTTCAGTTTGTTATTTTTAGGCCAATTAGGGGTTTGTTATTTCCCTATTTAAGCTTAACAGTTGTAGCCTAAGAGGCAAGTTTTATTCAATCAATAATATTTTAGAGAGTTTTTCTCAATTTCTGGTGGATTTCGGAACCCTATTTTCACAAGTTTGTCGCTTGCAAACTTGTTTCTTTTCAATCTAGATTTAGTTTGCTAGCCTACGCTTCCGACTGCGTCAGTTATTGATAAGATTCATTTAGTAAATTTTTAGAAGTGTTGTATTGAAAGGATTCTATGTTTATTAGGAATTGATATTTAAAAATTACAAATGAATGATGCGTAGATATATAATTCACTTAAAAAATTACTTAGTTCTCCATTAGAGCTGCTATAAAACAAAGGTATTACATGGCAAAAATGGATTATCTTATCTACTTTTATTTATTGCCTTTTTTTTAAAAAAAAAAGTTGTTTGTTAGCTTTTGCCTTTAACGGTTAGGTGGTGGAAGACAATGTTAATTCCATGATGCATTCGTTTGTTTGGCTTTGCCGGTTGCTGGTGGTATGTAGATCGAATGTCCATGAGATATTGACCTAATAAGACTCCATAAACATTATATATGCTTGTCGATTATGTCATTTCTATAATTCCTTCTTCTCCAGTTTTCAATATTAAAAGTACTATCAGACACTAAATATATAGATACCTTCTTATCACCATATTATAGAAGTGGAGCCTCTTCTACTAGATTTAAACTTTAATTGTGTAATTTTTAACAAATAGAAAAATAATCTCTCATTTTTTATTGAATGTTTGAATCAGACTTTACTCATATCTCAAATTATACACTCTCTCGTAAGAAATAAATATAAATGTAGTATGACTATATTTTAATACAAATAAAATTTTAGTGCATTTTTTTTCTATTTTTTAGTCGAAGTGTCCTTAATTAATGTAGGTTGGTTCATCAACTTCTTTTACCAAACCAACCAACTATGATTAACTAGCTTTTCTAACCATAGATGTTTGCCTATCCAACTACATAACTATAAAGTATAAACTAGCTTAGCTTAACAGTTCACAAGCATATCCTTAACTTAACATTGCCACCTCATCATATGTAGATTGCCTTCCTCACAGATACAACCATCGTATGATCAGAAACTTAGAACTTATGGCAGTTCCATTCAAACATTCCAAATTATATGTACCATGTGTGGAAAAAGACACAATAACATAAATGATCCCAAATTACATGAAACACAATAAGGAAATTTGAAAAATAAACATAACATAAGCAATCACCATAGATAGCAATCCGCACAAGCACTTAATGTTTTAAAACAGAACAGAACAAAACAAAACAAAAGTACTACATATTTGAGAATAAACCGAAATTAATCCGTGTGTTACATAAATATATATCTAAGTTAATGACCAGTACATGTGCAGTTACATGAATTGATCCTGGAAGAAAGGCGTTACCTTCCCTTTGCCTTCATGACTTGCCTTTTCCTTCATCTCTCTTCACATCATGGAAGAGGAGAGTACCTTACTTTGATCACATCATCTTCTTCATTTTCATCATCATCATTCTTTTCTTCTTTCTCCATATCCTTATCTTGTTACTAAGAAAATAAATAGAGGGGGACTTATTGATAGCACCATTCAAGTATATAAATATAAATCCTCTACAAAGCAAAGATTCTTAGATGAATTAAATATTCAAATACCTTCAAATTTCAAGGGAGAATCTAAAAGCACAAACGTTAAATATAACAAAGAATAACGAAACCAATTCTCACACATCTCAACTTTGAAAATGGTCCCCTCACCTTCAAGGTAATTAATTTGTTACGGACAGAATAATATTATTCTTTTAGACTTAATTAAAACAGAACAATATTTTATAAGAGAAAGTGGGAGAAAGTAAGAGGTAGGGAGTTTCGGTCCATGTGAAAATGGATAAAGGAATAAGAGAGGGAGAGTGTAGATTAATTTTTATAGATTAAAAAAAGTCAATAAATGATATAATAATGTAAAGGATGTCAGTTAATTAGGTTATAAGCAACCAAGAACGACAAGTGTAAAGAGAGGTAGATAAGCACTTGCATGTTTTGTATAATTCTTTCGTGATTAGTGGCATTGTTGGAAGGGATCTTTAAACTGGTCCGTATTCCATGCTTTGTTGTAGCTTCACATAGTTTCATACAACAATTGATCTCAGCTGTTGATTTGTGCTCAAACAGTTTAGATTATCATGCTGTTAAACGATCTCATCCTTTGATTTACTATTATGATCGATAGTTGTAACTGTGTGATAGAATTACATCATGGAATTCATTTCCCCTTTAAACATTTTGGTTAACAGATCAAATGAGATATGGTAGACTTATTAATATAATGGTAATAAAAACTTGAATACAATACAATATTATTTTTTTTGTGCATCATAAAATTGGTTTGATTTTATCCATAAAGTTAAAACGGGGTTATTTAATACGGACTCTGTAACGATGGACCCTGTTATTTTTGGTAAATTTTAATAAAATATTTATAAAATTTGTTTTTTAATAAATGAGATAAAAGTCCATTTTTAAATCAGTTTTGAGAGATCCATATTAAACACATCAGTTAAATAAATATGATTAAGAAATTGCCTTTTCTTTGGACAAAATGATTAAGAAATTTTTACAATGATAAATTTTTGTTTTGTCATTACTATTGGTCATATAACATTCGAGATAATGTATAGTGAGAAAAAAAAAGTAGTAGATGGTAAATATATGAAACAGAGGTGCAGTATTTTATATATATATGTTTTGACGAAAGCAAGCATCAAATGTGGACGTGCCGGAGTGGTTATCGGGCATGACTAGAAATCATGTGGGCTTTGCCCGCGCAGGTTCGAATCCTGCCGTCCACGATTTTTGTCTTTTTCTTAAATATAGAGCTATACGCTTTTTTTTAGAATGGTACGTTTTTTTTTTTGGGTTTTCCCATTTTGTTTTATAAACCGTAAGTAATGATAAAACCTTACATGTCTTGTTTTAATTTAAATTAAAAGTCGATCATTTTGTTGCCTAAGTATATTCAAAACTTTGAACTAACATGATTCTTCTCTTAGGTAATTGAAGCTTTGTAGAATATCACTACACTCATATATAAAATTCATTTAAAATTTAATTCAATTGTTAAATAAATTAGTAAAGAAATATAACATGCCATTTCCTTCACACAAAACATGTCATTGAGTAACTAAATCATGAGTATGTATCAACCACTCTGTTATGGACCCAAAAATTGGATTTCAATTAGAAATAACAATTTTATTAGGAAATAAGAAAAAACAAGAGAGGAAGCTCTCTTACCTGAAAACTTCTACGATACATTTACAAATTGAGGTGTACCGGTGCTCTTGTTTCATAGATTTATAAATTAACGATCATTTTTATGAAATAAAGAGCTATTTGTCAATATTTATATTTTAGAAAACATCATTTCATAATAAAAAACATCATTTCATTGTTTATAGGAATCATATTAAATTTTTTACATTTGCTCATAAAAAATAATCAATATTCTATGTTATGAGTAATAAAAATTCATAAAAATTAAATTTTATTTCGTCGATGCTTTGGTAAATAAGATTTAATTAAAAATAAGATTTAATTATTATAGTTGTCAATGATAGAAAATAATTCATTTTCTTCAAAAAAAACAACTCATTTAATTATTAATTTAACAAAATGGTGTACCGGTACACTCAAATTTTTTAGTGTACGATAGAATTTGCCCTCCTACATGGGTTATAAAACCAATTACAACTAAAATATATGTCAAAGATCATTTCCTAAGGGAAGAAGGTTATATTTACAGACCTTATGTAGCAAAGAGATAACTAACAAA
Organism: Medicago ruthenica; assembly: GCA_018208015.1. Taxonomy (NCBI): domain Eukaryota; kingdom Viridiplantae; phylum Streptophyta; class Magnoliopsida; order Fabales; family Fabaceae; genus Medicago; species Medicago ruthenica. Next base: position 86,987,486 of record CM031373.1, on the reverse strand, counting down.
TAGAAATCTAACTAACTAACTTACAATAGAAAATAGAAGCCAACTAGAAATCTAACTAACAACATAAACCTAGCTAACTAATTTACTAACTACTCTAACAACTGATAACTATTTCAACTACTCTAACTTTCCTTTATTTGATATTCTTATCAATACACCCATCTTCAAGAGAACCATGTCCTTAGGGTTGACATTTGTTATATTCTTCTTGAGGAAAAACCAAAAGGGATAGTGTTGCTTTGGCTAACATATTCATCTCAGAAATTGGACTGAACTTCACCAATAATGATGTTGTTTGCCTTAAGAAATTTAGTTGATGGCAGAAAAATAAAATGAAATCTCCTTTAGGATCCCATTGTTGAGAGTTTGATGAGCCAACTTTAGCTTCAGTCAGCTTCCTATTACATTGCTCTGCATTTTTCTGCCATAGTAGCCAACCCACTGAAACAATTAACTTGATAATATTTTAGAACAACAACCTCGCTTTGGTCTTTGAAGTTGCACCCACAATCGTCGTCGAATTCGAAAGAATTGCCAATCGTGTTCCACTCTTTTTCGTGGGAAAATCAATGTCCTACTGTTTTGTTGGCGATGACAACATGTAGTTGCTGTGGGCTCTACGTTTATCGACGTTAACACCTCATTCCCGCTCCTTGATTCTTCTACCGGAGTTGCAACAAAAATCATGCGAGTATCGTCATCTGACAGTTTTTATGGCGGAAGTATCACTAACTTGCAAGAATCTCCATTTTTGTCTCTCTGCCATGGGCCCATCTTCGTTGTTCCGATTCACATATGGTGGTTCTTCTTTCACATTCAGATTTGTTTTCTTCCATGTATTTGATTGTTTTCCACTTCTACATCTTGGCCACCAAGAAAATGGTTTTATCCATCTTGATAATAGATTGCATGTCGCCCTTGTTCCGTCTTTGCTCTTATTCTCCTTGGCTTTTTCGTTGTGCCCCTCATATTCAAAGCTAGGTTAACATTCTGTTGGACCAAATTTGTGATTTTTCTTGTGCTCAGTTTTGTTTTTTGCCACTGGTTCTTCCTGAGGAACTTAAAGACAAACCCCAAATTCTTGATTGAATTTCATTAGCAAAGGCTTCTCAAAGGAGGAAAAACTCCACGTTCTGATTTGTTTTCCTCCAAGAAATCCATCAACGGTGACTTCTCCATCCAATCCCAATCAAACCCATGATAGTCATTTTTCCTTACAAATCTTAAGAGCTTTAATGTAATGCTAGACTTGGATTAATCATCAATAAGCATCACTGCATCTGTTGAATTTTGGCATCATTTGTTGCCTCCGTCATCATGAACACCAACATGCCTAAAAGATCCGGTAGGACGGACCGATTGTTAGGAACCCAATAATTGGATTCTAAAGAAATAATAATTTTATCAAGGAAATAAAAAAGACAAAATTACACTCGAGGTCTTTTGTCTTATTTAGTTATAACACATTTGTCCTTTATATTTTTTTTGTCCCGTTTAAACCCTTTATCTATCAATTTTTTTTGACAAGACCCTTTATCTATCAATATTTGTACATGTTTATACTTTTACATTTTTTATTATAAAAAAATAGTGAAATAATAATTTTATTAATAACTTTATTTACTAAAATGTTTTTAATTAAAAAATAAAGAAATTCATAAAACATATGAACATCACCGTTTTCATGCTCATCTTCTTCCTTAAACTCATAAAATATGAAGTGCAAGATCCTTGTGAAGTCCAGTCCAAAGCAAGCAAATGCAAATGCAAAAATTTAACCCCAATACTAACACAAATCCATTTTTTCATAAAAAAAAAAAAACAGAATTCTATTTTAATTCGTTGAAATTGAAATACAATGTTACAAAGGAAGAAACACTTTTCATAAAAAAAAATGAAAAAAAGAAAAAGGAAGAAACAACACGATTAAGAGGACATGATTCTATATGTTTGTCTCTGGGCCTCGCCAATGTTGGAAGGGATTTCTAGGCCATTTCAAATCCAATCTTTGCAATCACAAAGGAACAAGGCACAAAGAAACAAAAGGGATTTCTTGCCGGGACTTTCACGGATCTCGATCTATTTAAGCCAACACCAAATATTATTGGTTTGGTGAATTTAAGGTTTATTGAGATTTTGGAATTTTGAATTTTAAGTTTAGAAGAAGATGAAAGTCGAGATATTCAAGTAATTTAGATGGATATTTTTTTGATTTAAGGAAGGAGATGAAGAGGAGGATGAAAATGTTCATCTATGATTTTTTTAAAAGAAGCTATGTTTTTGTTTCTTATGTTCATTTGTAAATGAAAAATTTGTTATAAGTGTGGTAGCAAACTCATGAGGCAAGGAATGCAATATCATAATTCTTGCATCCTTTGTAAACAAAATGTTGAAAACCTACGACACGTGATGCTTACTTCCGACTTTGCAGTTGTTGGATGAATTAGAACATGTAGCATATCATCCACCCTATCATTCAGATAACAAAATGTTTTAAAGATTTCCAGTTTTCTTTTTTGTAGCAGTCGAACCCTTATTCTACATTAGATTTTCCATGGCAGCTTGGTCTATATGGGAATCAAGGAACAAGAAATTATGAGATTGTTTGGCAAAGAAATCACAACAGGTTGTTCAACGAGGCAGTGATTTTTTCAGGACTAGAGCATCAATCATGCACAGGGCCATGTTTTTTTATCATAAAATACATTACCCCAATAATTGTAGTTGGACCCAACAGGTTCCTCCAGCTATAGGTTCATGAAAGTTGTTGTATAGTTTGCTGAAAGACACGAGTAAATTACTTAAATGCTCCTGTTGGCTGCCGATGACTTTTTTTCGCGGCGGCAGTTAACTGTCGTTCCACATCTCTACTCCATCGGCACTTAACTACCGTGGAGCATGAATTTGTTTTTTTTTTTTTATTTTATTTTCCACACATTGACTTATTTATATTCCATTTTTCTTTTCTTTTCTATATATATTTATAAATCAAAATTGCTTTTTAGAGTATAATTTTAATATAAGAGTATAATAAATAAAAATGATAATAATAAATCAAATTATCTATATATATATATAATAAATCATATCATATATATAATAATAAAAGAAAATATAATTATGTTATTTTTAAGAGTATAATTTTCAAATTATTATTATCATTTTTATTTATTACTTTTTTTGTTGTTTTTACCTTTTTCACTTTAATCGCATGTCATTTTATCATTTTTGTTCACATTAAGATGAAAAAAATGCGAAGTTTTAGAAAATATAGACAAAACATGGCAACGGCAGCTAACTGCCGCTGATTTCCTTCCCATCGGTAGTTAGCTGCCGCCAGATTGAAGTGTATAAAGCAATTTTCTAGGTTCATTGAGTTGGAGTTAGTGGGTCAACATGCGTATATGGACCAAATCGATCCAGTCCACTTGTCATATGGACTCAAAATATCGAGCTCATACAAATCATTATGGGCTACGTGGGCTAATTGGCCAGCCTAACTCGTTTCCAAAATGACCATATTTATTTAAAAATTAGATAATTCAAAATAAAAAATTGTGTTGGAAAATAAAACGCAATGTATAAACATCCATAAACACATACCACATATGTTTATATGCAAATCATCTCATGAATCGCATGCTCGTATCAATATATCCATTGAGTCATACGATTTAATGATAAATAAACATTCATAAAAAGCATCCATGACTGTGTAATTCCGACCAACAAGTGTGAACCATGGCCCCAATCCCCTTTACATATAAAAAATAAGTAAAATGGGCGAAGCGAGGATGTATAATGTATTGATGAAGGAGTGAAAATATGGAACCCCGCCCTTGTAAAGGGAGAATGACCAAACCAAAAGCGCCCAAGCAAGTAATTATGGTTTCCTAAAGCAAAGAAACCAATGTAAATGTAACACCCCAATATTTTATATATTTTATACATGTCTTTTTAATATTTTCTTGATTTATTATTTATTCAACAACTTATTTCATGTGTAAAGAATTTAAGAAGTTTTTGGACACCCTACTTTTATTAAATTATTTTCTATGCATTCTCCCTTTCCTCCTTAAAAATAATTGACCGCACTGCCTTAACTAAATTTAATTTCATGTAATCTTTTATTAGCCTTTCTAAACAACTTATAATTATTTGTTATTATTATTATTATTAGGGTTAATACCGCTTTTGGTCCCTGTAATATTAGCAAATTCCGGTTTTAGTCCTTGTAAAAAAAAATTTAGATTCTGTCCCTGTCATTTCAGATTCTTCCACTTTAGTCCCTCACTTAATCTTGTCAGCAGAATCTGCACACGTGGCACGCTGACTGTGTAATTTTTTACTTTTATCATTAAATTTATTTCCACTTGGCTTTTATTTTGACTTATATTTTTTTAAACAATTGAAAACAAACTTTAGAATTACAATAAAATAACTTAAATTTAAATTAAAAATCTAGCCCAACAATCACAGCAGCAACACAGCCAAACAGCAACAACACAACAAGTGCAAACACATATCCATTTTCTTCATCTTCATCTTTTCCATTTTCTTCAACTCTAGCCCAACAATCACAGCAACAACACAGCCAAACAGCAAGTGCAAACACAGATCCGCGTCAACAACCACAGATCCGTTTGAATCAACTTCGACCCGACAACCCACTCAAGTAAGAGTGACAAAATCAGCACGAACAACGGCTACAAGGATGCCAGCAGCGTCGATCCTTCAACCCACGAGCGTGCTACTGTCAAAACAAAGAACGTGACCAGTAACTGCGGCGCCGGCGTGGTTGTTGTGATCTGAAACGAGTCGTTGATGGTGTAAGGGAGAAGACGATGTCGCCGGCGGCGTGATGGAGAGAAGATCTGAACAAATTGATGGCGGTGAGGATTATGATGGTTGAGGATGGAGGGTGCGGTGGTGAGGAGGATGGACGGCGGAGGAGGACAGTGGTGGTGAAGAGGACAGTGGTGGTGAGGACAAATTGAGAGAAGATGAGAGAAGAAAATGGGGTGTTAGGATTTTACAAAACTACCCCCTGTTTTATGGTTTAAAGATTTTAGTTTTTATTTAATTTTAAAATCAAAATTCATTTTAATCCAAGTGGCATCTGGTTTCAATTAAAAAAATAAAAAATAAAAAATAATTACACAGTCAGCTGGACACGTCAGCAGATTCTGCTGACAAGTTTAAGTGAGAGACCAATAGTGGAAGAATATGAAATGATGGGGACGGAATCTAAATTTTTTTTTACAGGGACTAAAACCGGAATTCGCTCATATTACAAGGACCAAAAGCGGTATTAACCCTTATTATTATTTTTCCCTTAAATTGTTATTCAATTACACATTCTTATTTCTCTCACTCACTCACTCACGTTAACACTCCCTCCTCCTTATTCCATTTGACTTTTGACTTCAAGACCAAAGAAACAAGACATTGATGCCAATTTATGTCATTTAATTGTTTGTCTGCAACCTTAAGATAAGCTAGCTTTGCTCTGACCATGATAAAATGGATGATTTTATTTCTAATTCCTCAATTCAATTTCATGAGTCCAAAGTTGAAAACCTATGATTCCTTTCAATTGCATTAAATTGTCATTACAAGTCATAAACTACCATTGACCACCTTTTATTACAATATATATCACTCATTACTCGCTTCCCAAGAGTAAATGACATTAAAAGTTTACTATAGTCCATAATCCCCTTTCCCTTCTAAAACTCGTTTGACCTTCTCTCTCGTGAATGACTATTCCACTAGTGTCCAAATTCAATTGATGCTCATTAATCCTTCCATAATTTTCCTTAACACAAATTAACAAACCATGAGTTACTCTCTTATGTTTTTAAGGTCTGATACAACTAGGAGTGAAACATTCATTCACTTGCTCTCACCATGATTATAATTAACCAATATCAAAGAAAACCCTCCTACATGAGGTAAATATCATTCTACTTACTCCCTTTGTTCCATATATCCATTCCTAATCTCAAGTCATTTTCTGAAGATTGTCCCATGATCTAATGAGTACTTCGTAGGACTCAAACAACATATTTCTCCACTCAGCTTTGTGTACCCATCAAAGAAGTTTTTGTTCGTGCTTCTTGCAGCTTCGTGGAATCGCCACTTTAGTAAAGAAAATCACCCAAAGGTAAGGGCGGTATTCCGTACAATCACGTAGTTATAAACTCATAGGCTAAGTTGGTAGTAGAATTCCTCTCCTAATAAGAGGTGGAAACTTTAATATAAATAAAGAGATGGAGAATAATTTTTGTGGAATATCATGTGTAGTGTGAAAGAGTCTCATTTTTGTTGTGGCATAGCATGGCATTATGTTGTAATTTTGCTTGTTGTTTTGAGAAAAGAGGTTTGATGAAAATTTTGGAAGAAAGTTGGAATTTTATTCTATTTGGTAAAAGTAGTTATGATTTTAAAGAGTGCATAACATGCATGGCATGGCATGTAGTTGTGTCATAGGTTGCCAAATGGGGCGATTTATTCTTGTGCCAAATGGGGCGATTGATTCTTGTGCCAAATGGGGCGATTTATTCTTGTGCCAAATGAGGCGATTTATTATTGTGCCAAATGGGGCGATTTATTCTTGTGCCAATTGGGGCGATATCCGGATCATGGTCTAGTTGCATCCCATGCATCATTTGCATAAAGTTCATATTTTAATTTCCTTTATTTGTATTGAGCTTTTGACTTTTATGTGGTGAGTGTTTTACTTGTCTTCTTATCTTGTGTTTTTATATCTATATGATTGTATTTTTGTGGTTTAGGAATACTGACCCCTTACAACCAACATTTTAGGTATTGATGAGTTTGAAGATTTGAAGCAAAAAATGGAGTTTAGCTTGCACGCGCACGGGGAATAAATTTGGGTTTTCTTAAAATGTAATTTAAAATAACTTTTGAAGTTCATTATTTTTAATGTAATTTATTTAGTCTAATTGAGTAATTCAATATTCTCTTAATAAACAAAAAAAAAATGTAGTCTCTAAGACTAAAATAAATTAGACGTAATATCTTGGATTAAAAATCTGGGGCGTTACAGTAAACGTAACCACTAGCCAATAGCGTTAATGAGGGAAGGTGGTGGCAGAAAGGTAAATGTCAGACTAAGATCTATTGAACTATAATGATTGTGCGAATAAAACAAGGAAGGTCGACCGAAGTAAAGTAAAAACTGGACTTAATTTCCTTTGTGCAAAAGGTATGGAGGGATGCACATGAGCATAAGGAATACCCTTTTAGACTATTTATCCTCATCAAAATACTTAAAGAAAGAACATCTAGACATTATTACTCAACAAGTCGGTATCACAACTCTTAGAGTGTCTCTGCTTACCCGCCTTGACACTCAGAGGCTATGTAAGATACCTAAATGTGTAGGGGAAGGTTCACTAGCAAAGGACTTACAACTCTTAGGGCACCTTTGTATTATTGGTCTTTAATCTCACGGGACGTGCACAATGGCCGAAGGTTGATGCCCCACTTTAGCTCAACATCCCATCAAAGAGCACACAAATCTAAGGGACGACCGAACTAAGGTACGAGTCTTGTAGAATAGCTGGATATGCAGCCCAAAGGAGAGAACCCCCGAGAAGGTTGGTTTGTCCCACTACCTAGGTGACGTTCCACCTAGCACGACCACGTCACATCCAATCATTGGCCTCTATGACATAATATCTCTCGAGACCCGCACCTTTTATGCATTAAGGTTAAGGTAATGATTTGAAAGGCCCATATGAAGACAAAATCATAAGACAACTACTATAAAAGGATAACTTGACTTTTGAGGGGTAGAGGATTGTAGGGCTGGACAAAAAACAAACAAACCGGCCCAAACTGCCCAACCCGTTTAGCCCAAACCGAGTCGGTCGGGTTATTCGGTTAAACCGGGTCATGCGGGTTTATAATAATGGTTTGTGCTGGCTATGGTCGGGTCGATTCGGTTTGAATTTACTGGCCCATCGAAAGCCAATACCGACCGACCTAGTACACTTCTCATATTTATTATTATATATAAATAAATAAAATAGAAAGAATAGTCAATGAAATGAAACGTTGTCGTATTACTTTGCCATGCCATATATACTTCACAGTTCAGTTCACTTCACAGAACTCACTTCCTGTCTCAACACAAAAACCATAGATAACTTAGCAGCAGCCGCTTCTCATCTCGCCGTGCCGATCTTATTCCGCCGTACGCCGTCGATTCTCATTCCGCCGTTTCTCACACGGTTGTTACAGTGTAAGTTATGTGTTTGTTTTCTTTTCCTCTTTCTCTAAGATCCGATGTTCACTGCTGATAAGTGCCAAAAATGAGTTAAAAATCATATTTAATTTAGGCACTTAAATAGCTTGTTTTGCAAGTTATCATGAGAAAAGCTCATAATAATCACTGATTAAATGCCTATATAGCTTTTACTTCTTTCCCCATCCATTTGTGCAGGAAAATGCAAGCCAGGACCTGAATTGAGCAAGGAACTTGAAGTGTTGAAAAAGCTGCCATCGCTACAAGCGCAAGCTTCCTCGCTACAAGCGAGCATAGGCAGGGAAAATCAGAAGGCCATCGCTAGAAGCGCAGGATTGGTCGCTACAAGCGATCCTTTTGGAGAGTCCATCGCTACAAGCGATGGACCGGTCGCTTCAAGCGACCAAGGGCGGTTTAGGCTCCATACTGACGTGGAGCATTCCCATTGGCCAACAGACTTCATCGCTACAAGCGACAGGCTGGTCGCTTGTAGCGCGCGAACTTAAACTCAGCTTTATAAAGCCATTCAACACAGTTTTGTACAGTAGTTCATATATATCAGTTAGAGTTCTTTTTAGAATATAGTTAGAATAACTTTTTAGACAGAAAATAAGGGCTAGAAGCTTTGATCTTCAAGGAGCAAAGGTGATTGGATTGTGGAATCAACCAAAACTCTTTGGGAAATCAAGAATTTAGGTTTGTATTTTCATCTTTTCTCTACACTTTTGTAAAGCTGTCATGAGAATGAATAGCTAAATTCCCTTTGTTGGGATTGGATGCACTCTTTCTAGCTTAGGATGTAATAGTTTGATTATGCAATATATATGGTTTTAGCTATTTATGTGAATTTGAGTTTTTCTTGCCATTCATTGTCATGTTTTGATTTAAATGTTATTGACGAATACTTTTAAATCTTTGGCGAGAATAACTTCTATCAAAATAAGAAAATCTAGAAATGGATTTGGGTTTTGATAATCGCAGATAGTGTCGGAACTTAAAGCTTTCGGATCGTTTGATAGGTTGGGAAATCGTCTGTTAAACGATACGATCGATCTCGCGACGTCATTTGGGAAATCAATGATGTTGTCGAGCGATACTTGGTAATTTCGCTAAAACGCTAAAATTCATATGCACGATCTTTAGATTATATTGGATGCTAGATTGAGGAAGTCCGATCTCAACGCTTTTATTCCCTATTACTTGTCGTTTTATTCCCGCAATTTAGTTCAATTAGTTTATGCAACCATTTGTACAAACCCTTAACTCAAAACAATACCGATTTTTGAACGGTTCGGAATAGCGCACGAATCCCTGTGGAGACGATACAAAAATACTTACCTCGTTTGTTGAATTACTAAAACTACTTCATCAAAATGGCGCCGTTGCCGGGGATTGGTGTTTAGATATTTTGAACATCGCAATAATTTTTATTGTTTTGAGCTTTTGTATATTCTTGTTAATATTTTTCTTCTCTTTTGTACATTATATTTTGTGTTTGCATTAACCCTCTTTGCAAAGCAAAGAAAAATTTCTTGTTAGTTATTCGTGTTTCAGATTCTCAACAAAAAGGAAATCATGGCTGATCATGATTATTTCAACTTCTATACTCCATACGAGTATGAATCCTATCAACAATATCAACAATATCCGTCTGAAGATGAACAAATGGAAAGAACGGAAAATATCTTGAATTTGTTCATGCAACAATCCATGATCAACATGCAAAATACCAACCACAGATTGAGAGCATTATCAATCCAGTTGGATATTTTGCAAGTTCAATTGAATTGTCTACCAAGAATCATGGAGGTTCAGACCAACAATCAATCCACTTTGGAATTTGGAGAGATTGTTGAAGACGAGGTTGATGAGAGTGAGGAAGAGACGATGTTTGAAGGATGTGGTATTAGGGAATTAATGGAAGAATTAGAAATACCACACACCATAGAACTTCCTCAAGAAATGTCAGATTCTGAAGAAGACATAGCTGTTGATAGTGAAGAAGTGTTGGAGATTGAGAAGACGAAACAGTTTCTTAACAAGGAAGAAACTTGTGCAAAGGAGGGGGTGATAGTGAGCAAGGCCGAAATTGATTTGGTCATAGATTGCATGTGCTCCTTGCTCACCATATTCTGGATAGGGAGGTATTGGACTCCACATCAGCTATGCTTAAAGTTCATGGAATTCCTCCCACAGCAAAGGGATACTAGAGCTGATGTGCGTTCCGTCTCATATTGGCCACCCTAACGAATCAGGCGTCGAGCTAACGACGTAAAACAAGCGCTTGTTGGGAGGCAACCCAACTTTGTAAGTATTTATGTTTTATTATAATTCTCATAATAGTTTTCACATGAAGGGAATGTGGTGCATTTGAATTTTCAGAAAATCTGTTATCTGTCATGGTCGCTATAGCGATGAATTCCATCGCTGTAGCGACGAGCTTCAGACTTTTCATCGCTATAGCGACAGGTGACTCGCTGTAGCGACGGCAGTAAAACCTGTCTATTACAGATTTCAAAACCACTAAAACCCATTAACTTCTTGTGATAAACTTATGTTTAATTATGCATTTTTATTTATGTTCAATAATGTTGAATGTGCTTTAAAATTGTGAATCCATCAGATGCATGATAATGGTAGAAATTGTTTGATTGTGCAAAGCCAAGTTAATTGTTTCTTGCTTTTCTATGTGTGTACTTGAATTTAATTAGAGTACTTTGCATAACATTTATCTCATACAATTTTACGTGATAACATGTTTATTATGTGAACCACTTAGAACTAGCCAAAATGTGAGGAATCCTCAAAATCTTTGTATATATGCAGGAGACCGGCATTTTAGTTTAACTCAATTCTTTTATGTTAAATCTGATAATTGTTTTAAATTGTATGAAAGCACTGATATGATCAAGGCATTTTTTGAAATTGAGAATGAACACTTGACCACAAAAAGCCTACCCGTGAGAAGTGAGTATCTGATAACCCCATTTGAGCCTAAATGAATCAGAATTTCTAACTATGAACTGCCAATTCATAAGCACAATGCTTAGTGAATTTGCCCAAATATTTCAAAATCCAGTTCATAGTTAAATCATTATTAAATTCTGATATTTACTTTCTTTTGAACCCTTATCCATCGTGTTTATTGACCTTTGCCAAAATGATAAAGGAACATTCGATTAGGGTATCATTGAACTAAGTTGGGGAGAAAGGGAGGTTGTGTTTATGTCAAGTAATGGTGAATAGGTGTAATTGATCTTGACAAAAAGAAAAAAGAAAGAAAAGCAAACCAAGAAAAAGAAAAGAGAAAATTAGAAAAAGGTTTGCAATAAAAAGAAAAAAAAAAGTTGTCAAGATCAATCAAAGAAAAGAAAAAAACCAGTAAATCACCAAGAGTTGTATTTGAATAAGGAGGAGTTTGTAAATAGAATGAATGTTCCTCTTGCTTGGCCATTTGAATTCAATATCCCACATATGACAATTCTTTTGTAATCAAGCCAAATTACAACCCTTAAAGACCTTGTGATCATTTGCTTTTGTGCTTTTAGAAATGATAATTAGATTGACGCATAATTTGATCGGAATGTTAGCATAATTGCCGGATGAGTGTTCAATACCCTCACAATTGAGTTCAATTTGTTCATCTACTTGATATAGAAGTGTGTTAGGTGTGGTTCATTATTAATTATGTTATTACCTTGAATTGTATGATGTAAATTTTGTGTTTAGGACTTATGTTATATTCATAGTATATATTTAGATTAATGAGAAACTTAATACTTGCCTGCGCAATCCACATTTAAAATTTTGCATCTGAAAACTTTTCATTTCTTTGCATGTAATGTACTTTTGTCCAAAAGCTTGTTTTCCTTATTTGTTGTGTCCTTTGTTTGAGGACAAACAAAGATTTAAGTTGGGGAGTGTGATAAGTGCCAAAAATGAGTTAAAAATCATATTTAATTTAGGCACTTAAATAGCTTGTTTTGCAAGTTATCATGAGAAAAGCTCATAATAATCACTGATTAAATGCCTATATAGCTTTTACTTCTTTCCCCATCCATTTGTGCAGGAAAATGCAAGCCAGGACCTGAATTGAGCAAGGAACTTGAAGTGTTGAAAAAGCTGCCATCGCTACAAGCGCAAGCTTCCTCGCTACAAGCGAGCATAGGCAGGGAAAATCAGAAGGCCATCGCTAGAAGCGCAGGATTGGTCGCTACAAGCGATCCTTTTGGAGAGTCCATCGCTACAAGCGATGGACCGGTCGCTTCAAGCGACCAAGGGCGGTTTAGGCTCCATACTGACGTGGAGCATTCCCACTGGCCAACAGACTTCATCGCTACAAGCGACAGGCTGGTCGCTTGTAGCGCGCGAACTTAAACTCAGCTTTATAAAGCCATTCAACACAGTTTTGTACAGTAGTTCATATATATCAGTTAGAGTTCTTTTTAGAATAGAGTTAGAATAACTTTTTAGACAGAAAATAAGGGCTAGAAGCTTTGATCTTCAAGGAGCAAAGGTGATTGGATTGTGGAATCAACCAAAACTCTTTGGGAAATCAAGAATTTAGGTTTGTATTTTCATCTTTTCTCTACACTTTTGTAAAGCTGTCATGAGAATGAATAGCTAAATTCCCTTTGTTGGGATTGGATGCACTCTTTCTAGCTTAGGATGTAATAGTTTGATTATGCAATATATATGGTTTTAGCTATTTATGTGAATTTGAGTTTTTCTTGCCATTCATTGTCATGTTTTGATTTAAATGTTATTGACGAATACTTTTAAATCTTTGGCGAGAATAACTTCTATCAAAATAAGAAAATCTAGAAATGGATTTGGGTTTTGATAATCGCAGATAGTGTCGGAACTTAAAGCTTTCGGATCGTTTGATAGGTTGGGAAATCGTCTGTTAAACGATACGATCGATCTCGCGACGTCATTTGGGAAATCAATGATGTTGTCGAGCGATACTTGGTAATTTCGCTAAAACGCTAAAATTCATATGCACGATCTTTAGATTATATTGGATGCTAGATTGAGGAAGTCCGATCTCAACGCTTTTATTCCCTATTACTTGTCGTTTTATTCCCGCAATTTAGTTCAATTAGTTTATGCAACCATTTGTACAAACCCTTAACTCAAAACAATACCGATTTTTGAACGGTTCGGAATAGCGCACGAATCCCTGTGGAGACGATACAAAAATACTTACCTCGTTTGTTGAATTACTAAAACTACTTCATCAACTGCTAACAAACCACCATTGTTCCACTCTTTTGTTTTGATCTAGGTTATCATCTCACTCTCTTTGCTTCAATCGTTCAAAATCATTTGAAAAAAATGAAGTTAGTCACTGGTTGATCAAAGGTAAAAGTTAGGGTTTTGATTTTGTCTTTCTTAGATTAGGGTTTTTGATAAGCAAGTTTGTGATTTCTTATGATTTTGCAACTGATAAAAGAAATAACTAGTGTCTGTTTGGTTTAGCTGTTTGGTTTATTCTCTGTCTCAGCATTTCTGAATTTGCTCTGCATCATCTCTGTTTTTTTTTCTTCAAGCAGCTTCCAGGAAATTTGTTCATTTTCTTTTTGTTTGTTTTGATTTCAAGCTTCCAGCAACCACGAGATTAGGCTATGTGTTTTTCTATGTGTTTATATTATAATTATTAATTAATTACTATGTGTTTTTCTTAGTTTTCAACTTATTATTATGGTTCTTAGTTAATCAATTACTTATATTTCTGTCTTTGTTATTTATTTTCTTAACACATTTTTTCTATGTTGTTATTTCTATTTCAGCTCATTACTTGTTGGTCAGAAGCTAGTTTATTTTATCACTGATTGATAAAAAAGGTAAAAGTAATTACTAAGCTAGAGTGTTCTGATTTTATATTGTTTAATGATGTCATTATTTTTAAGTAATTTAAGTAGATTTCTAACTCTTTTTTTATGCTATTGGAGACTTGGATAGTTTGTAACTTAGAGATGGATCAAGTACACAGTAGCAGTCAAGGTGATGTCGAAGGAAGTCATGGAGCTGCTGGCCAAGGAATTGGTTTGTTTTTATGTCCCCTCTGTTTGATTTTGAGTATGCAAGTGAGAAGTATTAAGTTTTGATTGTCTCTCTTTTTGCTTCTGACATGTTTTGATTAAGTTCTATGAGTCATGAGTAATGAATAATGCTTTTTCTAAAAAAATAATGAGTATCTATGTAAGTGATAAACATGTTTTTGTTGTTTATAAACATGCTTCTAAATAAAACAGTGTATATGTTTCTATGAGTAATGAGTAATGAATAATGCTTTTTCTAAAAAATAGAGTATCTATGCAAGTGATAAACATGCTTTTGTTGTTTATAAACATGCTTCTAAATAAAATAATTTATATGTTTCAATGCATAGCTTAAGAATATGATTCTGTTATGATCTTATTGTTTTTTCTCGTAATGAAGTTTGTTAATATTTGTGTTTATTCTCTAATCCTGCTTTAAGAATATGATTATGTTATAATCTTGCCTTAAGTTAGATTTGTGTTATGATCTAAGTGTTTTTCCTCCTCCATCTCTTTTGCTATGATCTAAGTGTTTTTTCGTAATCTTGTTTCTGAATATGTATGCTGAATATGATTATGGTGCAGCTGCAATTGTTGAAACTGGAGCAGTTGCTGCCCTCTTGCCAAATGATGCTTGTAGGAAGGCAATTGCTAGATTTGTTATCCTTTCTAAGCTGCCATTTGGAGTAGTTGAGTCTGACAGCTTTAAGCGCTTATGTAAGTATTTGCAGCTCCATTTGAATATCCCGACTATAAGGACCGTGGCTAGAGATTGTTTTAGGATGTATCGAGATGAAAAATTGAAGCTCAAAGCTTATTTTAAATCTGATTGTAGTAGGCTAGCACTTACTCCCGAAGCATGGACTTCTATTCAAAACTTTAGCTACATTTCCCTAACTGCCCACTTCATTGATAATGAATTGAAATACCAAAAAAGGCTCCTTAGCTTTAGTTTGGTTCCAAACCACACAAGTGACATAATAGGTCAGAAAGTTGAAGAGTCGTTGAGGGATTGGGGTCTTAGGAATCTGTCTGCAGTCACCATTGACAATGCATCATCCAATGATGTGGCTGCAATGGTTAGATATATTTTGGCCATTCCAACTACAACATCTTTAGAGAGCATTTTCAGCAAGAGAGTTAGGATGTTAAACAGTTACAAAAGTTCCTTGAGTCCGAGAATTGCATAAGCTTTGATATGCTCCCAAAATTGGTTGAAGCCAACAGAAGAGTTTGAGGTTAACGAGGGTGTTGTTCCAGGTGCTTTAAATTTCTTTCTCTATCATTTTTTATTTATTATCGTTGTTGATTGGTATTTAATATTTTTTAGTTTTGATTTGATAACAGAAGTTAATCAAGGATCGACCATTTGGTGTTGGGAAGTAGCTGTGGGGGTTGTGCCAACAACTCAATCACAACCATCTGGTTGTGATTGAGTAAAATTATAATTATGTTTTGTAAGTAGATTACAACCTACTCTTATGTCTTTTAAATTTTAGTATGGTTGATTATTATTTCCTAATTCTGTTGTAATGAATTCACATGCAGTTTGAATCCTTTTTTGGAGTCACGCATGACTCGTACTACACAACACATGCCTCTCTTTATTTTTGATTCATATTGAAATGAATTCTAATTGCTTGCTTGGCTCCATGGTGAATCTGGACTATTTGTAAGGTCCTTTCTGCTGGTTTCTTGGCTGTATAGTGTATGTTGTTTTCCCTTATCTAGCATGTTGCATAAAAAGTTGTTTGATCATGTAGTTTAGAATTGGTGATGTGTATTTCTTTTTTA
This sequence comes from Medicago ruthenica, assembly GCA_018208015.1. Taxonomy (NCBI): domain Eukaryota; kingdom Viridiplantae; phylum Streptophyta; class Magnoliopsida; order Fabales; family Fabaceae; genus Medicago; species Medicago ruthenica. The sequence continues at coordinate 86,971,373 of CM031373.1, read as the reverse complement.
TGTTAGGTGCTTGCAATGGGAAATATTGAGGAATAGAAATTTAGCAAAAGCTGAAAAGGTCTTCTTTTTATGAAAAAATGGTGAGCTCTATTGCTAGTTGCTAGGTGTTATCCTGATTTGTATATAAAAAGCTTAATTTTTTGTTTTTTTATTTATCCAGACGCAACTTCAAGTTTCACCATGTTGAAGCATCAGCAAGCTGCAGATATCATTTTAATATTTGAATGTTTAAGTTTAATATTTGGATGACTGTAATTTAATACTTAATACTTGTGACTCAGCACTTGTTGGCTGTGTTGTGGTAGTTTGTGATGTGCTTTGAACTGATGCAAGCATATTACAATAGTATTAATGGCCTCGGACCCAAAATGGTGTTCTAAAATTATTAATAGCCTTAAATTAGTGACATCGGTTTTATATTGGAATTTACTTTTATTTTAGCCTATGATTTTTTATTAGCCCTCAAACGAATATGAATGGGCTTAAAATGAATCACAGCTTAGGCCAAATTTTCGAATTACTAAGAATCTAAACCAGAATTTATTTGTTCAGTGATATCTTAAAAAATTATTGGGATTTTGAATTAACCGATTGAACCCACCCGATTATCCGCCTAAACCGATTAAACCGAAACTGACTAAACCGATCCTTAATTTGGGCGGAATTGGATGTAGGTATTGGAACCGTGGGTTAGTTTGGTTTCAGGTTTTGGGACCGATTTCCGACCGAAACCGACCGATGTCCACTCCTAGAGGATCGCATTATACTACGTGCAAAACAAAAACACTCTAAATCCTAAGCAACAACCCCTTATTTGGGGTCAAACTCTGAGTTGAGGCTCTATATCAAAACATTCTATTTTTTGTTTATTGAACTATCGAGGTTTATATTATGAATGGCATGATTTGGCTTCTTACTGTAAAAATGGCTGATGTCACACATATTGGTCTTCATATATAGGACGGTCCAAATAAAAACTACAATTGAATTAAAAAAAAAATTGAAAATTATCACAAACTCAAAAACCATTCGACACTTTTGAATGTTTTATGAAAGTTGCTCAAATCAAAATTTAGATATATTTTTCAAAATTGAACTGATCAACGTATTTGAATTTTATTACTTGTTTATTTTATTAGTAGGACGTATTGTGTTAGTATATTATTTGTTTGTTTTTAGCTTTTCAGTAATACTTATTAGATTTACTTAAAATAAATACTTATTAGTTTCACATAATTTTACTTTTACTATTTCAATATTGAAAACATGATTCATTCTTAATAATTTGTAATGTTAATTTTTAGTATTTGGGGCTAGGGATGGGCCAAGGGAGTAGGGATGACAATTGGACCCAGTCTTGATGGGTACCCACAAAAAATACCCGCAATGGGTAGGGTAAAATTCTGCGTTCATGGGTTTGGGCTTGGGTCCGGGTAATTACCCGCAAATTCAAATGGGTATGGGCACGGGTAAGGGTACTATACTGCCCAGCCCCGCAACCCGCATATACATATTTATATAATATGATAAATAATTTATTTATTTTTGGTGTATAATTAATTAATTTATTTAGCTTTTTAAGTCTAAACCTAAACCTAAAAACTACTTAATTAAGTAAACGCTCTCTCCTATTGGTGTAAAAACTTTTAGGGATATTTTGGATGTTTTTATTTGGCTAAATACTACGATTCGTACTATTTTATGAGTTGATTTGAAAACTTTTGGACCATAGTTTTATTTCAATTGTAAAATTTTTAGTTTTTTCATAATTAAAGTGCGGGTAATCGGTGCGGGTATGGGGAAGGGCACTAAAATTGTTGCCCACGAGGGTACGAGCTCAAGTACGGGTATTTTTTACGGACGCGGGTATGGGGAAGGGCAATGTAGTACCCTACCCATACGGTATCCATTGCCATCCCTACAAGGGAGGGGTATTTTAGAAAGGAAAAGAAGAAAAAAAAGGTACAGCTGCAAGTAGAAAAACTGAGGTATAAGTAGCAAACAATTGAATTACATTAAGGGGTCAATGGATTCCTCTCCATCTTGATATGACATCTACCGTTTTTTATTGTTCATCCAAGTCCTGAAAATGTAAGATCAAATCCAAAGCTATTTTTTGGTAGTGTATTTTATCTAAAAATGCGCCTTGATAGTTAGTTTTTAATACCGTATTTGACAGATTAAAGCATATATGATCCGAGATGAACAATTACATTTTTTTATAATTAACAATCATAGTTTCCTTCAAAAAATTTACATTTATTTACAAAGCCCAGTCAATTAAGTGATTTATTATTTTTAACAGCATTAATTAATTAATTACTATTGAAGTTAGTTGATCTTTTTATAATTCATAAATTGGGTTGGTCGTGCCAAAAAAATAAACAAATAAATTAAATAGTAATTAGATTTGATTTTGATACTATGACCGTGCATCATAAGAGAGGGAAGTGATGCAAAAAATCCAACGTGGCGAAAAACAATTGGCTCAAGTCACGTGGCACCTAATATGATTGGTTGAAACAGGTCGAACAGCAAGCGTAAGTGTTGAATCCCATTTATCACTCTCCTCTTAGAACAGAACGAGTTATCTATTTAGATCTCAGAAACAGAATCAGATTTTTATATCAAAGCTAGGGTTTCACAATTCAGTTAGAAACACACACAGACATTAGCAATGATGGAACGAAAGGTTATCCCTATCGCTATCGCGGTGCTCCTTTTCTTCATTGCTTACTCTTCCTTCGTTCACGCTTCCGACGAAGCTGACGATGCGGTAATTACGATTTACCTCATAATTCATAATTTTTTTTTGTTTTGTTTGTGATGGATCTCTGATTTTCGACTTTTTTTTTTTGTTTAGATCTTCTACGAATCGTTCGATGAGGATTTTGATAGCCGTTGGATTGTTTCTGAAAAGGAGGAATACAATGGTAAGTAGATTCGAATCGATTTTGTTTTGCTTCTAATTGACGTATTTTGGTTTTTGTTTTCTATTATTATTAATTGTGTTTTGGATTTATGTTAACTTTGATATATCGATAACTTTTTTAAAGAAATTGGTTTCTGCTACTACATGGAGTATAGTTTTGTTTTTGTTGAGAATTTTCAATTATAATTGAGTTACTGCTGTTAGATATAAGTAAAACCAGATTTAAGTAAAACCTAATCTGGATTATTGATTCATGATCACGCATCGTCATAAGTTAGATCAAGTTATTCGGAATTATGAATTGCATGCAATTGAAAAAGCAAACTAATTGCTAATTTGGTGATTTATTTTGTATTTTACGCATAATTAAATTAATTACGTCTAAATTATCTAAAATTCGGTGTTAGCGTGCAATACTTGTATACTTACAAGTGTTTCTATAGCATACATGTGTATAATATTGCAGGCTAGATTTGGATTCCACTTGATTTCCTTTTAAAATTACAGGGACCCAATTATAAAAACCAATAGGATTTTTTTTTTTTTTTGAAATATAAGAATGTTTTTGTGGCAAGGTTGAGGGTTTGTTGTGTTGGCAATATGCTACGGAATAATAATGAATGACCGTACATCAATTATTATACACGTAAAAAGTAAGGATGAAAGCATAGGGAATTATTTGTCAAATCTATTATTAATGAAATTAATTAAAACTAAGGCTATATAGTATTTTATCCAACCTCACTTTCATTTTATTTCTGTTACTCATTCTGGGGTGCATATCTCATATCTTATTCTTAAGACTGATGCTGTGAAGTATAGTTCAGTTTATTTTGCAAGTTCAATAAATTTTGAAGGTTTAAATCCAATACATATCACACTATGCAAACCCGAATCTGTTCCCATCAATTGATTTTGATATGTATAGTCTATCCAACAAATTTTGATGTATATTTTGATTTTTGTTTTGGGTATCAGGTATCTGGAAGCATTCCAAGAGTGAGGGGCACGATGATTTTGGACTTCTTGTTAGTGAACCAGCAAGGAAGTATGCCATAGTTAAAGAACTCGATGAACCTGTCATTCTTAAGGATGGATCAGTTGTTCTTCAGTTTGAGACTCGCCTTCAGAATGGCCTTGAATGTGGTGGTGCATATATTAAATATCTTCAACCCCAGGAGAGTGGTTGGAAACCCAAGGGATTTGACAACGAATCTCCATATTCTGTCATGTTTGGTCCAGACAAGTGTGGGGCAACAAACAAGGTGCACTTCATCTTCAGGCATAAGAATCCAAAAACTGGAAAGTATGTTGAACACCATCTCAAGTTCCCCCCTTCTGTCCCATCTGACAAACTATCTCATGTGTACACTGCCATTCTAAAGCCTGACAACGAATTGAGAATTCTCGTTGACGGCGAGGAGAAGAAAAAGGCTAACTTCCTATCTGAAGAGGATTTTGAGCCTTCTCTTATCCCTTCCAAGACAATCCCTGATCCTGATGATAACAAACCAGAAGACTGGGACGAGAGAGCCAAGATTCCTGACCCAGAAGCTGTAAAGCCAGAGGACTGGGATGAGGATGCACCCATGGAAATTATTGATGAAGAAGCTGAGAAACCTGAAGGATGGTTGGATGACGAGCCAGAGGAAATAGATGACCCAGAGGCAACAAAACCTGAGGATTGGGATGATGAGGAGGATGGTGAATGGGAAGCTCCCAAAATTGAAAACCCGAAGTGTGAAACAGCCCCTGGTTGTGGTGAGTGGAAGAGGCCAACGAAGAGGAACCCAGCTTATAAGGGAAAATGGAGTGCCCCCTATATTGATAACCCAGCTTATAAGGGTATATGGAAGCCTCAGGAGATTCCAAACCCAGAGTACTTTGAACTTGAGAAACCTGACTTTGAGCCTATTGCTGCTATTGGTATTGAAATTTGGACAATGCAGGACGGCATTCTATTTGATAATATTCTTATAGCTAAGGATGACAAGATTGCAGAATCCTATCGTGAAACTACATGGAAACCCAAGTTTAACATTGAGAAAGAGAAACAGAAGGCTGAAGAGGAGGCAGCAGCTGAGTCAGAGGGTATTGTTGGCTACCAGGTAACGAAAATCCTTCCATTTACTCTGTCTTCTCACTTACATTTATAAGCCTTCCTTTTCTTTCTAATGCATGATGTTAATTTTTTTACCTTACAGAAGAAGGCATTTGACCTTTTGTACAAGATCGCAGACATTCCCTTCTTGAGTGGCCAGAAAGATAAGATTATTGTAAGTATTAAAGCTTCAAATAATAAACCTACATTTTCCTCCTCTTTTGGTATCCATTATGATTCATACTGGATGGATTATGACTTATACTTTATGCTTCTCTGCAGGAAATCATTGAAAAGGGGGAGAAGCAACCAAATCTGACTATTGGAATTCTTGCATCTGTTGTGATTGTTTTCGTGACAATTTTCTTTAGGCTCATATTCGGCGGGAAGAAACCTGTAAGTAGTGAAACATTTTTCATGCTCGTTCGTATTAATTTCATGGGGGTATTTTTTATTCACATTCATGCTCATAACCAAGTCTCTTCTTCTGCAGGCTAAAGTGGAGGCGAAGGTAGAGAAGAAGACCAACACAGAACGCACAGAAACTTCCCAAGCTGGTGGAGAGAATGAAGACAACAAAGAAAAGGAAGAAACAGCCAATGCTCCACGTAGGAGGCCAAAGCGAGATAATTGAAATGATTGAAGCTTATAGTGGCTGCCCATTAAGTATCATCATGAGTGGTTAATTTTGGGGGGCTTAGTTGGATTTTAGGTGCACTTCGTTTTCATTTTTCCTTTTACCTTTTTCGAAAGATTATATACTTGAGGAGTATATTTTCTCCTTTTGGAGACTGAGTGTTTGACCTAATTGTAGCTGTACAATTATTTTTTGTCTTCTTTTTTCTAGTAATGAATTATGTTTTTCACATAGCCAAATACGGGCCTGTCTCTAGCTAACTGTATTTCTTGCTTTTTCGATTCCTAATGTTCCCAAATATATCTCTTTCCTTGAGGTGTCTTACTTGAGTAACCATCTATGTTACAATTTTTTAGACAACCATAATTTTACAAAGAAAAGTAATTTTACAAAGAAAAGTAGATATTGACATTGAAACTAAAACAATATAGAGAGAAAGTAAAAATATAATGTGACTATGAGAGATAGTTGTCACATAAATTGTCATAAAATAATTGTACAAATATTATTTCTTTCTTTCTGGCCGATCTAGCCTATGTTTTCTTTCTGGTGGATTTTAGTTTGGTAATGGAAAAAGTGCAAATTCAGGTCAAATGTAGTGCGCAATGGATGGTGATGATTTTAGAAGTTTGGTGTTCAAAAATAGTATAAGTTAAATTTCCTTAAACTTGGGGAATTCTAACAAGTGTGACACTCTTTAACAATCTTTAAATATCAAGTTTTTATAGAAACTTATGCATTGAATGCATTATAAATTGAACTATTTAATTTTTTTTATAAACATTTTCTTAATTAAAAATTCTTAAAGAGTGCCTTTAAACACTCGTTAGCAAGATCTGAAAAAGTAGTATTTTTTTTAGACAAGTATAAGTTAATTTATCCCTAAAAAATGAGTACCTTTCAAAAAAAAAAGAGTAATGGTTAACTGTGGATTCTATGATGAGAGTGCAATTAAGTCCCTCACCCAAAATATAGGTGGACCATCATTAAAAGCCATTAGATGAAGCAGCTCATTTATCATATCATGTTGTAGCCATACTAGATTGAATTCTTCTCTCTCCCCCTTTCAAATCGCAGTAGAGGCAAACCACCAATCTAACATTCATTCACTTTCTATCTCCTTCTCCATGTAGATAAACATAACTAAGAAAATTGGAAAGAACAAAAAATACAATGATTTGGTTTAAAAGAATTTGACGCCATTTTAATACACTGAATCATGGTTTAATCTTCAAAGGAATAAAGCCTCATTTTGTCTAACACTATCAATCTCCACAATTGTACAATAATTAAATCAAATAAAACATGAGTGGGATTTGCTCTGGTTTTTCTTTTTGGTTATTATGTATTTATGTTTTTCTGTTCGATTATATTTTCTGAAAATTTTGGTGGAGTTCAATGTGATGGTGGTTCATTCACTGTTGCTTCGAATTTCGTTCATATGATGATTTTGATTTCTCTAATTTGTAATTATCTATCTTTTAGGTGGTTTTTGGCTCTGTGTAGGAAGAAATTTTACAGATTTTAACCTTAAACATAATGGAGGAGAAATGGTGAGAGAGAAGGAGAAATGGGGCACTCACTCACCGTTGTGGACAAGCACGGGAGTTTTCTTACCTCATGAACATTGACATGCAATGGACGGGATTTGCACTTCAAATTTTCCACTTCTACACGCTTATAACGTGTGAGTCTAGACATTATGCTACTTGATCAAAAAGAATAAATTTCGTTATTAATATTTTTTAATTTTATATCAAATTATTATTTTTTATTTTGTTGATATCTATAATTTATTAGATTTAAATTTTTTATATTTAAATTATATTTTATAAAGATAAATCGATAATTTATTTTCCTATCTGGTCTTGTTGGTTTCTAATCCATCTTAAATTCAAGTTAAATTTTTTCTCTAAAAGACAAGATATGATAAGTTTTAGGATTAACTAATCATAACGTGATGTTTTATTGATATTGTAAAATAACTTATAATTTGATATAAATTTTTTATGCAAAATAACTTATTTAGGAGGGTGGGATTATCTTTCTATTTTGTGTTGGTTATATTCGAAACTCGGGAGTGCTCATTAATCTTTATATAAGTGGTCCTTTGTTTAGTACATATTAAATTTAACTTTTCCCCTTTTTTAAAAGAAAATTAAACTTTTCCCTTAAAAAAATAAACTTTTTTTACAATTAAAATTACACTTTTTAAAATGACTGTTTTATTTTCATATTTTGACAAAAAAAAATGAGAAAGCTTAAAATGTGTTACCACCTCTATCCTTTTTCTAATAATTTTTTTAGGCGATAAATCTTTTGTTTTTTACCTTGAGAAAACAATCACAGAAGAAGCTAAGATGGAAAACATCAAACAAACTATAGATCAAAATATCTCGAAATGGGAAATAATTTTTATAAAACATTTTTTTATTCCAATTTTAATAAAACAAAAAGGTTAAGGGTTGTTTGAATTGACTTATTTAGATTTAATTTGTTTACTTTGTGTATGAAAATTACCAAAATGTATTTTTGATACTCTACTTTTAATTTATTTCCTCTTTAACTTGCTTTTTGAACAAACAAAATAATCTGAACAACTTCTCCGTTTTTAATTTTACTTTAAAAAAAGAAACAAAGTAAATCCAACATTATGTCCATATCTTTTATAAAACTTCTCACCATTATCTAATGTATAAAGATATATTCCGCCTTAGGCTTTAATTCTTTATCACAATTTGGTTTCTTTTCATTCTGCGATTAAGTGACTATAGTTTCGGCTTATTATTTTTTAGGCAAAATTGCATTGGGGTCTTTTATCCTATTTAGTTTTAGCACACCAAATCCTTTACTCTTTTTTTTTTTCTTCCGTTTAAGTCCTTTACCTATCAAAATACACACAATTTAATCTTTTTTACATTTTAGTCCATTAGGCAAAATAGTTTTTTCAGCATTATTTTAATTAAAAATGTAGAAAAGGATTAAAATGTGGATATTTTGATACATAAAGGACTTAAGAGAAAAAAAAAAGATAAAAGACTAATGTGTTACAATTAAATAAGATAAAGCATATCTAATACCATTTTGCCTATTTTTTATCACTCCTAGCGTCCAGATGATCACTTCGTGTCCATTTGTCCTTTTTTTACTGCGCTAACACATGTATATTTTAAGCAATGTTTTTTTTTTATGAAAATTTGATTTTGATTAAAATTATATGTATATATGTTTGTGACTTTTAAATAGTAACAAATTATGCTTATCTTTTTCCAACAATATAACAAATATAATAAAAATTCTTATCTTTTTCAATAACACCAACAATATAGCATTCTGAGTATAACTTATTTTTGAAAGACTTAAGGATATACCATGAACAATGAAAAATTTAGCTCAAAAAAATCATGTATTCTGTTTATATATTGTTATAGATTATAGATATCTTTTACCAACAATATAATAAATATAATAAAAATTCTTATCCTTTTCAATAACACCAAAAATATATCACTCATAAAAGCAAATATGTTTAAGGGTATAACTTGAATAATGAAAAATTCAGCCCAAAAAAATCATGTATTCTCTTTATATATTGTTATAAATTATAGATATATTATTATAGATTTATAGATGTTTGTGACTTTTAAATAGTAACAAATTATGTTTATCTTTTATCAACAATGTAACAAATATAATAAAAAAATTATCATTTTCAATAACACAAACAATATAACATTCTTAATTAAAAGCAAATTTGTTTAAAGGTATACCTGAAATAACGAAAAATCCAGAAAAAAAATCATATATTTTCTTTACATATTGTTATAGATAAGTAAAATAATGATTCAGTTACTTAATCTACCATATTAATCCCTTGTTTTCTACTCGACAAATTATTTTAATATTTAATGATATAGTACTTAACTAAGTTGATCAATCTCAACAAAAATAGATTTGATAAACATGCGAGGGTTAAACATACAAAACAGAACATATAACTTTTTTTAAGAAGTTAAACCAGCTCATCAAAATTGGTATCATAATCAAATCTAAGAACTTGAGAGGAGTACATTTCAAGGTCATAAGTCAACACTATCATAGGTTAATGATACAAAAATTGATTACAAAAGCAACAGAATACAAATTCATTACAAATTAAACATAAAAAATAAAAAGAGATGAAAATATGCCAAACCATTTTGTTTTCTTACATGTGGATGTGGTACTTATATCCTACCCCACTCCTCAAATGAGCCAAGCATAAGACTAAAAGGTGTACCTCTTGTAAAAGGTACATTGACCCAAACACCAATTGTGCTTTCTATTTCCTAAAATATCTGCATAGGTCACCACTCACCAGGCAGCATGGGGCCACACCTTGTCCTTCAACAAACATTTTTCAAAGCTCAACGCTCGCCACCGGACAGTTAACTAGGGCAAACTAACATCTTTTGAACTGCCAGCCAACACTTTAAAACACTTCTCTAACCTTAAATCTTAATAAACTGAAACATGCACACTAACAATCACGTGCAATTTAACAACAAATGACACATGGGAGTGCCTATAGGGCAGTTATCAAGGTAACATTATCCCTATTAATTAAGCCGAAAAGATTACATAGATTTTACATATAATAATTATCACAATTCTAAAAAATTACCTAAACTGTTTGTGGAGGATGAATATTTAGATCATGAAAATAAACATTTTAATTTTTTTTTGTATATAGGAGGATGAATATTATTAACTTAAAATCTGAGAATTATAACATCCGGCATCAGACATTACAAGGGAATGTAAATGTGAGGAAACATAATCAACAAAAGTAATTACAGTCTCCAATTACATGCATAAGAGTTTATGCCTTATGGTGCAAGATTACAACGAGGACAAAGGTTCCTCATTAGTTAACAGTTTGACATGTGCCATTTTCCAAAGGGTGGTTCGCATGCGAAGGTCCACGCCCACACATCCTTGAAAGCATGATGCTTCAAAAGTTTGACTTCTTGTTCATCTATTTGTACCTCATAAATTGTTTTGATGCTAACATTTTTATAAACAATTTTAAAAGGGAATTTTACATATATGACAATTAATTGTGAAATAGAAATAAAATGAATTAAATCATTGTACGAGTGATATTTTAAATTAATTGAAATGACAACTTTATAAAATAATAAGTATTAGTCCTGAAAAAATAATTCATTTTATTTTTTTTTAATTAAAAGATCACATTGCATTTTATTTTTTGAAATGTTATACTCATACAATGCAAAAAAACCATGCAAGGAGAAAACAACGATGAATTTAAAAAAAAAAATCTTATCCAATTCATCGCTTTTCATCATTTGATAGGACTAAAAACAAAAGATGATAAATTTGAAGGGGCTAAACTTTTTTAAACCGAACAAAATTATGATGAGCTTCTGCGATTTCAAAGGAAGAAATAGGAGGATAAAGATCACATTAGATTTTATTTTTTTTTTCCAGGAGAAAACAACTCACTGAGTTAAAAGAACTTCTGCAATTAATCGTCCTTTGTTTTTTTAAATGTTATATTCAGTTTGATGAGCTTATGCAATTCATCGTTGTTACTTCATCGTTAGGGTTGAGAATAGGTCAGGCCGGCCTACAGGGACCTACAGTTTGGTCTGTTTAGGACTGTCCTGGCCTGACCTGTTTATGAAAAAGGCTAGGCTTAGGCTTTTGAAAAAGCCTATTTAAGTAAATAGGTCAGGCTTAGGCTATCAAAGAAGTCTACGAAGCCTGATAGGCCGACCTATTTATGCATATTATTAAAATTTATTTTTAATTTATATTAAAATATAATTTATATTAAACATAGAAATCAAGAAAAAACTCAAATAATCGACTTTTAAAATAGGCTTTAAAGCCTTATAGTGAAATAAGCTTTTAAAGTCTTATAGTGATAGACAAACCTTACAGTAAAATAGGCTTTAAGGTCAATTTGACCTATTTAAAAGTAGATAAAATTGAATATTTATTGACTTTAATATGAAGTAGGTCGGTAAATAGGCTTTCAGGATAGGCCAAACTTTTAAATAGGTCAGACCAGGCCAAAAAAATATGTCTATGAAAGGTCATAGGTCAGACTCAGGCTTTGCAAAAAAATTCATAGACCAGACTCAGGCCTATCAAAGTTTGGTCTGACCTATTCCCACTCCTATTCGTCGTTATTTTAAATTAATTGAAATTCCAACTTTATAAAAAAAAACAACTTATTTTTTCAGAAAACAACGATGCAAATAAGTTTCTTGCATGGTTTTCTCTTGAAGACAAAAAAATGCAATGTGATATTTTTCCTCCTATTTCTTCCTTTGAAATCGGAGAAGCTCATCATAATTTTTTTTCGTTTAAATAAGTTTAGTCCCTACAAAGATATCATCTTTTGCTTTTATTCCTATCAAATGTACCATCTTATGCTTTTTATTTTTGGTATTTTATTTTAGTCATTGCAAAATTTGTTCATATTAAAATTAATCCGTGTAATATTCATTTTAGTCTAGTCCTTGCTTTATGAGACTAAAATCAAATATAAAACATGTTATATACAGATAATTTTACGGAGTCTAACACAAAACAAAAATTAAAAACAAAAGGCGGCATATCCACAAAATCAAAAAACACAAATCGAGGGGCAAAAACCAATCATCTAAATATTTAACCTTTTTTTTTTTTCTTTCAGACAGTTATGTTGATCGATGATGATCTTGTAGCTTCAAAAGAAGAAAGGAGGGTACATTTAGATCAGCATAAAGGAACATAACAGAAAGGTAGGAGGTCCTTCAAAAAAAAAAGGCATGAGGAAAGGAAAATTGCTCTTCTCTCAACGAAATTTGCTCACTCTCATACAAATAGACGAAAATACCTTCAGCGTGACTTAAGTCACGCAGGTTATACACCAACGTGACTTAAGTCACGCTCGCTATATCCAAGTGACTTAAGTCACGCTGGTGTATAAGTCACGCTGAGTAGTTACAAAAAAAATACAAATCACAAAAAAGAAATATTATAACATAATAGATTTATTATTACATTACATTGAACAAAAATTTATTATTACATTACATTGCAATTCATTACATAAATTAAAGGAATTTTTTTTAAAAAAAGCGATTAATCATAATGACTAATCTTCTTGGGGTAGGGGGCCGGTAGACGAACCCGCCATTACCACATCTACCACTAGCGGAAAAACACATTCATGTCAAATTTTTGTCGATTAATCATAATGATCCTAACGGGACTCAAAAATTCCCTCGTCGATTAATATAATGATTTCAATCGCCGTCATAAAAAAACAGCATAAGATCATTATGACTAATCGACGAAGGAATTTGAGGCCGTTTACGCCTATAGTAACAAAACTTTTAAAAATAATTAGAGAAGAGATAGGGAGATGGGATAATAATTGAGAAGAAATGAGAATGAGAAAAAAAATGAAAGAAAAAGTTTCAATTTATAGATTTTTTGCTTGAATTCTATTTGTCGAAGGAAGTAACTGCTCCTCCCTGATTGGCCACCGTCCAACCTACGTGAGTTAACTCACACTGACCTTTAACATGTGTGAGTTAACTCACGCTGTCCATCGTCCACCTCGGAGTACAAAAAGTCTCCTTTGTATCTATGTTCAAAGACAGTACGGCTCCTCCCAAAACTTGTTTGGATCTCGGACAATTAGAAAGCCAACATCTTGTCTATTTCATCCCAACATGATGTCAAATCTCACATACTACTCCTCAAATATTTTTTCAATTTTTCATGAGCCGATTCAACAATGTTGGTGGTTCTACAACCAAGATGCAAGAATTTATCCGTCCATGCCCTCACAAATTTTTCCTTAACGGTGTTCAATATTGTGGTTTGAACATAGTCAATGAATTTTGAATATGGTTTGCATACATCTTTCAACCGCATTACCGCACTTGCATATGCATCCTCTGTATGAGATTCAACAAACTATTTCCAAGCATCCATGATTTTGTCAACAATTTCACTTGCTTTCGCCTCTTTCACTTCCTTCACTTCTTTGCCATCAACTTTGACATTCTTCGGCTTTGCTTTGACTCTACAATCCGTGATGCACTTAGCCCTTACATTCTTCCAAATATGAAAATAACAAAGTAAAGCGGCGGTTTCGGGGAGAACTTTGGCAACGACATTCATCAAAGCATCGTCCCAGTCTGTGACAACCACCTTAGGCATGTTGAGTTTTGACGATAAAAAACTAACCAACATCTCAAGTGCCCAAGTAAAGTTGTCCTTTTTTTCGGAGGCAAGAAAAGGCAAAATCAACCGAATATGTCATGGTGGTAGAGGTGACACCAACAATCTCAAATAATGACATTCTATACCAGTTGGTTTTGTAAGTGGAATCCATGACCAAAACGGTCGGAAAAGTGTTAAGCATATTAATTGACTCCGGATGAGCAAAAAATATGTCTTCAAGATTTGTTTCCTCACTATTTGTTCTTGTAAAATAGACGTATTTATGCTCCTCCAACTTCGATATCAAGATTCGCATCTCTGTCTTGTCACCTTTTATCCCCTTTCGCCATCTTGTACGTGCATTGTACACTTGTTTTATAATCGTCACACTTTCTTCGTTTTTTGCCTTTAAATCCGTTAAAATATTCCTAGGCAACGCCAAACTCTTTGTCATGTCGATTACCGTCTTCTTCTCATCCTCTTTAAGTCTTCCCGCAAGAAGGTGACGGCCTAATTTTGGCTCCAACTCATGGTTGTGAATTCCACAAAGCATGACCAACCACCAATCACTTGATTTTTTGTCAAAGTAACCACGCAATTTAAACGGGCAATCACATTTCCTTGAGCCCGTGCCTTCAAGCTTCAACTTCTTATTCGTCTTCGGTGGTTTGTATACACCACTCCTTTCACATTGCAAAGTCATAATTGAATTCTTTAGACTAGATTTATCTATAGATATAGTAAATTCAGCCCTTGCCGCTTGTCGACAAACCCAACCAAGCAACTCATCTCGCTCTCGCCATCTTTCCTTTGTTAAAAAAAAAAGAGGCGATGTTTACTTCATAACCGCGAGGCTTGGCAAGACCGGTAGGTACCGGTTTAGATTTTTCTTCAATGTGAGTTTGAAATGGAATTTTGACTTTAAGCTTCACATCAACGGTTGGTTTGACATCAACGGAAGCTTCGCCTAAAGCTCCAAGAATGGCCGGTTTCGGCTCAACGTCATCATCCACCATATATCAACCATCACTATGTCTATTGAATAAAAAAATAACAAGAAAAAAAAATATAAATAACTTGCGCAACAAGCTAAGAAAGAAAAATAAATTTGGCGCAAAATTTGAAATATTGGGCGCCAGCGTGACTTAAGTCACGTTGAGCTAACACCTACGTGAGCTAACTCACGCAGAGCTCCAGCGTGACTTAACTCACGCCCAGTTTGTGTCTCAGACTGCTAAATATACCACAAAAACCAGCAAAATCAAGAGAGATTAGATGATACATTACCTAATCTTTGACGTTTGATGAGCGTAGAAATTTGATTCCTGACGATTTGCAATGATTTTGGCTCAAAATTTTTCACCAAAAATTCGCACTTTTGGGTTTTTTGGAGGTGAAGAGGGAAAAAAATTGTGTTTTGAACTTCGATCTGCTGGGTTTTGTCCCAAAACAGTAATGCATTGCAGCGTGAGTTAACTCACGTAGAAGATTTTGAGCGTGACTTAAGTCACGCAAATGTATTTTCGTCTTTTTTTTAAGAGTGAGCAAATTTGTTTGTGGAAAGAGCAATTTTCGGAGGAAAGATCTTCAAAACAATAGTATTAGCGCAAAAGGAATCATATTATTTGCAAGGGCGTCCCCATTTTTTTTTTGCTTTTGTCGATGATATTGTGTGAAGTTTTTTTTTGTTTGCAATGATGTCATCCTACGTTAGCATGGGAGTAAGAGTAATAAGATGATTAAGTATTGATTAAAAATTCAAAATAAGCAATTAAAAAGGAAGTTGAAATGTATGATCCACACGATCGTGTTTTTGTTATAAAATCTTTGAAAACAATTTTTTAGAACACTTTGGGGAACACAGTAATAGAAAAATGAGATTTGATATATAGGCTGAAACTTTGAATACAATTTTTTTTTACCAAATGAGTACTTTTTTTTTAGTACAAAATGACGTCATTAGTCATATATAATAAGTTTGGGAAAGTTGATTAATATTTAGGGGAACATTTACAAAAGAACTTTGAACTTTTTTTCTTGATAAATAGTAAACACTCACGGTTAAGTGTTACCTCAAAAGTTACGTGGCCTAGTTTCTTTTTTTCAGTGGCGTAGTTTCTATGTGATAAAAACCATCAAGAAGAAATACTACTGAAGCCAAAAAAACAAACAACACAGTGAAAAAAGAACAGTTTCTTAAATTATCAAAACATCTCCGCCGTCTTCAGTAAAAAAGAACCCTGCCGCATGTACCTTATTATGACATCTACAGAAAAAAAATGTTCCCCAAATCTAATAACAAAAGTTAACAAGAAAAACAAAACAAAACTTGCAAAGGAAATACACGGCATTTTCTTCTTTCTCTCTCTAACTCATGTCTATAACTTGAATCATTTTCTCTCAAGATGTCTATATTATATAACTTACTTTATCTGGTTACACTTATTTGCCACGGCCACCACCGGCTTTTCTCTGAGGAGGAGCAGTATCCTCGTCATCTGACTGAATATCTCCATACTGCCACATTCCACGCCTAGCGGTCCTTGCCTCTCCTTGGAACATTTCCAAGTTATCAAGGGCCTGCTTTCTTGCTGTTCTGTCCCACCTGTTTCTTTTTTCCATCCTAGCAAGTCCTTCCTGAAAATTCCAAATGAGAATAAAATGTTCAGAGTGGTGTGTTTTGTGATTGTAAGTGTATTTCAAGCAATAGTTTAGAAAATATTTCAGGCAAGAGTCGGTGGTAATAAAAACCTGAAGCATGGCAGCATTGACGCTGATCTCAGCATCGACAGCAACAAGAGTTACAGCAATAATTGGTCCAGTTCCCTGTCCTTTAACTTTTCCTCCAGTAGTATCTTTCTCCTCAACCATGGCCCTAAATTCTTTTCCACTGCTTAAAGTGAGTTCACTCAAGTATTCAGCTGCTTCTTGACCAAAATCCTCTTCCAAGTTTGGTAACTTAATGTATGCAAGGCTACACAATTGAGCAAGACCAGGTGCAGCAGACACAGATGGATCAAGAGGCCGCAATTGACTGTAAGGTACTACTTCTTGATTTCCATAATCAATGTAGAAAACTTCAAACATGTCTTTAGGAGATTCAACTGGTCCTCGTGGCGTATTGACAACCTTGAAAATTCAATTGCGAATAATCAGTATAAAATAAACAAAGGAATGCGACACCAACAATTTCACAAGGTGATACATGCGATACACCAACTATTTAGCATCTCATCAACTCTGACCATATGTGAGCTTGCAAAAGCGGTCATAAGGAACTTGTGCATAAAGTATAAATCTTATAACGGCATATCAAGCTCAACAATCTCAAGTCAATCATATTTTTGTGGATTTATTTTAAGCAGATAGAATGTGCAGAATAATCTGGTTAACGAAATTAATCTACTTCACATTATTTATCCAAAAAAGTCATAAACAGGATATTATAAAAATTTAATTATAAACCATATTGATTGAATATCAACCTAAATGCTCATAAAGATACCTGGATAAAAAAATCAAGAACAAGAAGGGTAGGGGAAAACAGCTAAGGGATCCAGAAAAGACAAAGATATGAAAGAAATAGGTCACTGTGACTTAATCATCAATTGATAGTATATTTTTAATCAGTTCCCTATTTAATTTAATGGCCACAGGATTGCAATGCCTACACTGGTAAGGGGAGAAGGAAAAAAGCAACAAAAAAAATCATATTGGAACTTACCATTGCCCGGTACCAAGATGAATCAGCGTGAAAATAACACAGGACTATGTCACCCTTCTTAGGATTAAAAGCACCAATCACAGGAGCTTCCTTCAAGTTCAAAGAAGCTAGCTGATTCTGAATGGAAGCTATTTTTTGATCTCCAACAGTTTGGACATAAAATTTACCACCTCCCAAGACTTCTGTAACAGTTACCTATGAATGAAGGACAGTGGATTAAGTCATTCCCCCATTAACAAAAACAAGGGGCACTAGTACTATTAGTAATAAAAAAGTATCCTACATTACAACGCACCTTAAGTACTTCTTGCTGTTTGCTTTCAACATTTGCACCACTGGGTACAACCTCCCCTTCAACATAATTTTCCCAGATCTGCAAAACAATTTTCTTTAGAATAATAGCAGGGAAACAAAGTGATAATGTCAAATATAGTTGGGACCCCATTCTTACCTTCAGCTTTTTACTCTTAGCAGATTGTTCTGCTTGCTCTAAGACGTGAAGATCAGGAATCCTGTCACTGCCAAAGGAGGTTTGAAGTTTTGCAAGACCAGCTTCGAGTAGTGGAACTGCCCCGTTGGCTCTTGACTCCCATAAGGATCCCAAGAATGTTCCAGTTCTATCAACTGTTTCTACCTCAATCTGCAAAAATTATATGTTTAACTATATAAAATAAACAACACTCGGACTCAGGAATCTTGAGCTCAGAAAGGAACTGAATTACCTCAACATCTCTCTGCATTATCCTTCGCCTCATTAACGCAATTGCTTCATCAGAATATGGCTCTTCACGACCAGGACATCTGACACCAGAGAATGCAAAAGCAATACTGCAAGTTTCTTTAGGAATCAACAATTTGAAACGGTGACCACTAAAGACATATTCCACTACAGCCGGAACTCTTCTGCTTCGATGCAGGAAAGGCAAGAAGTCTTTGGCTTTCTTGGCTGAAGCCTAACAATATGAAAGAAAAGGAAATAGTTAAAGACTTGAGTTACGCTTTCTAAGCTTCAAATTAAAAAACAAAATCCAGTAATTAAAATTTTGCAAACCGTGATCAAGTCAGTTATATGCATCACTGGAGGGTCCTTGGCAGAATGGATCCCTTTCCTTCCAGAAATGGCACGTGCTTCAGCAGCAAGAAGAGCATCATAGAAGTTAGATCTCTCTTCGAAAGTCACGATGTCTAATGACAGTTCCAAAGCCACGTCCAATTATCAATTCGGCGACATTCAACCCAGTTTGCTGACTTGCAGGAACAGCGGGTGAAGGGGCATCATCACTGTCAGCTTTCCCAGTGGACAATAGGAAAACTGATCCAAAATCCATTACTCTGGAATCAGCAGCTCCCGGTGGAACAACAGATCCATCCACAGGACCAACCTTCCTAGAATATTCCATTTGTACATTCACCTGAAAAATAGAAGTAATCAGTTGTAGCTTAGGTCAGCAATGATATTAAAAGAAGGTCCACGATATATCTTCGTACTTGGCGACCAATGAGGCGTGTTCTCAAGAACTCCTTTGCTTCACGGGCATAGGGAGCTGGTTTTTCATCTCGACGAGGATTGCCCATTTTCGGACACCTAATACTTGAAAGGTTAACCCGCCTCTCAGCCTGTGGACTACCGTATGGAATAGAATCATCAGCAACAATGACGCAATCTCCACTCACAACCTCAACCACCTGAAAAATTAAAGAAATTAACACTTATATCACTGAAGAAATAACAATTTGGCATAAAAAAAATGAGTTAAAGTATATTTTACCTTTCCAGTAAAATTTTGGTCATGAATTGCCTTCGAATTTGAAGTCGGTGGTACATAGTTTGTCCAAATTCTTAACCTAGTTTTCTTAGCCTCAAGCTCTGCAGCCTTCAGCTTCTTCTTTGCCTCATCTTCCATCATGTTTGCACTCCATTCAACATATTTAGCAAAACCCTATTTGATGGAAAAATCAAATTGATTAAAGACATGGAGAAACATTCCAGACTCCCACAACAAACTATCAAGTGACTTTGGCACATTCGAATACCCTATCAATGAGAGGAGAAACGTGGGATATCAAGGTCCAACTAAATGCCATGCAATAGATATTGTCTAATGATATGGCATTAAAACTAAGGTAAAGAATTATAAAATATTAATATAAAATGAATAACAGTTGACGATTGATAAAAGATTCACACTTTATTTTGTCTACTCTATATTCAGAAGAAAAAGAATCTTGAAATATTTTTTGATTAGTCCATTCAAGTAAATAAAGCCAGCATCATAGCAAGTAAAATGTTTCCTTTTTCACACCCATTTAGTTGGTACATGGTTAGGTAGGTAATCAAAGACTCCAACAGAACTTAAAAAAAAAATATATCCTACTGGTCGTTATATATATGAGATGTGATATACTCCTCGTACCAACAACCGTCTTAGACCACTTAAAATTATGTACAAACACAAAAATGATCCAAACTTGCTTTGGTCTCAAAACAATTAAAACTTGCTTCGGTCTCAAAACAATTAATGAAACAATGCTACAGTATAGAAACCGTGGTAGTAAACAAGTCAGATCAAACAAGATTTGATCTTGACAAAATAAATCATGTTAATATGGCTCTATACAAGTGAATTACATACGTTTTCAACAAGCTCCAATGCCAAATCCTTTGCTGATTCACCATCGGGATAATACACTGACCCAATCAAATTGTTGAACTTATCCACACCTTCTAGGACAATCCGAACCTGCATAGCCATTTGGAATTTAGAAAAATCTCAGAGATGCAAAAGCAATATAACTTGTAGAGGATTGTTGCTTACATCTCGATTCAATACACGCATCTCAGTGAAAAATTTAGCATCCGCTCCAAAAGGATCAGCTGAAGTTTCAGCAGCAGATGCTGAAACAGCAAGTCTTTGGGCAGATGTAAGGGGAGCTCTAGGTTCCGCGGGAACATCTCCATTAGTGGTATCAACCGTTACCTCAGGTACAACTACACTTTCAGGTGCAGCTCTCCTTCCCATTTGTGGGGCCTGGCATAAAGACAAAAAAATAAGTGGGCACACATATAAAAAATGGTAGCAGCCAAAGTAGCATTCATGAAACGTACCTGAATTCCAGCAACAAAAACTTGGACAAACTGAAACTCCGGGAGCAAATAGATTCGGAGAGTACTGCCGTCACGAACCTGCTCAACAAGTGCCTCCATGGGCACCCCCTTGTTTTTAGCTAACAACCCCATAGCATCAAAGTTGCTAGCATCACCAAGGGCAGAAGGTGGCAGATTTCTGACAGATGCCTCGGCAGCACCAGGAACCTGCAACCACCATAAAATCATATATGATACACTCACAGAAGATTTCAATGATATAAACAGGAATAGCAAATGCACTTATCCAGTTTCCATACCATTCCAGAATCATGATGTCGTGTAAATTTAAATGGAAGTAGAAGACAACATCTATAAATATTGAATAATAAAGTAAGAGTTCACCATTCAAATTATTATTGCCATACTTAATTGATTATTAAATGAAACATGTAATCAGGTCAACTTCGAGAAAACGACAGTAGAAAATACTCGCTAAATATTGTCGTTAACATAGATGCCAAACACAATGCACCTCAGTTGCAAGAGCATCAAGAAACAAACATTTGACTTTCAATCAATGCAGCAAAAGCAGTCCCTTAATTACGAAGTATTCAAAAAAGATGAAAAGCCAGACAAACCTTGCTCCAACGACCAAGGCCTTCTTGTTTAGCTTGTTCTTCTAACCGTAACAATTCTGCCAAAAAAGGACTTGCTTCTCCTTTCTGCTGCCCCTGCTCTCTAACCTACATGAACGACAAGCCCACAATCAACAATGCAATCCAAAAGTATCACATGCAAATCTATCATAAATCACAAAGTCAACCTTTGCCCATCCTTGAGAAACAACAAGCAGTGCAACATTTTTGTCGCCAAGAAAAACCGTTCCAAACTCTCGGTTAATGGATGGCACGGTGTAATCAATTCTGAACGTAATCTCCTGATATAATAAACAAATCACATCAGAAACATTTCATCAACCTCAACAATACAATATTAGATCACACAATCAAATCAGATAAGTGAAACAAACAACAACTCTATTTTCGCACCTTTCCTATCAAAAGCTTCCTCAGAAACTCTCTACTTTCCCATGCAAATGGCTCATCAACACCACCTCTACGAGCCTGTCGAAATTTCCAAAATTCCATCCAATTAAAACATATAAATTATAATTTTTTTTTTGTTAAATCTCAGCACAAAGTTTTAAAATCTTGCTTCAAAACACACATTGAATTCCATTAATCAAAATTACCAATCTAGGAGCAATCAACGACGATAAAGTGATCGATTTTTCAGGAAGAACACCAAGCTTGGCATTTGCTGCTACAGATACAACAACGATGCAATCCCCTGAAGGAACCGCCTTCACCTTCGCCTTATACCATGCCGAGTTCCCTGCCGCTGTTGCTGCCATTCTTCAACAGCTACCGTTCGATCTGCATCAAACGAACTCAACTCAACTCAATTCAATTCAATCCATATATAAAAAAAAAAAAAAACTCAACTTTCGATAAGTGATTCATATCTATTATCATGCATCGTGCAACAAAGTAAATCACAAAATAACAGAATGCAAAAAACGAAGAAAAAAACAAATCATACGATATTTTTATAAGATTATATATTATCATGCATAAAAATACTCAGATCTATGTATGAATCAAAACATGAATAAGAATTCTGATAAAAAAAACGCATATAATAATGTGAATAATACAGATCGAATAATCAAAACGAGAATGCGATCGATCAACGACGATACCTTGAAACGATTCACACTTTGGATCTACCAGATAAAAAAAACTGAACAAAACTTCAAATTCTGAAACGGTGAATTCTATGAATATTTTTTTTAGGTTTTTTTTTGTTATATAAGAAAAAAAATTAGATTCGAAGATGAAGAACGACACCGGAAAAAAAAAACACGAGTTGAAGTGTTTGAGTTTCAGGCGGAGAGCACGGAAGAAGAGAAAGAAGTATAGAAGAGAGAGATTGAAGAGAGAGGGTTTATATTAGGTGAATTGTGTTGTGATGTTTAATAGTGACCCTGGTTTTGTGCGTTAATTACGTGAATTGCCACTCATAAATCAGAATCTGTGTGAAAAGTAAAAAACAGCTGCGTGATCCAATCCACCTTAAATTGCTAATTTAGCATAGAGAGAGAAGAATTGGGATAACTTATGCCTTTCGTTGTTTTAACTGTCTATTTTGAAAAGAATTTATTATCCAAAACTATTTTATCTTTTGTTTTTTATTTTTTGACACATATTGGGTTCATGTCCAAAAGAATCTTATAATCAAATTACAATCATTATTAAAAAAACAATTTTGTATGAAAAAATTATTAATAATTTAAGAAAATCGAGTTTGATTAAGCTATATCGTTGGCATATGTGCACTGCTTTTATAATATTTGTATTTTACCGTTGTTGTTATTATTTGGTATCTTTGTTTTTCATATAAATCAATAACTTTAAAATGTTTATCGTTTAGTATGACTTTTTAAGTTGTAGTTTATTTCTTGTCAAAAAAAAAGTTGTAGTTTATTTATTTATTTTGTCGGATATAATTTATGACACTACTAACTTTGAGCTTTAATTGATTTTTCAATGTTAGGGTAAAACATGAACTTATTATGTAGCATTAGTTGAAGGAAGATTAAAACTTTCTATCAAAAAGTTGCGATTTTGGCCCCCTTTAAAAAAAAATGGATTATTAGACCTCCAACTTTGGCCCCTTTTGCAAAAAGTGGTCCCATACCTCAATTATGACCAAGTCAACGCATAGGTGGCACTGACTTAGCTGAGTCAGATGCCACGTGTGTATTTTTCAAATTAAAAAATAAATAAAAAAGGCCATGTAATTATTTACTAAATGAAAAAAATTAAAAGAAAATCCCAGCAACTCACGTATAAGCTTTTATGATTTGTTCATCAATTTCTCTTCAACTAGACTCACGTATAAGCTTTTAAGAAAATCCCAGAATTTTCAACTAGACTCGTTCATATTTGTTCATCAATTTCTCTTCAAAACCCATTTTTACAATAAGCTTTAATGATTTCATGAACATAGGTCATTATCAATAGATTCATCTTTGAAACCCATTTGTACAATAAACTTAATTGAAGCATGAAGAGAAAGAAGAACTTGTTAAAGTAAAAAATCGAAATTGAAGATTTTCCTAAGATCTCATGATTATTGGTTCACCTCTTAGAAATCAAGAGCAGCTGTTATTAGGTTTAGGTTTGGTTTTGATAAATGAACAATATAGAGCACAAATATTGGGTTCACCATCATCCTTCATTTTTCAAAACCTAAGAATCACGGTCAATCTTGCAAAACCCATAAATATTCTTGAATCTGTTAATCACGGATCTGGGTTGATTAGGATTGAGAAGGGTGGAGCTTCGAAGGTTCATTGAGAATTGAAAGGGAAGGAGGGTGACGATGACGAGAGAGAGGGGGGAGAGAAAGAGAAGAAAGTTTGTGTTGTTTTGAGAATTAATCGATAGCTTGATTAAGTTGTTGTGGAAGAAATTCTTGTTGAATAATGTGTGAAAAGGAGCAAAATGAGGAAGAAGAAGAGAATGGAGAGGGGGAAATCATGTTCTGTTAAGAATGGTAATGGTGGGGTGTTGAGAAGAAGAGGAGAGTGATGAGTTTTCTGGGCTTGTGTGGTTGAAATTATTTTTTTTCCTTTTCTTTCTTTTTTTTAAATTATTTAATTCCTTTAATGTATACATGGCCTTTTTTATTTTTTTTAATTTTAAAAATACACACGTGGCATCTGACTCAGCTAAGTCAGTGCCACTTATGCGTTGACTTGGTCAAAATTGAGATATGGGGCCACTTTTGCAAAAGGGACCAAAGTTGGGGGTCTAATAATCCATTTTTTTTAAAGGGGGCCAAAATCGCAACTTTTTGAAACATAGGGGGTGAAAAGTGCATTTAAGCCTAACTTTAAAACGTTTATCGTTTAGTATGACTTTTTAAGTTGTAGTTTATTTCTTGTCAAAAAAAAGTTGTAGTTTATTTATTTATTTTGTCGGATATAATTTATGACACGACTAACTTTGAGCTTTAACTGATTTTTCAATGTTAGGGTAAAACATAGAACTTATCATGTAGCATTAGTTGAAGGAAGATTAAAACTTTCTATCAAAAATATTTTTGTCTAGTTTAAATCATCTTGTCTCATGGATAATGCAAGTCATTCAAAATACTAGTATTATTTTATTTTTTTGCAATCTATTAATTTATTTTTATTCATCTATTAGTGTAAATCTATGTTAGGATATACACACTATTTTTATTGCGTTGATCTACATAAATTATGGATGATATAAAAACAAGCCCAAAAGAACCAAAAGGGCTTTTTTTTTATATACAGTATAAATATATGTTATATATAAAGAAACACGATATGAGTATATATATGTCCAGTTTTGGAAAATAGTATTTTGGAAAATAACACATGTAACAAATAGATATGAGTAAATTCAAATATTAAAATAAAAGTGTAACAAACACGATATAGGTATATATATGTCCAATTTTTTTTCATATATCCTTTAAAAAATGTAACAAACTAGATGAGTATATGTATACTTACTTTATATAAAGAAAATATGAGATTGCTTATCATCTGTACCATAGTCATATGATACAGCAGCTCCAGATCTAAGAGCAGGTTGAGAGGAACCACCATATTCACTAGAAGACATGTTTTTCTCAGGATATTTTCTGACACACTGTTAAGTGATTGAATATTAGAACCGGAGCTCTAATACCAACTGAAGGTGAGAAAAACACAAGAAGGGGGGTTGAATTGTGTTTTCTTTTTCTTTCTCAAAAACTAAGAGTTAGTTCAGCTTCTGATGTATGATCAGAATCTGAAACTAAGTTCAGAGTTCAGACGCAGCGGATTAAAAGTAAATGAGATAGAGAGAGAGAGAGAGTGTGAGAGAGAGAGAGAGAGATGACACAAGCAATTATCCTGGTTCCTTCCACAACCCGGAAGTAGTCAAGTCCCCTTGTCACTTACAGGAGATTTTTCACTATAATCCAATGATTACAAATTGCTCAAGTACAAAGCAAGAGACTTTCTATGCTCAAACACACAGTAAAAGACTTATGATTACTCAAGCACAAAAGCAAGAGACTTCTAATTGCTGAAGCACAAAAGCAAGAGACTTCTCAACAAACAGAATTACAAAGAAATATGTTTGGTTTGAACACTTGATATACTACCAGTGGTGTTCACAAAATACAACACAGTTTTCAGACTCTAGACTTAAGAAATTCTAAGATAAGAAAGTCTGTAAGAATTTCTAAGTGTTTGATGCGTATAGAGTTTAGCAGAGTATTGGCACTTTTCAAATTTTGTAAAGTCTTGTATATACGTAACCTTTCTTCAAGTCTTCAGTCCTTTATATAGAGGAGTAGAGAGACATTGAGAAGATACCCAATCATCAATATAGTCGTTTGATTTGAAACTTGATCCAACAGTTGATTTGTTCCTTGATTTAGACTACATACCATGAAGAATACCGTTTGAATCCTTTCCTTAAAATGGATTGGATGTTTTGTCCAAGGAGACAAAGTTGCAAAGAAAGTTTCTGACTCTGAGAAGTTTGCAGAGGTCGTGGTTGTACTATGTCCTTGATGACAGTGACACCAGTTGATTTCTGATACTTCAGAGTCTGAGTCTTCAACTTCTGATTTTTCAGCTTCTAAGACTTCAACTTCTGACTTGCAACACAAGCTTCCAACAATATTTCCTTGCTCTTAAACTTGTTCCTTCAGAACCAAACTTGATTGATACTTGAATAATTTTAGTCTTTGGTCCTGCACACTTGAAATGAGCATTAGCATATCCAGTTTTCATTTTAATACCTTGTTATCATCAAAACTCAAAAGAGGCATTGTTTACACATTTTGTTCCAACAGTGTCCGGGGTTCGAACCAGCAACGAATCCAAGAATTTTAGATAGTGGGGGCATCTTATATATAAATATGTAGCACTAAAAACATTGAATAATTTGTGATATGTTTGATTTCATTATAATAATTTTTTTTTATATTTGGAAACATAAAGGTATGTTGTTACTTGTTGTGTCATTTGTGATTGCATGTACGGGTTAAGAGATAAAGGGTATGTGATATGTGTGGGCTATAAGGTCAAAATATCAATTCTTACTAGTTTATACTACTATATAAAAAATTTAAAAGCTTAGTGCAGGCACAAGAAAACATAAGTTTGAACATGCATCCGTTCCTGCATATACTATGCATTGTCCCTACCAACTTAGTTTAACTCAAGTGGACTATATGTTGTTTTTTCTAATACAAAGGAATGAGTTACATACATACTCCATCCGGTCTTATTTATATGAGACACTTGCGTCAACAAAAGCTGACGTATTTCATCCAAAATTTGGAACCAATTACATCAACTTTTGTTGACCTACATATCACTTATATATAAAACCGGAGGAAGTATTGTTTATTGTTTACTAATTTGATTTGTTAGTAATAGCCTGTATTGGGATTTTCTTTTATTTTAATTAGTTGGCTATGACTTGGGATAATAGTGACTTTTATTGGCCATGAATTTTTTTTATGTAGCATTATTTGAAAGATTATATGTTTTATATGAGATTTTTTATATAACATTCATATGTAGCATTATCTGAAAGATTATACGTTTTATTACTGATAAATTTTATGCAGTAAAGACAATGAGGTTTATACATGCATACATACATACATGTGCGTGTGTTTGTTTATCATACAAATGAATGATTTTATGACATGCTATATGTCGCTTACTTTTATTTGTTGTTGACTTTTTTTTAGCATACTCGGATTTGAATGCGTGCTCTTATGTATCGTTTGGTCTAACTTTTTCACGGTCTAAAAGTTACTTTAAAACAAAGTTAAAATTAAGGACTTTAATAAATAAGTTAAAGTTGTTTAGTTACTTTATTTTTTTTTAGTTTTAAAGCTTCTTCCATTCAATTTTATGCATTCTAAAAAAAAGTACTTTTTTTAATAAGTACTTAATAGTTATTATGTTTGGTCTACCTTCTCCTTAAAATTGTAGAGAAGTAGAAAAAAAGTCGGGTCAAACGGTACCTTACTGTCCCGACAACACTTACATTTGTTTTACCACTAGGTTATGTTGACTTTTATTTGTCAATTATAGTTCTATTAATTTTTCTTTTTATTATAGTATTTGTTTGTTACGAATGAATACTTATGACACAAGTAACTTTGACCGTCATCCTAGGGGTGTTCAAAACCGAACCAACCTAATAGAAAAACCGCAAACCGAACCAACCCAAACCGAAAACCGCAAAAACCGCATTTGGTTCGGATGTATTCGGATCATATTTTTACTCAACCGCATAGTTTGGTTTGGTTTGCGGTTTTTATTTTAGCAACCGAACCAAACCGAACCAAACCGCAACATAAGAGAAACATTAATTAAACTTAGGTCACAAACCTGGTACTCATAGAAATTCAACGAGAAATTTTATAGAATGACAAGTTTTTTCTCTTTTTTTTTTGACTAAGACATATTGTTCCTCTTGTTAAGTTCTTTCTATACTTGCACTCTTGCATATATGTTTATGTTAGATATATATTGAATAGAAACTCAATGTAAACTTTTAGAGAATGATAAAATCTTAGACTTTTGCATTTCTTACCGAAGAGAATTGTTTTTTGGTCCATGTTTTTAATTTGGTCTATGTTGATGGGAGGATGAAAATAAAATTGTAATGTTGGATTAAATTTGAAACATTGTTGAAAATAAGTTGTTTTTAACTTTTAACTTGATTTCAACATTGAATTAAAAAATTGTGTTGTCTCGCAAAAAACCGCAACAACCGAACCAATCCAAACCACGTTAGTTTGGTTTGGTTCGGTTTGGTTTTCATTTTAAAAGTCAACCGAACCAAACCAAACCGCATGTTTTTTTATCTTGTGGTTCGGATGTCATTTAGCCTCAAAACCGAACCAAACCGCACCGCGAACACCCCTACGTCATCCATTATCAATATTATGAGACAAATGTAATATTAGTATATAACATGTAATTGAATGATAATATTTTCTATTAAAAAAATTTGTTTAGTTTAATAAGAAAAAACTTACACATTGTTTTTAATAAATTATTTTTAAAGTTTCTAAAAAAAACACCGAGATTGTTGACGAATTCACGTGTATTACTTACTCCCTCCGGTCCTTATTAAAGAAGAAAAACCAAAAAACATCAAAACCAATACACCCATTAATTAGTGTAACTTTTTGAATATTTTTACAAATATACCCTCATAAAAAATTGTGAAGCATTAAATACACCCACTAATTTTAAAAAGACAAACATTAAATAAGGGGTATAAAAGTCTTTTAAACAATAACTACACCTTAAAAGTTGTGATATTTTCTTATAAATAGGATCAAGAATTTTTTTTGAAAATTTTCTTATATATAGGACCGGAGGGAGTATTTCTTTTTTTACTATCTCTAGGTGATTTTGGTTGTTTCTTTGTAATTATTATCTGATTGATTCAAGGAAGAGAATTTATTGTACCTTCACTATTTAAATCAACTTATAGTTGAGGAATAAATTAATATGACATTTAATTTTTATTTTCTAACATGATATCAATAGCACCAAGTTCCTCAATATAAGGTTTGCAAAGTTTTTTTTTTTCTCAACCTGTCTTACAAAACACAGTTAGGCTCTCAATGTCGATTCCAATATATGGCGGTAAGCCATCACCGGATCAACCAATGATGGCAATTTCTCCATGACAAAAGGAAGAGTAAGTCGCGACAGTGACAGGGGCAAGTTGCATAAATGGAGGTGCATGTCATGTGACGATGGTGGTTGAAGTAGTGGAGGAGGAGGGGGGTGGATTGCGATGACAGAGCGTTAATGAAGGTGACTTTAGTCACGACGATGGCGCCGAAAATTGAAACAATATTTTTTTGTTGTTGTGATATCACATGTTGTAATGATCAAAGGGGTTCCTCGACCACCCTCAAGGTAAATGTTCATAAAATTAATGGATAAAACTATAATAAATGGCGTCCAAACCATTCTTTTGGTGTAAGAAGACAAATAAAATATTGGATTTTGAACAAAAGCAGCAGCTGAATCGGCAATAGGAGGACAAACCCCTCAAGATTTTTTTGTCAAGAAAAGGGTGATTTCCCAGTATAATAACTGTACAACGTTAAGGAAGACAAACCCTCAAGATTTTTTTTTTCTTTCGAGATGATCTTGTTGTAATTTAAATTTGAATTCTCATATCAACTCAAACGAACAAAAAGAAAAGAAAAGGTTCTAAAAAATAATTTCTTATATCGAAGCAGTTTAGATGACTTTACAATATGTTACTCTATCATTTAATAAAAGCCCTAAAATTGTGTTTTGAAAAACGGTTATTTGGTTCTCGGTCCAAGATATACAAAACGTTTTTGTTTACAATTGACAAACAAAACAAAATCACAAGTTTGTTCATCGCCATGGTGTTATCTATTCAAATAATTGAATATAAATCGATCACAAGATTCATATTACCACACAGGAGGCGCTAACGTAGCAAAGAACCTCAATTTTTTTTTTATGATGTGACATTTTTTTCCTCAAATTTTTTCCGCTTAGTTTTTTTTACACAATTTTTTGCCTAACATTAATTGAGGAACTAAAATAAAGAAAAATGGATCATTTTTCTGTAGACATAAAATCCATAAAAGTTATTTTGAGGTCAAATTTTTCATGATTTTTTTAGACGTGTTTAAGACGTTAAATTAAGGCCTCCTACATAAAATTAGAGTCTTTTGACAAGAGACAAATTAATTATGACTTTTTAAAGCATCAAAAACTAAAACAACGAAACCTTGACCTATAAATTGAATTTTAAGCTGGTTGTTTGGAGAGACCTCAATAAAAATACACGTAAAGGATTTGCAAATTTTCTTAGCATTCCGAAAATGCCTCAATTTATTTTTATTTTTTGATCAAAAAGTTCAAAATTGCAATTTTGTTTTGAGTAAGCATATAATCACGGGTCAAAATTTGCTCCCTAATTTTGTAAGTCTGTGTAAATCATCATAAGAACCTGCACCACAAAATTTTGGTATTTTTAAACGAGGACAAATTAATTATGAATTTTGAAGAAAGAAATTCATAATTATGGGAAACAAAAATTCGTAATTAATTCATCCCTCGTTTAAAAACTCCAAAATTTTGTGGTGAAAGTTCTTATAATATTATAAACTTGAATGCAAAATCGGGGAACAAAAGTTGACTCGTAAAAATATGCTTACTCAAAAAAATTGAAATTTTGTCGAAAAAATCAAAATAAATCTAGGTATCTTAGGAATGCTTTGAAAATTTTCAGACCCTTTCTATGTATTTTTATAGAGGTCTCTGCAAAATATTAACTCAAAAATCAATTTCTATGTTGAGGTTTCCTTTGTTTTTCGTTTTTGAGCTTTTTACAGTTAAAATACCATAATTAATTCTTCCTTTGTTTGAAAATTCAAATTTTACGTTCTAAACATGTATGCAAAATATTATAAAAAAATTTGACCTCTAAATCATTGTTTTGGACTTTATGTCTATAGATAAAAATTGGTCATTTTCTTGATTTCAACCCCTCAGAAAAAAAATAATGTAAGCAAAAAAGCCATGTGGCTGCAGCCATGGTACAAGATTCCGTGCCACACCAACTTCTTCTATCGGACTAGGCTTCTAAAGGACTAAAATAAGAAGAGTATCAAATTACAAGAGTAAAATATATGTTTTATGGCGCCGATTACGGTGGGAGACTGCATTAGGTCTCCTACCGTAAGAGACTATGAATTTTTTTTAAAAAAAACTGAAAAGTGAAAAGTGTATTTTTTTTAAAAAAACTTAAAAGTGAAAAGTGCACGGTCTGACATCATATCGTGCACTTTTTCAACTAAAAAAACTGAAAAGTGCACGATCTGACATCAGACCGTGCATTTTTTCTGTCTGTAAATTTCGCACGGACCGTGCGTTTTTTTACTAGACCGTGCATTTTTTCGTAAGTCTGGCATCAGACCGTGCATTTTTTTCTGTCAGTACCGTGCATTTTTTGTACTAGACCGTGCGTTTTGAAAAAGAAAAAAAAAGCAAGTCTCTCACGGTGAGAGCCTTTGCCTATGTTTTATTATTTACATGAGTTATTTTCAAACATTGCATATATTACATGGTTTATTTTAACAATTAACCCCTTTTACATATTAAGTGATCCAAATATCTTATAAATAGGGACATGTAATATAAATTTATAGTTAAAAGTGTTTTAACAACAAAAATTTATTAGATGAATAATGAGTAATTAACCCACAAACGGAGAAAAGTATAAAGCGTACTTGACCATCAAAATAAACCCCATAAATTAAGAATGAAGACAAAAAAAGGATTTAAAAATCATTCAAAGGTTTAACTCATTAAATTTCAAATGTTTAGTAAAATTATCATTTTAATAATCTAATTTATTTCTATCAAAAATATAATTTATTTTATTTTAAATAGTTTAAGATCTTAAAAAATTTGAGCCTATTTTTCTTCTCAAAATGTAATTATTTAATTCCCATAGCAGTGTGACGCACTTATTAAAATAAAAAACCGTGTCACTCACAATGACACAGTACCAGGTGGCTTCTTCCTATTAGCTAGCCAGGTCAAGCACAAAGTTGCAAAGTCAAAGTTTATGACCGGAAGGAACATAGAAGGTGAAAATAAAATGAAGGGAAACCCTACCTAATCCAGCAACTTGCTTTCATAGGACTGCTTCTTAAATTCCTTCCTCCATTTTGCAGTCTCTAATCTCTCTTTACATATTTTTTTCTTCCTATATAAGCATTAATATTTTGTTCTAGAGATTTACAATAATAAGTGTTATGGAAGGTCTTCTACCTTTTGTATATAAAGCAATCAAGAAAAATAGAACAAGACGACAATATGAGTGTATTTCATTAGGAGGAAGCTACAACATAAGCATGGCTGAGATCTACCCTCAAACTCAACAACCACTCCACAATCAAATACCAGCTTCAGATAATTATAATACTGGTCACAGGAGACATAAATCTGTTGGAGATCATTTTAGTAATGGTTTTCAATTTCATGATCAGACAACAACTGGTTCTGTTTCTCCTAATTCTTCAAAAAAACTTGTTAGGTTTAGGAGTCATAGAATGTTTTCATGTATCACGGGTGCCTGAAGTGAAGTCAAGGTGTGTGCAAGATTTGATATTGTATGTATGTATGTGCTGTTTTTTTCAATAATGTTGTAAAGATGATGTTGTGTCCTAATTATTACAAAAGATGTTCTTTTTCTAAATTTGTTCAGTGTTTTATTTATTTATTTTTTTGAGGAAAGGTTTTACTAGTTGGCTTGGTTTTATAGTAACTTGTATATATACGTGTATATATATTGAATGAAATGAAAGCTAGATTTATATACAGATTGTTTTGGTTGTCAATGATCGATTATTTGGATTCACCCTTCAGAGTTTAAAAAAGTTTTATATTTAAAATTTTAATCGTTATTATATAGTATTCAGTAAATAAGTTACTACTCCTTTTTCTATAGCTTTATCATTTTCAACACTGTCAGCCAGATTCTGATTGTGGTAGGTTTGGTGGCATTCACTGTCAAGTGAACTAGTGATGATGAATTAAGGTGTCGTTTTAGGCAGGGATAAGAATCCAAGTGTGATAATCATAAATACCATGCGCCGGTATATTACAGGAGGAAACAGAGGTGAAAAGGATAGGGAAAAACTTTACTTGTGCACTTGTTATTAACCATTAAGCATTTCATTTATAAGCTGAATATGATTTTCTGGATATACATTTTTTTGGTTTGATTTAAAGCCCAGGTCATATTATTCACTTGTTAGTTAAATTAATTTCTTTTTTACTTGATATCAAATAAAACTAGTTAGTTAATGCAATACTACCACATATTTATCCGTAAGGCTGTTTATTAGTTATTCACAAATTAAAATAAAACATTGTTTATTAGAAGATAAGTACCATTTTATTTCTTTGATAATCATTTTAAATAAGCACATTTTTTTTTATTCCGGAGTTTACTTTCTTTCTTTGTTAATGTTAATCATTTTAAATAAACACAAATTTATACGTAAGCGTTAAATAATTGTTTACTTTCTTCCTTATAAATAAAGTGTCGGATGTTTATCCTTTTTATTGTTTTTAAAGTTCAGAATATTATTAATTATTTTTTAATTAAAATCACCATTGACTATCTATAGTAGAGAATGAGAAAGATAAATAAAATAATAATAACTAAAAGTTTTATTAGAAAGAGAAAAAAAATTGAATCAAAAGTTTGTAGACTTTTTATATGTATAAATAAATAACTCTAAAATAACAATTAAAATTGATCGATGTTGTCTAGTAAGTTCAACTCAATTTATAATCGTATAAATAATTGATATATTGTGACACAAATTTGTACTCACATTTTTTCACTTCTCTACATTCAAGGTGTGTGATTCTCAACACTATAATCTTTAACAAAAAATATTAACAAAGTCAAAATAAAGAAAAGTTTTTTTATAAAACAAATATTGAAGTTTGAAACTCAATTTTTTATTAAGTTTTTTTTTGTGTGTGCGCATGAATGGATAATATTCCCTTTGGTTTAAATTGTTTTTTTGTCTTAATATCTAATTTCCAAGAGAACGAGTTTAAAAATCAGGAACAACCACCCTCTACCAAAGCACCCAATTAACTGTAGGAAACACAGAGGCCCACCAGAAGGTAGAGACAGAAGAAGCCACTTCCACGAGGAGAAGATGGGAGAGCCCCGCTAAACACCCGAAAGCACTGCAATAGGTTCTTGCACAAGACGGATTCCACCTTCCACTCGTACATGTAACATAAATTGTTGATAGAAACAGAAAATCAGAATATATTATTTAGTTAAATTATACTTTTGGTCCCTTGAATTATTTTTAGGTTTTACTTTTATCCTTTAAGTCTCTTTCATTTTATTTTAGTCTCTTAAGTTACAAGCATCATACAATTTTGTCCCGTAAGTTTTTCTTTTTTCTGTTTAAATTTAGTCCTTGAAGTTATGAATGTTTAATAATCTGGTTCCTTAAGTTACAAATATAGCGGTATTTTGGTCCTTAACAGAAGGTACTAAAGTGTTTGAATTTTGTAATTTAAATAATCAAAATATAAAACATTTGTAAGTTAAGTGACCTAAAATAAGAAAAACATAAGACCAAGGTTGTCAATATCAGGATTTTGCTTCAGATCGAAAAGGGAATAACAAAATCGCAATTGAAAACGAAGGTTTTACTAAACTATTTTTGTAGGATCGACATGAGATAGCAAAATTGAAAAATTGTAAAATTGCAATCGAAATCGAATAATTATGCCAAAATATCTTAAAGTTAAAGCCTAGATACTACATCAAATCACACACGCCAATTATATGGATCATCCCCTATCATATCAACACATTCATTCACCAATCTCATCATTTTCTCCTCCTCCTCCTCCATCATCATCATCATCACCACCACCACCACTTGCATCACTTTCATTTTCACCTTCATTCTCTATTTCTTACTGAACAAAATAAGAGCTTGACGAAGACAATGACACATGATTGTAACAAAATAGAAACAATTGAAACCGAGCTCAAAATTGGCTTGTATCATTAAATGTCCATAATCCTTCAAAATCGTATGAAAACCTAGATTTTGCACCGATTTTACGATTTCATGCGATTTTGGTGCGATCTTACCGAAATTTTGCATGTTTTTTGATTCGGCCGTCGATTTGGATTTAAGAGGGTGAGCAAAATCGTAGGATTTTACAGTTTTAATCGTGATGTTGTCAAAATGCTTAAGAGACCAAATTGTCTAACATTTATTATTTAAAAAATCGAAAAAAAAACAAAAAAAAAAAACTTAAAGAACCAAATAAAACATAAAATTAGTTAAGGGATCAAAATATAATTTAACCTATTACAGTCTAGGAGGAACAATGGCCAAGGATCCCCACAAAAATTGTATGAAAATTGTTTTTCCCACTTCAAAGAAAGCTAAAACACACCAGTAATTTACGTTTTTACTCCGGCGGCAGTTAGTTGCCGATGGGAAGGATCCGGCGGCAGCTAACTGCCGATGGGAAGGAAACCAGCGGCAGTTAGTTGCCGCCGTCCCCATCAGCAGCTAACTGCCGCTGCGATAAGTACTTATGAAGCTCAACAACCAGAACCTGCAATTTCATCTCTTCAATCTCTAAAAACTCTCTCAAATCTTCCAAAAATCTCAAAATTTTCAACTTCAAATCAACCAACACTCCAATAACAAGTAAGTTTCCATAATCAAGTTCATTGTCATTTTATGCTTATATGTTACATTTATTATCTTAATTTAATTTTTTTTTTAGTTTTAGACTTTGTTTAATTTTTTATTTTTTTGGCAAGAAATGATAGAATGTTTACATGAAAATTACTTATGTTGCTTAAATGTTTAGATCTTTGCATGTTTATGTTGTAATTTTTAGCTTTAGGGTTTATGTATAATTTGCACTACAAGTGTTTGATGAAATGTTTGAATGAGTTTTTAATTGGATTGTTTTTAACTTCTTATGGTGTAGATCTGAAAAATGGCTCAAGTATACTTTCATGTATCCTTCAACGGTGGTAACCAACATTTTTTCAAGGTTCGCGACGATGTGACGTTAAAAGAATTGAAGGATCTACTTCATGAAATCAACCAACGAATCAACCACAGAGACGCGAGGAGGGTGGAATACATTTGGTATCACCGTCCATCGTTCGACTCAAACAGGAATTTGTCGTTCACTCGGTCGGAGTTAACGAACGACGACGACGTGAGGAGCATGTTCTCGATATTTGCTGAGCCGAACATGATCCCCCTCGAGATGGATGTTACGTTGCTGAGGTCGCCTGAAGATATTCTCAAGAGTTTGATTCAGCCGGATGAAGATGTTTAGGTAGTATTATTATGTTGTGTCGTTGTTTTGTTGGATTTTTTTTAATTCTTGATAGTTTGCGGAAAATCTTGGCATTGAAGTGTCTTATTCTTAGTGTAAATGTTTGCAAGTCTTTTTGGAAACTCAAAAGAATGAAGAGAACACAACATGTATCCTGCGGAATCAACTATATAGGTTCTCACATCGAATTCCTTCGTATATGATGAGTGTGACAAAAGGGAATGCAATTCTAAGATGTTGTTTTGTACTTGATCATGCTCCTCTGTCAATTGAAATTTTGTCAGTTGGCAGGGCAGTAGGATTAAGTTCACAAAAATATATTGGAATGCATTCCTTTTTGTCATGACTCATCTTATATGAGAGAATTCGATGTGAAAACATATATAGTTGATTTCGTAGAATACATGTGTTGTATTCTCTTCATTCTTTTGAGTTTTCAAAAAGACTTGCAAATTTTTACACTAAGTATAAGACATGAGAGCATATATATGTTTTCCTGCAAACTTTCAAGAATTAAATTTAAATCCAACATCATTCATGATGATACAACATATTTAGGGATAATGTAATGTAACGCTTATTTTGTGAATTTTAAGTTATGATTTAGTTCGGATCATGAATGAATTGTTGTTATTGTTGTTTCGAAGTAATCAAAATAAAACAAAATAAACCCGAAATCATGTTAAAAGTGTACCAAAAAAACTACGATAATGTGAATGTGCCATAAATTTACAAAAAAAAATATAACAAATGTCAACAAAAAAAACTAACAAAAGTCCTAAAAAAATGTCAATGGTATGAGGCGAGCCTCTCTCCTGGTGCCGCTGATGGTGTGCAATGATCTGCTCCTCATTTGCTGGCCTCGAAGGAGATCCATCAATATGTGGCAGAATCTTTGGGTGAGACACATGTTTGTACCACCTACCACCTCATGTATCCCTCCTCGTACTGCCATGTCTGATCAACCTCCCTACCCCACGCAGCTTGAGGAATGATGTGCACACAGAAGTCTAGGAAAGCTTGTGCAACGACCTGAAAAGGGAGAGGAAGCACAGACGTCAGGAGCTCAGGGGATGTCCTGCACGTACCCGTATTGCCTTTTAATCCGCTCAGGCAAGTGACGGTAGATGATGTCACGACCACACATGATCCAGCCTGAATACCAGCATATCTCCACAAACTTCTGGATCTCCCTATGATCCTCGTATGGACATTCAGGTAACATCATCCATCTCCAAACGATCCAGCACCTAGACGGTAGGGCTTCAGATTCGCATGACCCCTGTGTGGAATCCATCTGGCCGCGCAAGGATAGTGTTGCCTGTATTTATCATTATGGTCATGTGGGTAGACTTCTGGAAAATGTGCCAAGAACCATCCCTGCACAAACCAAACACATTTATAAGTTATTAGCAAACATAGTAAATTAAAAGGCATAGTAAATTAAAAAGCATAGTAAATTATTAAAAGACATGGTAAATTAAAATTATTACCATCAAAAGTGTCGTGCTTCCCCCGATCCTCTTTCCTGCAAGCGAAGAGGCCTCAGATAGAGAGTGGTAAAGGTATGCCAATGTCATTCCTCCCCACGAGTAGTCCCTCATCCCAACAAAGGTCTCCATCGTCTGTAGGTATGTCAGGTCGATGTGTTTGTTGCTCAAGTCACTGAACAACGTACATCCAAGCAGGTATAGGAGGAAACACCTCACACATGCAAGCCTATGCCTGACTAGCTCCTGGAGCTGCTCCTGCGTCTCAGCAAGCACTAATCTGTTGGCCACACTCAGGTGATCCTCATAAAGCTCCTTCAGCGCCTTATAGCTAATGTAGCCACCATACTCATTCTTGCAGTTTTTCACCGCATGCTCCTTGGGTGACACCTAAGTACCTCACCATCAATTCCACCCCATCAACCTGAGACACCTTCTTTCTATGGCTCAGCATCCGCCCTTCAACAGGAACATGCAGCAGACACGCCACATCATCTAAAGTGATGGTCATTTCCCCAGTAGGCATGTGAAAGTTGTTGGTCTCGGAATGCCACCTCTCGCTTAGCGCCTGGAGCAGAGCATGATTAACAGTAGAATACCCTGTGTACAGCAAATCATGCAACCCACTCGCCCTTAAAGGATCCCAAAACCAGAGTTGATTCATACGTGGACGCTGGATCTCTGCCACCTTCGGCCCATGATTTATGCATCTCATCCTACGGGTGTTGTGAATCTAAAATAATAAAAAAAAAACACCACATAAATCAAAAACATACAAAAAAAAGCATATACTTCATATATAAAAAATTACGTGCGAACGATAATCGAAGACAAAAAAATAATCAGACAACGGCATGTGTTCATGTCATTTTTTAAACGTTATTATACAAAAAAAAAACATATACTTCATATATAAAAAATTACGCGCGAACAATAATCGAAGACAAAAAAATAATCAGACAACGGCATGTGTTCATGTCATTTTTTTTAAACGTTATCATACAAAAAAAAAGCATATACTTCATATATAAAAACTTACGCGCGAACAATAATTGAAGACAAAAAAAATAATCAGACAACAGGCATATGTTCATGTCATTTTTTTTAAAAGTTATCATACAAAAAAAAATATATCGACTTCATATATAAAAGTTAAAAAAGAAAAAAGAAAACTTACATTATTTGCATTATACCACAACGGTAATGCAACGTGTGAAGTGTATGATGACAACAATGAGTCATCATAAGACCCTCCAGGAAATGGAGCCATATCAGGTAACTGCTCGGAGGCTTTCGCAGCCGCAATCTCATCCTCATCTAGCACAGCCGCATCGTCGTCCCCACCCTCATCAGCAACATGCTGGACGTCATAGCCACCATCTGTGGCATCATGATTCATGTAGCTGCTCCTGATAATGCAGATACTACGTGGGGTCCTCCACCTGCGACACCTGCTGTGTCGGCTGAGAACTACCCTTGCCCCCAACAGGCCTCCGACCTCTTCCCCTCTTAGGCACGTGAGGGTTTGCAGCCTGTCTCTCCCGTCGGTAGCTACTAGTCATGGACTGCTTACCAGCTCTAGTTGTCCTATCTTGGTTCTGATCAGACATATCTACACAAAAACAAAACTAAAAAAATTAGGCATAATAAAACATCATTCTATCACAATTCCAACATTCTCACAATTCTATCACAATCTAAACAACATTCATCAACATACTCATTTAGACATTTTAACAAACACTTTGAGTGCAACATTCACATTGTGTTAATTGTGTTAATTGGACAACATTCACAACCACATTATACTTAAACATAATCTAAACAACATTCACAACAACTGCATTCATCTATAACATCATAAACTACACATTCAATCTACCAAAATTAACAAAAATAAACCTATCTAAACTAACATTAACATTAAAAATGATTAATACTACTTACTTGTTGCTGATGGGTATGAAATTGCTTGAATTTAGTGGAATGGAATTGGAGAGGATTGAAGAGAAATTGAGAGAATTTGGAAATTTTGAGTTTTTGAAAACCTGTAAACAGGTTCTGTTTCGTTTCTGCATAAATACAGATCGCAGCGGCAGTTAGCTGCTGATGGGGACGGCGACAACTAACTGCCAATGGGTCCGGCGGTAGTTAACTGCCGATGCACCATCTCAGCGGCAATTAACTACCGCCGGGTAAAACCGTCATTTACTGGTGTGTTTTAGCTTTGTTTAATGTGGGAAAAGCAATTTTCAAACTGTATATCTGTAAAGAAGGCCAATGACCCAAACAAACTACAGTATGAGAGGAACAACGGCCCAGACAAACAAACTGCGGCCTCACTCTAACATTTCTATTTTAATAAGTGCATAAGATGTTCGAACCAAAAAAAAGTGCATAAGACATGTAACATTTTTTTTCTTCTAAATTACACCGGGTCCTTTAGTTATTTAATTGCAATAAATTGATTTTTAAGTTTTTTTTGTATCACTTAGGTCATTTGAGTTAATTAATTGTAACAAATTGACCATTCATATTTCTTCAGTATCAATTAGGTTTTAAGTTATTTAATCCTAACAATTTGGGAGATTTCAGATCTTGAAAATATAAGTATTCAGGCCTAAAAGTCACAATTAAATAACTTAAAAAACCTACGTGTTATGAAAAATATTTAAAGGCTAACTTTTTACAATTAAATAATTTAAAGACGTAAGTGATACAAAACAAACTTAAAGGACCATCATGTTATAATCAAATAACTTAAAGAACCTCCGATGTAATTTATCATTTTTTTTACAAGATAAGGGTGGGGCCTACTGTTACCCCTCGATGAATTGAGGGTAATTTACCCCTAATGACAAGTACGATTCGATTCTAGAACGAAAGAGATAGAGATCACATGTTGAGTGAAGGAGATGAAGAAATTTGATGTTCTTGAGATGAAAATGGTAATTGATTGTAAGAAAAAATCCAATCGATGATGTCTACATTACCCCTTAATGAATTGAATGTAATTTACCCCAAATGACAAGTATGATTCGATTGTGGAACGAAGGAGATAGAAATCATATGTTGAATGAAGGAGGTGAAAAAATTTGATGTTCTTAAGATAAAAAAAGTAATCGATTGTAAGAATAAAGATGAAGAAAATGAAATTTTTCTTTGAAAGGGGTAAATTACCCCTATTTTATCGAGGTTTCACTTAGAAAAAAACCCAAGATAAGACATGTAACTCTTAAATATACGTAATTTATTCATCTAACATAAATCAAAGGAAATAATTCTATTGCAATTCACTTTTCTCCTATTTTGAAAGTGATTGATAAACTATTTATTTAAACAAAATTAGTTTAGAAACATTTGCAAGGGTTGACTCAACTGACAATGTCAATACAGGGATCGAACCCATGACACAGTTCATTGACGCACTGCATCTCCAATACACTGGATGTATATGCTTGAAGTCTAAATGCAAATGTTAATATATATAATATAACTGTTAGGTAAAAATGTGTATGCATACCTATTAAAAATGAAAACTTTGGGACTTTGGGGAGGTCATGGCCCTCCCATGTCCCCCGTGGCTCCGCCTCTGTACATTTAGTGTTATGTTTATATAGTTTCCCGAACTAAATAAAAGAGAGAGTAGCAGTTTGCATACTAAATTTAAGACTTACTTAGTGATTCTAATAGCACCAAATTTTAAAATATTAATGCTTATTGTTAAAATTTCAACATAGAGTCCACTAAATCCTTAAAAAAAAGCATAGAGTCCACTAAAGAGCACCTTCGTTCTAACTTCTAATGATATACTTGATTTTGAAATTGCACAATTAATGATGATTATGATATCGTCACAGATCATCACAGATTCACAGCAAAGAAGAACTACAACTCATATTTTTCTTTTAACTTTTCACAAAAGTTTTATATCTCAATTAATGAAGAAAAAAAAACAGTCTTGGTTAGAGAAAGGAAAAATAACTAAGAAAATAATAAGATTATTTTTAGTTTTCACTTTCATTATCTGTTAATTATGTGAAAATATGTAGTCACATCCATTATCAAACAAATAAATAAGATGTACTCACATCATTTAACACTTTTCTTTTCGTTAGATTATGGTTAGTGGTTATATGTTAAAGCTAGAATGTAGAATGACTGGTTTTAAAAAAAATTAGGTGAGTGATTTATTTTAAATTTAAAAATATTAGACTATTTATAAAGTTTAAATGTTAACCCATAACATTTCTATGAGACGATGAAGAACTTTTTCAGGTAGGTTTTAGATTCAAATTCAACCTGAAAATATATCAGTACTAAATCTTTTGAGAGAGAACTTTGTCATCTATTATCATTCTATCCCATTGAAGAGATTAGTCTTTACAGTTTACACAGAAAAATTAAATATCCTTGTTGTAACAACATAGTGATTTGACCGTGAAAATTCTTTATATGAAATCCCTGGGTAAAACTCGAGTCATCGTATTTTTTCCTCTTCGGTATGTTTTGTTTGAGAATGTGTGGTCACTAGGTCAATAGTAAAGTTTAGCATACTCTACTAATGAAAGTTGAGTCAAACAAAGGAAGTGAAACTCTCTAAACCGGCAAATTGAGGTTCGAATTTTAGACTCAAGCTGATTGAGAGATGACTAATGTCAATCATGTATTGAATAAGACTACTTTCAATGCAAGATTTCTATGAAAGCAATAGGTACACTCCAATTGCGCTTTTACCACAGACGCCCTAACCGGTTGGAAGGACTCATCAAAAACGCAAAATTTGAATGATTCCGACGAAGCAAAACGAGAGTGGTTTCTGCATTAGTAAAATAGTTGCATCATAAAAGATCTTTAGAAATTTCACCCACTCTATACCGATTCAGATTTCGTAGGTTGTCAAGTCTCTGCTTGATCAATTAACTCTAGCTATCCGGGTTACTTCACCTCAACTAGATGGAGGCAATTCCATGAAGCACTTATTTATGTACAAATTATTTTACAATTGAAGATTGCAAACTCTGCATAACTTTAAAATTATCAGTTTATAATATCTAGAAGATCTTAGAAGATAAGCTACTACAAAGTACAAACATAACGAGTAATCACATTTTTGCTATTTTCCATAAATTGCTTGTCATAAACTACTCTTTCAAACACTTACACAAGTATAAACCAAAAAACAATACTTACACAAGTAATTATATCATAAAAATGTTTAATATACTCTTCTAAATGCCCCCTAAAAGGCTTAAACTATCAGGAGTAACCACTGTTAATAGTGTATCCAAATATTAATATTTCCAAACAAAAACTTACTAGGTACGATCTAATTGGACAAACCCCCAAACATTATTATTTTCCTTTTTTCTCTACATACTATTATTTCCAGTCCCCCCCCCCCCCGATCTTCATATATATTTCTTTGCGTTGACGCAGTGAAGGCGTCGCGATTCAATCCAACCTTCCATTCTCAATTTGGTGGCCATGGCCAACACACAACTTAGCATATACCAACTTTCATTCATCTTCATACAATACAAATTTATATTTATCAAGGACAGATGGGCCACTCTTCATATCATATCATATCATATTCATATAGTAGTAGTGGGACTATCTTGTT
This sequence comes from Medicago ruthenica, assembly GCA_018208015.1. NCBI lineage: Eukaryota > Viridiplantae > Streptophyta > Magnoliopsida > Fabales > Fabaceae > Medicago > Medicago ruthenica. The sequence goes on along the minus strand of CM031373.1, from coordinate 86,927,486 downwards.
CCCACGTTGTTTTTTCTCTTAAATAATTAATGTCCACCATAAGTACTAGAAATTCTCCTTGTGGAAATCATATTTGGTGGTTGTGTTGTGAGAAAAGTCCGAACCTAATTGACGAAGCTCTTTAGTAAGTGCAGGTGGCCCACAGTAAAACACCCCTGCATTACATAAATCACACTCCTTAGTGATGCTAGCATTAAATTAACCACACCAATTATTTCTGGCTCCATGCCAATATTGAAATTGATAAGCATTCAACATTTAAAAGGACAATCCTATGTCTCCTCTATTTATAAGTAACAACTGAGTTATTTTTTGTCCTAATTATAAACAATATAGATCAAGATGAATTAGCAAGTTTTAAAAGTATTCATTGTTTTGGTCAAAAAATTATTCATTGTTGGAATTTCTTTTATAATATCTTTATTTATCTCTCACACACACTTGCTATTTATTTGCAGATGCACACAAAGTATACTTTTAATGTCGGTTGAAAAATGAGAACTCACCAACACGTGTTTGTGGATGATTAAGTGCAATGCGTTTGTAGACACTACGCCAATTAGGTTTAGCAAAGTGAGACTTGACGCGTGTTCCAGAGACTATATCCACGCCATTTTTAGCATGATTAAGTGATTGAAGCATAGCAATAAGAGCAGAGCGAGCATCACCCTCTTCATAAACACTAGTACAATAATTGTGTAGCTCAATTACTCCCCTATGATCATCTTCAGCCACCTCATTCATTACCCCTTTAAACCAATCAAATGAACCCTGTTCTCTAGTAACCCAGTAAAAATAAGCTCTCTTAGTTTTAAAGTTACTCAAACCAGTTCTCTTGTGTTGTGATGGTCTTGGTGATTTAGCACTTGTACCCTCCTCTATAGTGTCCCCTTCATCTTCTTCCATAGCCTTGAAATTATTCACAATGTCCTTTAGTATACTTATCATTGGGGTAGCCCCAATTCCTAGGCCCACAAGTAAAACAACATCATATTCCTTGTAGTCTTGTGCAGGCGCTCCATAAGGACCATCGATCAAAACTTTAGGAAGAGTACTGCATAGTACAATAATGCATTATTTACTGGTCGCTAAGCAATAAATCATATATTATAAATGATTATGCATCATTAGTTTGTCACTAAATGTCATACAAATTCACTTGCTTTAGCCTTATATTTTATATATTTATTTAACATTTTTTAACACTAATTAAAATGTTGGGCTGGGTTGATTACCTGAGAACATGAATTTTCAACACAAGTGTCCATTTTCACCTAGTCTATTTATTTTGACAATAATAATCATCGTAGTGTAAACTTCAAATACAACAACCAATTCCATTTGGCCACAAGGATAATAAAATCGTAAGCAAATTGGACACGGTGCTATTGCTGAATGCATTGGTAATATCGGTCGGCAGACTATCCTTTATTCACACCCAAACTACATAAGACAAATAGTCTATGTTTTTTTGTGAATAAATTTCAAAGTACTAAGAGGAACGGCCTATTAAAATTAAAATTAACAAGCAACATAACATTTTTTTTTTTTACAAAAAGCAACATAATACTAACTTACTTTAATGAATAAATAATTATCTGCTTTTAATCAATCAACTATTTTGCTAATCATTTCTTAAAACATAGTGCATCTATGTAAAGTAAATACTAAGAATTGTGTTATTTGAACAACCATTTGTTGGACAACTTATGAGACAACCATGGATTTAGAAAGAAAATGAGGAATTAACACGAAAACTAAAACAATAGAGAGAAAGTAAAAACATAATGCGAGTATGAGAGAAAAAGTTGTCACAAAAGTTGTCAAAAAATGGTTGTACAAATATCATTTCTCAAATACTAAATACACACTATATAACCAAATCCAATTGAAATAATTAAGTTTTTGAATTTAAAACAAGTTTCATAATGATTAAATAATTTGTTTAAAAACTTCAAAAAATGTTCTAGTAACTTTCTAGTCAAATTTGTGAAAAAATAACAAATATTTAAAAGTATTTTAGTTAAAATAGAACCACCCTAAATTATGTAAATTATATGAAATGCATTATCAACCAACACAACTCATCCATTTACATGCAAATGTCGGCTACTACCAATTGACAATTAGTTTTTTGTTGATATTTATCAGCACATGGATTTTTTCTTTTCAAACATATTTTTTTTTTTAAAAGCTTATATTTAGGAGTAAAGATAGTATGTGTGTTACCTTGGGCTGCTATCCCCTTGCATGCATTCAGCTCTTAGAAGTCCACTCTTCCCATGGGTCGGTGGAAGGCAACTCTGAAATATAGAACCAAAGCAATATAGTCAAAAGAGAAACCACAAATTGCTAAGAAAATTGGAATGCACCCAAATAGAGATAAATGTAGTAATCAGTGAGTTTTGCTATATATGTAAGTTGCCAAAATAATTAAGTTATGATAGCATTATTGCCCAACAAAAGTTAACCTGAATTCACACCTCTGAGAATTTGACTCTGAGACTCCGGGTCCAGTCACCTAATGTTCTGATGTGAACACTAAGGTAGTCATCTCCTGGGGAAGAGGTTATGGAAAATGGATGCCTGTGAAACCATAACAACATTTAACATTTTAAGAAGGTATTTAGATGCAACAATTCATAGAGCATGCAAAGACTACTAATTATGTTTCTTCAAATTCGTAGTACCATTCAAATGGAGAGACAGCAGCACAATTTACAAACATGTATTGTCCACTCTTGTATCTAAACCCCTGAGGCTTTGACATATGAAGAGCCAACACATTTCCAGGATAAACAGCCACCTTCAAATAGGACATACAAAATTTGGTCAGACATACATATTATTTTTTCTAATGTATCTCCATTTTTTGAATATTAGCCAAAAAATATTAATTGATGGAACAACAATCTTTTCAAAGTTCCAGATAAACAATCCTTGATCTGTCTATTGAATGCATAGTATGAATAATATGCTGCAATTTATATCTATGAATGAATTTGGATAACAAAATTTCAAAAAGCTTCATATGTTTCTTCAAGTAGTGATACTGATTCAATATTCAACAGCCAACCTTTAATATTCTCACAGGCTTGATGCTTGATCTGAGCGCTCTAGTCAGTCGTTCCAATGCATAAATGATGATGGGAATAGCCAAATACATCCAAGTCTACAAAACACACACAATAAAGTTCCTTACAGTATAAGAATAAGTTGAGAAACTAGATAAAAAGGTTAATTGAAGGAAGGTGCTAACCGTTTTTTTGTACCATTCCCGAGTCAAGTAAAGTTTGATTCCATGCACAATCAAAAGGGCATAAACAAATACAAAGAGATGATGAGAGTACCAAAAGGCATTGAAACCAGTTAGACTATTGAGGGGTTTAGGTAGCTTAACCCTTCCTTTCCTGAACCAAGGACTAGCCAGTGTGAAGGCTATTGTCATTAAAACAACCATTACAATCCCTGTTACTCCTTCCCATGATTTCACAAAATGCCAATAACTTGTTGGTTGCTTTCCAAAAAATGGTTCCATGAGCTTGTACTTTTCACTATTTGCATGAAGAAGGCGAGGAAAGTCGCAAGTAAGATGATAAATAGCATGTATACCAACTCCAATTGCTACTGCCACAGCAATCACCTGCAACAGACACTCATCATTTCATGGTTATCAAATCGAGATTCAAATCTTGAGTCAGGAGATATTTTTCCAAATCAAGAATCGAATCATAAGATACATTGCCAATAAAAATACACCATTTTTAAGTAAAAAATAAGTGAAATAACAAAATTGTAAGCTGATATATCATATATGAACCTCAAAATAATTCAAGATTCAAGTTATGTATCAAATGAGAAAAGTAAAGTGTTTGCTTATACAAAACTGACAGAAAAAGTGGTTGGTTGCACTAAGTTTAGGTAGTAATTCATTAGAAAGAATTGGGATGCAATATGAGATTCGTGTCCAAATAGATACGCACTAAGGTTCGTATCAATTAAGTTCAATTTAGTATCAAATCGAGATCTGGCTCGCACGTATCGTAAGATAGTGATAACCATGCACCAGTTGCAACTATAAATTTTTTAGATTAGTTTTCTAATCTTGTCACTCACAAATGAAGAACGGTTTGTAAAATTTACCTTGTGGAAGTTGAGGTTATCATCAAAAGGAACAGCAATGCCTAGTTTGGTCTTGTTCCTAAGCCATGTGATGGTGTTTCGACAAACAGGTAACAAGATAATAGCCATGTTCAATTTGAGTGTCTCAGCTGCACCTTTAGCCATGCACACACAATGTCCCATTACTTCATAAGCAGCTTTTCTTCTGTACTGCATGAATTTGTAGGCAAATAGACCACACATAACACCAATCCATAGTACCAATATCCAAGTTCTTTGCCAATTGTCCTGCAGAAAGTAAATGGCATCTCTATACCTCTTCCTAACAGGATTGTATTCATATGTACCCTTAAGCTTTATGCTTAGCATTTGGCTCAGGTACTTACTATCTCCTCGTGTAGAATGAGTTGGTCCATGCAACAAGAGTATCTCTAGGTCATTTACCTGTATTCCAAACAATAATCACCAAATGGCCAAAAAATTATGGCTAAAATGAGAAGCTACATTAGTATGAGATAGAGACTAGAGATAAACAATTGATACAGAGATTAGGTAAGTGAAAACAATTGAATTTATTAAAAAATGAGAGCAGTAGACAGTCAACAATATATTAGCATCACAACTTTAATGTTGGAGATCATCAAGAGTTCACTACAAATAGAGGTTGAATCAACAGAGAAAGAAGGAATAAAATTATAATGCAAGACACAACATTTCTACATGTCATGTAAAGATGCTCTAATTGCAGGAAAGAAAGTTTTATATAAGAATAATAAATATTATATGCAAAAATCCTTTCAAAAACCTGCAGAGTGACCAAATAACAGCTTAAGTACCACTAACAACCAAGTGAAAAATATGAATAAGAAGATCAAGTCAGTAGCATATAAGATGATCTTATAAGTAATAATTACCATGATAAATCCTGTATCATCAGGGTCTAGTTCTTCCATGATCAAAGCAGCATATTCCTCTGCCTGCTTCTGTATGTTTGAGAGTTTGTTTGTAGTGGCACTAAGGCAAATAATCTAAAAAGTGAAAACATAATTAAACATAAGAATAATCCAATTCTGATGGTGACAAAATTACATACTGGAAAAAAAATAGTTTTATCAATTGATGAAACTAAAGAGTAAAATTTTAGGTAGCAAAAACTTCACAATTTATGATTCCATACCTCTTTAATTTCATCCTCGGTGATTCTGCCATCCGCATCTTTATCAACCCTACATTCCAAATTAATACACTTCAGCATTTAATGCTTAACCTTTTTTGTTTATATTTTCATAAGAAAGGAAAAAGCAAAGAATTACATGTCAAAGAATGTTCTGAGCCTAGAATCAAAACTATGGTCAGATATCTGGTCCCAGAAATCCTTCAATTGTGCCTTATTAATTGAATCTCCATGAATATTCCTCCTCCTAGACACGGCATCAAATAGCTCACCTGCAAATGCCTCAGACTCCTTGTTCATCCCTACATAAAAAATCCAAAACATCCTAAAAAATTAATCCATACTTAACGGTAATTCAATAAACACCTCTAAAACACAGACACACAAACACCGAACACGACACTGACACATCAACACCAATAATAATTCAGAACATGAGTTAGTTGTAAGTAATCATATGCGTCAGTGTTTTGCCGATGTCAGACACTCGTGTTGATCAGAAGAAGTATTCTGCAATACCTATGCATTTGGCAAAGAGAGAGCGATGAAGCAAACCATCATGAGTTGAAAGAATATCAAACTGCTTTTCAACTTCAAACCATCCAACATCAGTCTTCTTATTAATAAACTTGAGTCCTCTAAGAGCATGAGAAGCTGCAGACTTAGTCCTATCATAAACTTTTTCAGGTCCAACTTGTTTCGAAAAAGACGTTAATTTCTTCAACTCCTGAGAAACATGTTTCATACGAATCGAAGCAGTTCTAACAAACGAAGCACCAAAAGATCTTTTCTTCTCCATTCCTTTACCAAGCAAAACAAGTTTCTCATCTTCACCATCACCATGATCATTGTTTCCAGGAACAGTTTTAACACTGTGTAAAGCAACAGAGTCACCTTGAATATCCATAGTAACTTCAACATAATCTTCTTCTGCTTTTTCTTCATCATGTTCTTGATGGCTAAGATCTATGGCAGAACTTGAATTTGAAACGTTTAACTTTGCACTTCTTCTTCCCACCCTTTTGTTCAAAGGTCCACTGAAGGAACCATTGTGAAGACCAATGAGTTCTATATCAGAGTCACGATGATTGTGGATTTCTGTGGAAATTCCTGCAACTTCGTCAGTTCCCATTATCTATCTACGTTACACACAATGTGCTTCTCTCTCTCTCTCTCTCAGTCTTCAAACTTCAAAGTAATCGCATTATATTATATAATTATAATGGTGTTTTTTCATGTTGCATTTTATTATATTTAATTATTTGTACAAGAAATGATATTTGTTCCATGATAACTTTGGGACAACCTTTTTTTTCTTTTGAAGAAAAACTTTTAGAATAACTCTCGGTCTTTTATATTTTTACGAATATTTAGACAATTATTTTTTGACAATTTTTATGACAACTTTCTCTTTTATAATTATATTATGTTTTTACTTTTTCTCTATTGCATTGATTTTTATGTCAATATTTCATTTTCTTTGCAAAATTTTGGTTGTCTCAAAAGTTGTCATATGAATGGATGTTCAAATAACACAACTCTATTTTTATTGTGTATTTACTCTATTTTTATTGTTTTAGTTTTTGTGTGATTATTTACATTTCTTTATATATTTTTTTGTTGTTAAAAGTTATAAAAAAATGATTGTTAAAAGAGTAGTGATATTTGATCAACCATTTATGACAACTCCCTTTATATCTTTTTTATTGGTCAAAAATAATAGAGAGAATAAGAATATAATGTGATATATAAGTATGAAAGAGAAAACTGTTAAAAAGTTGTCACAAAATAAATGGTTGTACAAATATTCCTTTCTCTTGTTAAAATAATATATCTCATTTTTTTAGGAAGCAAATCACTTTTCCTAGCTTAGCTTAACTTTTTGAGGTGCAAGCTGGTTTTATAATTTCTTTTTGTCAATTTGGTCATTTAATTAAATAAAGTATATAAGTTCATCCTTTCCATTACTATGATGTAACCTTTGACATAATGTGATGCTTATATCAATGCTATGTATTCATATGATTTTTGAGTTTTATATTATTTTTCCTCTCTTTCAATTCTCTTTCTTTCTTCTTGGCTTCGACATCCACACTCATTTGTAGGGCTGGACAAAAATGGGTTAACCGACCCAAACTGAACTAACCGGTCCAGTGTAAACCGAAGCGGGCGGGTTTAACGGGTACACGGGTTAACAAAAATGGGTTTGGGTGGATGGGAATGGGCCGGTTCGGTTGAGATTTATTGGCCCAGCGGTAATCCAAATCGACCGGCCCAATACATATAGTCATATTATATACCCAGTGCCTGTTCCCAAAACACAGCCGTAACACAAAAACGGTGTCGTTTTCACCCCCAATATATATGCTTTTGATTCTCTCTTCACACACAGAAAACCCTAGATTCATTCCACTCTCATCTCAGTAGCTGTTGCGCCGTTCCAGTTCCACACTCAATACTCACTCAGTCCACAACATCGTCGTCCGCCGTTGAAGTTCACTCATCACGCCGCCATTCGACTCCTCTTTTCACTTCAGTGAAGATCCACCGTCTTACATCGTATGTTTCAGTTATGTGTTTATTTATGTTCTTCATTTTCTTTGTTTTCACTTCCTCTCAACGAAACAGACTATGTTCTGTTTTCACTTTCTTTGTCTTCATTTTCTTTCTTAGATTATTAGGATATTGTTATTTTGGATTCTGTTTTCACTTTCTTTGTCTTCATTTTCTTTCTTAGATTATTAGGATATTGTTATTAGGATTCTGTTTTCAGATTTATGTTATGTTTGGTTTATTTTGGCCTATGGATATTGTTATTTCTTTTGGTTAATTATTTTACAGTTGATAAAAAATTATTTTGAACTAGCTTCTAGTTTACTTCTTTTATCAGTTTTTTTAGATGATGAACAAATCTGCTAATTATTTAGTACTGGTGAAGTATTTTCTATGTTATTTCCATGCTTAACACATTTTTTTTGTATACTGTTATGTCTTATTTCAGCTTAAGGAAGGAAGACAGTTTAGTCACTTATTGATAAAAAGGTAATGGTTACTAAGCTTCAATTTTTGGATCTTTCATTTTTAGTTTAGTATTTTTGATAAACAATATTTTTTTGAGAACATGTCACTTTTGGATTGTGTATTTTTCCGAAAACATTGATAAACAATAATTTTTTGATATTTTTGGAGAACATATTACTTTTTATTTGTGTATTTTTCTGAAAACATAGTCATAAGCTTGATTATGACAATATGCAAGGGTGTTTGTGATGTGTGTATATGCAAGTGTGTATGTATGTGTATGTAAGCAAGTTATAAGTTCGATTCTAAAAACGCTTTTGTTTCTCTTTGCTTCTACCTATGTAATTATTATTATTGTTCATTGCCTTTATTATTTCTAAATGACGAAAGTAGATTTTTAACTTCTTTTTTTATGTTGTTGGAGGATTAGACTTTGTAACTTAGAAAGATGGATCAAGTACACAATAGCAGACAAGGAGCTGGGCAAGGAAGTCAAGAAGTTGGCCAAGGAAGTCAAGGTGGTGGTTTTGGTTTGTTTTGTCTTTCTCTTTGCTTTTTTCAAGTGCATGTTAGTATACAAGTCATTTGTTTGATATTGAGTGTAACTTATTTTTTCTTTTTTTTTTCTCTTTTAAAAGTGTATGCAAACAACATATGTGTCTTTTTTTTAGTTTGATTCTCTACATATATGTGTATGTTTTGAGTTAGTCATGTGTATACCTCTAATTAGTTAATTAGTTAAACTCTTATTAGATAAAATTTAATATGATTCTTGAAAATTAAGCATCTTCTAACATAACAAGTGATCAATTATGTGCCACTATATCATCTACTGTATACTGATCTTGTGTTAGATGGCATTCCAAATGCTTAAGGACCAGTAGAAAATTCCATCCTTTCATTATTGCTAGTACTAGTTATTGCACGTGATCATATCTTGTATAGCCAGCAAAAACATATTTACTTTTTCAATGTCTTATTTTCCCCCTCCTGCTATAAATTTTAGTCTTTGTCCTTCATTGTTACATTTCTTTTTGAACCATAACCATGTGTATACCTCTAAATGTGTTTTCTCTAATTGTGTTTTCTTGTTTCGTAATCTTGTTTTTGAATATGTATGCTTCTTATGTCTGCTGAATATGATTATGGTGCAGCTACAATTGTTGTAACTGGAGCAGCTGCTGCCCTCTTGCCAAATGATGGTTGTAGGAAGGCAATTGCTAGATTTGTTATCCTTTCTAAGTTGCCCTTTGGAGTAGTTGAGTCTGACAGCTTCAAGCGCTTTTGTAAGGCAAATTCTTTCTCTATCATTATTTATTTATTGTTGCTGATTGGTATTTAATATTTTTTTTGTTTTGATTTGATAACAGAAGTTAATCAAGGATCGACCATTTGGCGTTGGGAAGCAGTTGTAGGTGGAGCACCACCAGCAACTGTGCCGGCTGTCTGATTGCTTTTATGGTACAAATTTGAATAATTTATTTGGATATCTCAGTATGTTTAAGTATTTTAATATACACTAATTTAGTTTTATTTAATTTGCATGCAGCAATCAAGTTTTTTGATTTTTTGGAATCACATATGACTCAAACTACACAACACAACATATATGTTTGAAGCCATTTTGAAATGTAGATGCTTGCTTGCTTGGCTCCATGGTCTCTCACATTGCTGCTTGATTGCTAGCCTATACACTGCTATTTAAACTATGTTTAATGCTTATGCTAAGGTATGTTATGCTCAATAAGTGCTGCTTGATAGTGCTTGTAGTTATTGTGGTATTAAATCCCTTATTGTTTGTTTTATTCTTCTTTTTTCAAGTCAGGGATGCAGTTATAAATCTAGAGGCCAGCTCTGGTGATAGTAATGTAGGAGAGTTCACTGTTTTTATCCCAAACTGTGGCACAAAGGTACAATAATGTAGGATACATAATATGTTTATTGTTGATGATTTTACTATGATGAAATGTGTTGGTAACGCATTGTTTTTTATTTCAATTATTCAATCAGATTATTGATATTAATTTGGGTGTGGCTACTTATGTACTTGCTGAAATGATGGACTGTGATATTAATTTGAACTCAATCAAGGTTAGTTTATTTATTGAATTCAATCTTGATTTGAACTCAATCTATAAAAAAATACAAAATTTATATCTGATGTTATATTGTATATCTTGTTGTGCAGCTACAGTATTTGTGTGACCATGTTGCAGCATTAGCAACTGCAAGCATCTCCTGCCAATGTAAATTATGTAGAATTCTAGATAACTGTAATTATGGCATTGTGAAGTTTAAATTGTTGGTTGTGTTTTGCTAGTCTATGTCTTGCCTAGTGCAATGACAATTATGGTTATGATTTGTATTTGTAAACTATTAAACTTAATTCTGCAGTATGCACTATGTAGAGCCTTGACCATGGGTCTAAAGGTTTCTTATTTATGGTCATGGTTTCTTGAATTATATTGAATGGCCTAATGAAAAATGGGCATAGATACTTTAAATGACCTTGCCATGAGTGGCCCTAAGATTATATTTACTTAATGACTGGACTTTATAATAAAAATGGACTCTCAAGTCTCTTTATAGGGAAAAATCATGGATATGGTTTCTTAAAATATCAGCAGGTCTAAATCAAAATTGTAATGTTTTTTGTTAAATTTTATGTAATTTTAAATATTATGGGCCACATGGTTAACCGAGTCAACCAACCTGTTAATCCGTCTTAACCGAACAACCGACAGTTATAACAGTCGGAATTGGGCCACATGATCTCAACCGTGGGCTTGGCTGGATTGAGGTTTTGGGCCCGACTACCGACCCAAACCGACCGATGTCCAGCCCTACTCATTTGTATGCGATCTCGGGATATCTTGTCAAAATATGTGTTTTTAAATAACACAATTTTAAGTTTTGTGTTTTTTTATTAGTATAAAAGACTAAAGTAGCGCAAAGGCATCAAATGTGAATTTTAACATCGAATACAATTTTATAGAGTTGAGCTATGTCAAACTCATTTTCTAAAATAATATTGGACCATATGATATTGGATCACAACTATCAGATCACACCTCAGAAGTTCTCAACATGATGAGTTGTGTTAAAAATCTCATGTTAGATGAGATATGAAAATGTGTTTATATATAATAGATAGTTCTCACCTTACGAATAATTTTTTTTTAAATCCTTAAAAAGGATATCAATTTTGTAGAATTGAGTTGGCACAACCCAAATTCTGACAAGCAGTAACTTTAGCAAAAGAAAAATATTGCAAAGTAATTGCCATTTTACGTTTTTAGTGTAACTTTAATTATTTTATTCTAATTATGCTTACAAATTAGGGCACTCATAATATGGACCTCCTTTATTTTGGTCCATCCATGTTTCTTATTTTTGACCTGTTATAGCCGGTCAATTTTTAAAGGTTAAAATGTGGTTTTGGTCCCTGCAAATACACCCAGTTTTGGTTTTCGTCCTTGGTAAAAAAATTTTTTGAAAAAGGTCCTTGCAAATTTTTTTGTTTTTTAAAATGGTCCCTGGCCAAACTTATGTGATGATTTGTAACATTTTTTAATACGTGGCACTTGTTGACTGTTACAAGTTGTCCACGTGGATGCCACGTGGCAGTTAACTTATTTAAAAAACATTTTCAAAATTAGAAAATATATTTTCGTTTTTTTAATAAATAATAATTTTTATCAAATTAAAAAAAAACAAAATATGCAGAAAAGGGGGAAAACACGTTAGGGTTTCCCATTTTCCCCCTTTCTTCTTCCTTCAATCCTTCCATTCGTTCAATCCTTCTTCCTTCTTCCTCAATCGAACTCGATTCTCTTCTTCAATTACTTCTTCCTTCTTCCTTCAATTTCCTTTGTTGTTCGTTGTTCTGTTTCGTTGTTCTGGGTTCCCTTTTTTTTCGATTTCGACCAACAATGTCAAGTAGCAGAGGTTATTCAGGTAGCAGAGGCCGGTCACAGTCGTATTCGATTTCAAGGAATGGAGGAAGTCGCAGTCAAGTTCGTATTTTGGAAAACGAGCTTGATACGTTTCCAATCATGCTACCAGGTTGTGGATGCAGGTTACCTGTCATACCCCATTTTTGACCCGTTTTTATTTCGTTTCTCTCGTCTTTTAGGCCGGAAATTTTCGTCGTTTCAGACGAAATTTCGGCAGGGAGGTATTTTAAAATACCTCATTTTTGTTCCGAAGGCAACCTTTTATTTTATTATTTTATTCTTTTTATTATTGGTGTTTTTATTTATTTCGTTTTTTAATTACTATTATTAATATTTTTTGTTTCATTTTCATTTTTATTATTTTTAATCTCTTATTTTCTATTGTTTTATTTTATTTTCTTTTGTTCAGTCTTTTTCTTGGTCCAGGCCCAGAGGGGCGTATTGGTCATTTTCCTTTTTACACTGATATTTTACTATAAATAGAATTAAGAGTACTGTTCACGAGGCAGTCAGAATTAGTCAGCAACAATACAGAGTCAGAAATCTGAACCACCCCATAGCAACCATCTCCACCACCGTCAACCACCAACAAAACTCATTTTCCGGCCACCACCCAAAAAATAAAAAAAAAGCTCAAAACAAATACATAATCACCATCATCAAATCTGGCCAGGCTTTCATAAAACAACACAAAGTTCACAATCTAGACCGAACCCACAAATCCACGGCCAAGTTCACGAATACACATCACAAATCGAAACCCAAACACCACAAAACGCAAACTGAAACCGTAAACTGCCATACCAACACAGTGACATAACACCGAATCACAAGTAGGATCCAAGCAGTTCGAACCAAGTCCAAAAAACAGTACGAGAGAGAGGTAGTTTTTTCGAATTCAAGTCTAGATCTAAGCTTTTCTAGTACCGATTTCAAAAAAATAAGGTTGGATTTGCAAACTAGAGAAAAAAGGATGTTAGAATATGTGTTTTGTTTTTAAAAAAGGAGAAGATTCAACTTCCGGTGCGGCGGCGCCGCCACCCATGGCCGGCCAGCCACCGCACCAGTAAACCTTTGCTGGCCGTGAGTGTAGAGAGAGGTTGGAGAGCTTTTTAGATTCTGAAAACATAGAGAGAGAAAAGAAAGGAGTTATGATGTTTTTTGAGGGTTAAAACCCTTTTATAATGCTGTTTTTTTTTCTCTCCTCTATGCGCGCGTGCTCTGTGTCTCCATGGACTCTCAGGGAATGGCCGTAGGATCCAAGATCTAACGGTCATTTTTACCCCCTGTTTATTATCAGACGCGTTGCCCCCTTTTATTTTACCATGTTCTGCTCTCTCTGCGGCCTCTGGATCTAAATCAAGTGGCTAGAACTCTGTTTCTCAGGATCAAATCTGGGCGTCTCGATCAATCTGACGATCCAGATTTGATCTATTAAGCCCACAGTTTTATTTTAAGCCCATGTTTCTTTTTCTGTTTCTCTACTCATTTATTTTCTGCACCTCCTTTTTTTAATTCTGCACCCCCCTTCTTCTTTTCTATTTTTTTATCTTTATTTCTTTTTCTTGCACTTTTATTTTTTTTTTATTTTCTTTTATTTTTTTTCATGCAATTTATTTATTGCCTTTATTTTCTAGTACTCATGCATTTTTTTTATTTTTATGCACCATATTTATTTTATGTCTTGCATTTTATTTTCTTTTTATTTTATGCATCATATTTAATTTTATGCTTTGCATTTTATTTTCTCTATTTATTTTCCAGCACCATATTTAATTTTCCGTCTTGCATTTTATTTTCCAGTTCCATATTTACTTTATGTCTTGCATTTTATTTTCTTTTTTTATTTTATGCATCATATTTACTTTATGTATTGCATTTTTTATTTTTAGCCTCATATTTATTTTGTGTCTTGCATTTTTATTTTCTTTATTTTATCTTCAACATCACATTTATTTTATGTCTTGCATTTTTATTTTCTTTATTTATTTTATGCACCATATTTAGTTATTATTTTGCGTTTCATGCATTATTTTTTTATTTCCTTTAGCATATTTACCTTAATGCATTTTTTTTATTATTCTTGTCATTTATTTTATTGCTATTAGAATGTATCTAGGTCCAATGTAAATAAATATAAATGAGAATATGCACCGACACCACATTTATTTTTTATGCTTTATGTCGAGGACGATATTGTAATTTGGACCGTATCCGAGGAAAAGGACCCTCACTTGATCCAACGTCATTTTGAGGGATCCGGCGCGCTTAGTTTTTCTCAGCATAACTTAGTCTCAGGACCCTAGGACTTAAACAAAATTTTCATAAAAAGTCAAAAAAGTCAAAATCCAAAAACATTTTATAATCAAAAATTTCAAAAAATTAATCTTTGTTCTTTTCTTTTCTTAATCAAATTTCAATCAACTTTTAATCAATCCAAACATTTTTCTTCAATTTAAAATCAATCAAACTCACTTCTCTTTTTATTCTTCTATGCCTTTCGGCCTCTTATCTTTCTCAAACCTTTTTCAAACTTTAAAATCAATCAAAACCAATCACTTGTCCTTTTTACCCCGAACTACGAGATTTTGATCCCGCTCGGGTACGTAGGCAAAAGACTTTGTCTTTCCAAATCAATAAAAATAACAAAAACATTTTCTTTCTTTTAATTTTCTCACTTTAATCTTTTCACACTTAAGCATTTATTTACAAACAAATAATCATTTAGCATAAAGATAAAATAAGCAAGAGGTTCCTATAGAGTACTATAGACGTTTAGGGTGCTAATACCTTCCCTTTGCGTAACCAACCCCCGGACCTTTGATCTCTTAAAAATAGGGTTTTTCGAACTTTCTCCCTTTTCCTCGGAAAAATAAAAGATCGGTGGTGAACTTAAAATTGCGAGTCAACGCTAATTAATAGCTTGATATCCAAAAATCACCGCGACATTACCCATGAAAGTTTACATTGCTAATACTTACGAGAATCAAGGTCGGAGGTTTTGGAGGTGTCGTCACTGGAACAACAAGGTTAGTTTATCTATTGTTGAAGATGATAGTGTACATTGCTGATACTAATGAATTGTATCCTTTTTTAGCATAATTGTGTTGTGGATTTGATGATTTGTTAAAGAAACTATGCCAACATGTGAGTTATTCCTCTGGGACGATGATATCACACCTGGTGTGACACCGATGATTGAAGTTACTCCTGCAATGGAAACATCAATGGAGGATAAGTCAAAGGTGGATGGAAGCCAAAAACAAGTCTCCACAAAATGTGAAACCATTGGTGAAGTCATGAGGGCATTCGAGTCGAATGAAATTGCAAAGTGGAAGAAGAAATACGGGGATGAGAAGAAGAAAGTTAAATGGACTGCACTGATTATGATCATTAGCTGGATTGTATTTGTTTGGTTTGTTAGATGTTAGTTGGTTGTCTTTATTTTAATTAAGTACGGTTTGAGTTTAGTGGCAAAGACATTGTTTAGGTATTAAGGAACTGATGTTAGTTGACTTTGTTCTTATGTTTATGATTAAGAGTTGTTTGTAAGAACCTTAATGTACCATTGTGGTTTAATGAATGAAAAAGTGATTTTAGAACATATGTATTTTGATTGTGTCTTCTGTTGTACAAAGTTAAAGAAAAACAGAGAATAAAAGTCATTGTTTTGAGCCATACAAAGTTACATAAAAAGGCATTGTTTCCATAACATCAAAAGACATTGTTTTGAGCCATACAACCATAATAAAAGGCATTGTTTTGAGACATACAACCAAAATAAAAGGCATTGTTTTGAGCCATACAACCAAAATGAAAGGTATTGTTTTGAGCCATAACATCAAAATCAAAATAAAAGGCTATTGATTTAAGCCATAACATCAAAATAAAAGGCTATTGATTTAATCCATAACTTCAAAATAAAAGGCTTTTGTTCTTCATGGTTGGTTCTCCTGAGTTAGCTCTCCAGGACCTTCATCTATTCCAACTTCAATAGGGTTGTGCTCAACAGTTCCTGGTGCCCCTGTTTTGGGTTGTTGACCAAAGTAGCAAGTTCTTCCACTCCTTCTCAGGTTGTTGAAGTTGTAAATTGGCACCTTAGAAGGGGACCTTGATTGAGATCCATCACAAGTTCTTCCTTTCCATGACATGTTTGTCTTTGCTTTGTTTTTAAGTTGAGTAACATCATATATGATTTCAGATTTTTTCTGTAAAGCAAAAATACATGTGAATTCCCTAAATCATATATGCTAAATCATGTATATATAATTGCTGCATAATTTGACTTACCTTTGCTGGGACCTTTGCTGGCACATTAGCTGGGACCTTGGCTGGCACCTGTGCTGGGACCTTGGCTGGCACCTTTGCTGGCACATTAGCTGGGACCTTGGCTGGCACCTGTGCTGGGACCTTGGCTGGCACCTTTGCTGGGACCTTGAACTGAGGTTTAGTAGTCTTAGCAGCAGGCTTAGCATGCATATACTTAGAGCTAACAACTTTACCATGCTTAGCAGTCTGTGCAGTCTTATCAACAGGGTTAGCAGTCTGTGCATCTTCATTTTGTGCAGCTTCAGTTGTTGCATCTTCAGTTTGTACACCTGTCATACCCCAATTTTTGACCTAAAATTCTTTTTCACTCGTCTTTTGGTTCGGAATTTTTTCGTCGTTTCAAACGAAATTTCAACAGGGAGGTATTTTAAAATACCTCATTTTTTTGGTTCCGAAAGCGACGTTTTTTTTTATTATTATTTTTATTTGTCATTTTTACCTTTTATTTCTTTTTATTTTTAGCTTTATTATTTTCCTTTTTTATTATTATCCTTTTTTTATTATTTATTTTATTTTTCGTTTTTTCTTCTACTATTTTTTAAAAGATCTGACTTTTGATTTTAATGTGTTTTAATAACCATTTTAATGGTTGCTTTTTTAGTCTTTTGCTGATTAATTGTGTTTATTGTCCATCATTGGCCTTTAAATCACATTAATTGGCATTGCTTAATAAAAGAGGACACAGAGTCAGAACACAGGGGGAGCCATCATAAAACCAACACAAGAAAAACTCATCAGTAAGCCAATTCAAAAACCAAACAAAAAATCCAGCAGTAACCATACCGAACTCAATCCATCAAAAATCATCAGAACACAAAATAATCTCCCACTAAACAGAAACAACAACACGGCCACCACCACCACGCCCTCAACCACATAAAACCGTACGGCC
Organism: Medicago ruthenica; assembly: GCA_018208015.1. Classification (NCBI taxonomy): domain Eukaryota; kingdom Viridiplantae; phylum Streptophyta; class Magnoliopsida; order Fabales; family Fabaceae; genus Medicago; species Medicago ruthenica. The sequence continues at coordinate 86,909,992 of CM031373.1, read as the reverse complement.
TCCCACCCAAACCTTCACACAACCGCCACCAACACAACAACAACACAACACTAACCTAACCAAAATCATTCACGCCCTCTCCCCTCATCCCAACCCACGGCCAAAACCCAGCAAACCCACAACCACCCAACAACCCACAACACCCCTCCACCACAAAAAACGCAACCGTACAGCCGACCCAATCACCCTTACACACAAAACCAACACGCACGCAATATCATCCCCCATACCCAAACCATCACAATCCGCGGCCAAGCCAACAAAACGAACCCACAAATCCCACGTCCGAATCAAAAGAGAAGAGGTATATTTTTTTCGAGATTTCTAACTTAGATCTACCGTTTTTGAGTGTGTTTTTGGAAAAACCAGCACTGAATTCGTGTTTGGGAGGGAGAGAGAAGTAAGAAAATTAAGTTTTTTTTTCTAAAAAAAGGTGAGTTTGTTGTTCCGGCGCGGTGGCGCCGCCCTTTGGGCCGGCCAACCACCACGCCGGAGAGTCTTTTCCGGGCGGTTTTGTTTGAGAGAGAGAGGAGAGCTTGAGAAGAAGAAGGAGAGAGAAAGATTTCTAAAAATGAAGAGAAAAAAAACCGTTTTAACTTATATATAGGGCCTGAATCGGTTCGGTTCTCTTGAACCGAACCGGTCTGTTTTTTTTCCCTTCAGCCCAATGGGCATCCCTGCGGCCCAGATTTCCCTTTGCTCCTCTTTTTCTGGTTTCATTTCTATACCCCCTTTCCTGCTACTGCACCCCCCTTCCTTTTCTTATTTATTTATTTATTTTTCTTTTCCTTTTACCATTTCTCGCATTTATTTTTAGTTTTTATTTATTGTCATGCATTTTATTGCCTTTAATTTCTTAACACATCATGCATTTTTATTTTTATTTATTTTCCTTTTATTTCATGCATTTTCATTTTAGTTTTATTCTAGCATATTTATTTTCATACATTTGCAATTTTGTTTTTTTTCCTTGTTTATCATTTTGTCATTTTTATTTTCGTTTCTATTAGAATGTACTTAGGATCAATGTAACAAAAAATAAATGAGAACATGCACTGACACTTGCACTTTATTTATTCTGCTTTACGTCTTTTATTTATTTTCATTTATTTCGCTATTCAAAAAAATACAAAAAATATTAGGTTAGTTTAATTTCAAAAGGGTTTCGTGGTGATCCAACGTCACCACGGAATTTCCTCGCGTATTAGCTTTTAGTTACTTTTAGTCTTAATTAATAAAAAACAAAAAACATGCAAATAATAATGAAAAACTCAAAAAAAAAATCTTTTCTTAATAAACCTTGATTTTCAATCAAGTGTCCGTTTTTTTTTCTTTTATTTTCTTTAAATAACCATTAATCTGCTTTAATTACACTTTAATCGTTTTCAAAAAATAAAAAACACAAACCAATTCCATTTTGCCACTTGGCTTTTATTTTTAAAACTTTTTTTAAACTAATAAAAAAAACCAAACAAATCAAACGTTATTTTTACCCCGAACTACGAGGTTTTGATCCCTCACGGGTACGTAGGCAGAGGACTTTGTCCTTCCAAATCATAAAAAATACAAAAAAAAAACATTTTATTTTCCTTTCGCATTATTCTAATTCATTCTTTTCTAAAAAAAAAATAAGCAAGTTATAGCCAAATAAATAAATAAAATCAAGAGGTTCTCGTAGAGTACTACGAACGTTTAGGGTGCTAACACCTTCCCTAAACGTAACTAACCCCCGAACCCTAATTTTTAAAAAATGTGGTAATTTAGAACTTTTTTCCACTTTTCATTTAAAAAAATTAAAAGTTCAGTCGTGAATAAAATTAGTGAGTCAACGCTAATCAATAGCTTGATCTCCGAAAATCACCGCGACAGAAATGGCGACTTCACTGGGGACATCCCTAAGAGGGTTGAGCCTAACTTGAATTTATTTAATTATTTTGTGCTATAACTTGCTTAAAACAAAAATAAAGATGTAAATATGTGCATATGTGTTTTTTTCCTTTTACGCGAGTGGTGAGATAAGTCCTATACCCGGGCTTGAGGGAAACATAAGATAGGATGGTGGTATAATCAAAGTGCCATACCAGGAGTAGTCTTGGGTGTTGGTACATGTGATATAACCCCACTCAATGGAGGTCCCTTAAAGGTAATACCATGTCAACATGAGTAGTCGTGTTTGACATTGTTATTTTTAAGTGGCCTATGAAGTTGAGGACCTTTAGTCACCTTTAACCCATCTTGGCCTTTTAGGACGTAGTGCGGTGGCTAATCAAGAGTAGTCTTGAGTTGGTCGATACACGATATTACACTCAAACGAGACTTTCCTACGAACGTTGTTGGACCGGGAGTAGTCCCGTAATCCGGCAATATTCGGAAGTGGTCGATGACTTTGGGAACTTGGTAGAACCCGTGATACAGGTACATTTAAAACCATAGTCCTTACCAAATGGCGTGTTTACCCTTGACTCCAACATTTTGGACTTAACCTCACCATGTTTTCTCCGCTCTTTAGCATAATCATGCATACATGCATCCATGCATAAACTCATTTTTTCATCCAATTACCGAAGGACTTAAACAAGTTTTATGTGAACATCATAGAGGAGCACTAGGAAGTACACCTTCAAGAGCCCTGATTTGTTGAATTTGAGGAAGCTAGGAGTTTTTTTAAAAAAAAAAAAATTTCCTGTTAAAATCTAGCTTCCACTAAAGGACTTTTGAATTGGTCCCTTGGCTTGGTTTCTAAAAAAGGGAACTATTTTGTAATGTCTTAATGCTTAAATGAAATGTTCAAACCATGATGTTTACATTTACTTCAATAAAGTCCTTCGTTAACAAACACTTCTTTTTTTTGCATAAGCATAATCATGCATCATACTGCATTCATAGTTTCCAAATCGAGTCTCACATTTTGTCTTTCCAAAGGTCCATCTGCCTAGTCCAAGAAAGTGGTCCGACGCATACCTTACAAACCTACTCGCATTTACAACACCATGGCTAATCGGAAAAGAATGGATCTGTTAGAGCAAGAAAACCAGAACCTCCGGGAAGAGGTGGCCAATCTCCGGGAAGGGATGGAGAAGTTGACCTCCATGATGAATGCTCTGTTGGCTTCCCAAGCCCAGACGTTAGTTCCTCAGCCTGTTGTTACTGCTCTTGAGCAGCCGATCTTATTTGCTTTACCAACTTCAACCATACTTGCTCCACCGCCCGGCATGTCTAGAGCTTACCCATGGGGGATGCCATTTCTATCAGACGAAGGTTTTCATCCCACTTCTCTTGGAACCCCAACTCCGGCTATCCAGAAATCAGCTCCAGCCCCCACAAAGGCCTCGGCAGCAGTATCAACAACAGCCTCGACAACAGGCTCCCCAGCAGTTCGACAACAGAATCGGGTTCAGCGCATATCCCATTTTGATCCAATCCCCATGGCGTATGCAGAGTTGCTTCTCGCTTTGCTCGATAAAAATCTTGTTCAAACTAGGGCACCTCCTAAGGTACCTGAAAGATTGCCAAGGGGGTATAGACCTCATCTTTCTTGCGCTTTCCATCAAGGGGCACCCGGTCATGACGTTGAGCATTGTTATGCCTTGAAAGCCGAAGTCCAGAAGTTGATCCAGGCCAACATCCTATCCTTCAAAGGGTCGAGTCCCGATGTGCAAGCTAATCTACTACCTGACCATGGGACCCCATCTGTTAATTTGGTGCAAGATTGCTCAGAAGCTCACCCTGGTGAAGAAGGTGGCAGTGAATTTTGTAACACAAGGCAAAGGTTACTGCAATTGGATCGTTGTTGACATTCCCTCAATTACTCATGGGTCCAAGGAATGTGTTTTAGTTGTCTTATCTTTTCAAAAATCCTTTCGTTTCGCCCGATACGAAAGTGAAATCATGTAGGGCTCTACTTTTGTCTTCAAGTTACCACTATCAATGAAAAATCGTCGTTTCTTTCGCGACTTTTTATTTTTATTTTACTGCTTTTTCTGGAAAAATGGTAACACAAAAAAAACTCAAAAAAATATTTTATTTTATTTTCAATCAATTTCAAAAGGTCTGCATTTTTCACTCATTTTCTAAAATCAATCATCAATCATATGTAGACTGAACATCGATAAACTCGTTGAACACTGTAACCCTATGCTCTCTCCCGACTTTGAGTTCCCTGTTTACGAAGCTGAAGAGGAGGAGGATGAAGGGATTCTTGTAAAGATATATCGGTTATTAGCATGACATGAAAGCCATTCAGCCTCATGAAAAAGCACTGGAAGTGATTAACTTGGGTTCCGAGGAACTGCTGCTACGGTATTCCTGATAAAGTCCCAGATGAGTGGTGTCATCGAGGCTGCAAAGCAAAAAAATCAAACAAAAAAAAACATCAAAAAAGAACAAAAGCAAAAAAAAAACAAAAAAAGGAAAAATACATCAAGAAGATAGTGCAGAAGATGGTAGCCACTTACAGGACTGGCATGTTACCGTATGCTTTGAATGGGTACCGTACCTCAGGGTGCACTTCAACTGGGGCAACCCCTTTCTCTTTAGTTTAAGGCATGGAAGCAGTGCTCCCTGTGGAAGTCGAGATCCCGTCAATGAGAGTTCTGATGGAAGCCAAGTTGTCTCAGGTTGAATGGTTCCAAAGTAGGTATGATCAGCTGAACTTGACTCAAGAAAAATGCATGACTGCCTTGTGTCATGGACAACTATGCCAAAAGAGGATGAAACAATCTTTTGACGAGAAAGTTCGTCCTCGTGAAATTCGAGAAGGAGACCTTGTGCTCAAAAAGATTTTATCCTTTCAACCGGATTCCAGGGGCAAATGGACGCCTAATTATGAAGGCCCATATGTCGTCAAGAGAGCGTTCTCCGGTGGTGCAACGACTCTTACGACTATGGATGGTGATGAGCTTCCCCGTCCTGTGAACGTCGATGCAGTCAAGAAATACTTTGTCTAAAAATAAAAAGAACAGCTTGGTAAGTCGAAAACCCGAAAGGGCAGCTTAGGAAAAAATGAGCGTCTCGGTGGACCGAAAACCCGAAAGGGCGGTCCAGGCAAAAATTAGAGACATTAAACAGAAAAATAATCATCCTGATAGGTCGAAAACCCGAAAGGGCGATCTATGCAAAAATAAGGATCAAAAGACAAAGTAACTGCATCAGTTTGGCCACGACTCACTTGGGGCACAATAGCTGACAAAGAGACTCTAAATCTGAAGCATCCAAACAGTGGAATTCAAAGTTGTTAGGGAGAATAGCGGTTATTGTGTTCAATGTACCTTCCCCTTATATTTACCATTTTCCAAACTTTGTGAGATCCGTGGAGCCACGCCATTGGCGGGCTACCACTCTGTTAAAATGATTTTGAGCCTGTGCCTTTTATTTGGAACTCCTGTTTATTCGGTTTATAAAATTTCTTCTATTTTTGATGGTAGTACTTGAAGCAAAACTTTTTTCAAAACCATAAATCCTTTTTGGAAAGCATAAACAAAAAACACATTCTCTCTGAACTCATGAATAAGTGAAGTGTGCATCGACATCTGTCCTGAGAACGGATAAACTTTGCAGGTTAAACACGGTCAATTGCTTGAAAAAAGAAAAAGAGAAAAGAAAAGCTCGATAAGTCGAAAACCCGAAAGGGCGGCTTAGGCAAAAATGAGCGTCCCGGTGGACCGAAAACCCGAAAGGGCGGTCCAGGCAAAAATTAGGGGCATGCAAAAGAATATATTCCCGGTGGACTGAAAACCCGAAAGGGCGGTCCAGGCAAAAATTAGGGGCATACAAAAGAACACATTCCCGGTGGATCGAAAACCCAAAAGGGCGATTCAGGCAAAAGTTAGGGATTCAAAAAAAGAAAAAAAACAAAAAGCATGACCACAGAAACACCAGTTCTTCTGTCAGGTCTATGGATTAACACGTCTCCCCCAGGAAGTGTTTACTCCCCACCAGTTGTTGCATACATCGGGCCTTACCCCGTCAATGTTTTAGATATGTCCCCAATGACATCATCCCCAATGAAGATTGCAGAGCGTTTGTGCTGCGTCGTCGGTCCACTTTCCATCTTATCTGTCCAGTCTTGTTTCATCAAGTCCATCAGCTGTACTATCCCAGAAGTCAATCCTCCATGGAGTCATACAAGTCGTATTGTCTTACATACATTCATACATTCATGCATATACACATTCATGCATACACAACATGCACATAGCATCATTCAATGCATGGTTGCATTAACCACCCTGAGTCTTGCTTTTCATGTCAATCAATCATGAACAATTTGTGACTCTTTTTCCCCAAGTGTCATCCCCAGTGTGTCTGGTCCAGAGATGCCACCCTCTTTATGCCAAGTGGTAGTTCTTTAATGAACAGCTTGTGCATCTTTTATCTTGTCTTTTCGCCAAGTGACAGTTCTTTAACGAACAGCTTGTGCATCTTTATGCCGAGTGGCAGTTCTTTAACGAACAGCTTGTGCGTACCTTTATTTCCTTGTCGTCAATGGCAGTTCGGCAACAACCCGAACAGTTGACATCTACATTTACTTCTTGTCGTCAATGGCAGTTCGGCAACAACCCGAACAGTTGACATCTACCTTTATTTCTTTGTCGTCAATGGCAGTTCGGCAACAACCCGAACAGTTGACATCTACATTTACTCCTTGTCGTCAATGGCAGTTCGGCAACAACCCGAACAGTTGACATCTACATTTATTTCTTTGTCGTCAATGGCAGTTCGGCAACAACCCGAACAGTTGACATCTACATTTACTCCTTGTCGTCAATGGCAGTTCGGCAACAACCCGAACAGTTGACATCTACATTTACTTCTTGTCGTCAATGGCAGTTCGGCAACAACCCGAACAGTTGACATCTACCTTTACTTCCTTGTCGTCAATGGCAGTTCGGCAACAACCCGAACAGTTGGCATCTACCTTTATTCCTTGTCGTCAATGGCAGTTCGGCAACAACCCGAACAGTTGGCATCTACCTTTGTTCATTGTCGTCAGTGGCAAGTTCGGCTACATCCCGAGCAGATGACATTCACCTTTGTTTCTTGTCGTCAGTGGCAGGTTACTTTTATTTCCATCTTTACCTTAAGTGGCAAGCTCTACAAACGGGCAACTTGTGGTCGGTGTCTTTTCCCATATCATATTTCCTTTCTCAGCTGTCAATACGATAGTTGATGCCTTCCCCAGTGAAACTGTGTTTATTCCCCAGTGGAGTCGGATCCCTTTTTCTTCAACGAACTCGGGTATCATTTCGTTTTGTTATCCCCAGTCAGGTCATCTTCGCCGTCTTGCATTCACATTTGCACCACGAGCATTTCATATTTTTGTTAGGTCCAAAATTGGCGTACTCTGTATTTAAGTCCCTTTGACCCGTCGAATCCAAGCTTTTCTCTTTAAATCTCCGGACGAAGAGACTTAAATAGGGGCATCAAGCTTTTCTCTTTATTCCCCAGCGAAGTCGCCATTTCTGTCGCGGTGATTTTCGGAGATCAAGCTATTGATTAGCGTTGACTCACTAATTTTATTTCACGACTGAACTTTTAATTTTTCAAAAGAAAAGTGGAAAAAAGTTCTAAATTACCACATTTTAAAAGATTTAGGGTTCGGGGGTTAGTTACGTTTAGGGAAGGTGTTAGCACCCTAAACGTTCGTAGTACTCTACGAGAACCTCTTTATTTATTTATTTTGGCTATAACTTGCTTATTTTTTTTTTAGAGAGACAGAATGAATTAGAATAGTGAGAAGAAAAAATAAAAATGTTTTTTATGATTTGGAAGGACAGGGTCCTTTGCCTACGTACCCGTGAGGGATCAAAACCTCGTAGTTCGGGGTAAAAATAACGTTTGATTTGTTTGGTTTTTTTTATTAGCTTAAAAAAAGTTTTAAAAATAAAAGCCAAGTGGCAAAATGGAATTGGTTTGTGTTTTTTATTTTTTGAAAACGATTAAAGTGTAATTAAAGCAGATTAATGGTTATTTAAAGAAAATAAAAGAAAAAAAAACGGACACTTGATTGAAAATCAAGGTTTATTAAGAAAAGATTTTTTTTTTTAGTTTTTCATTATTATTTGCATGTTTTTTGTTTTTTATTAATTAAGACTAAAAGTAACTAAAAGCTAATACGCGAGGAAATTCCGTGGTGACGTTGGATCACCACGAAACCCTTTTGAAATTAAACTAACCTAATATTTTTTGTATTTTTTTGAATAGCGAAATAAATAAAAATAAATAAAAGACGTAAAGCAGAATAAATAAAGTGCAAGTGTCAGTGCATATTCTCATTTATTTTTTGTTACATTGATCCTAAGTACATTCTAATAGAAACGAAAATAAAAATGACAAAATGATAAACAAGGAAAAAAAACAAAATTGCAAATGTATGAAAATAAATATGCTAAGAATTAAACTAAAATGAAAATGCATGAGATAAAAGGAAAAATAAAAAAAATAAAAATAAAAATGCATGATGTTCTAAAAATAAAGGCAATAAAATAAAATGCATGAACTTAAATAATAAAATGCAAGGAAAGAAATAAAAGGGGAAGAAAATAAAAGAAGAAAATAGAGAAGGAAGGGGGTGTAGGAGCAGAGAAGGGGGGGGTGCAGGAAGTAATCAGCAAGAAAAAGGGAGAAATGCAGCTGGGCCGCGTGTGGGCTGAAAAGAGAAGAGGAAAAAAACAGACCGGTTCGGTTCGAGTGAACCGAACCGGTTCAGTGTTTATAAATATTTGTGGGCCGGTTTTTATTTCATTTACCACACAATTTTCTCTTTCTTCTCTTTTCCCTCTCTTCTCTTCCTCTCTTTTCTCTCAAAGCTGTTCGGCCGGAAAAGACTCTCCGGCGTGGTGGTTGGCCGCGCCGGAACAACAAACTCACTTCTTTTAAAAAAAGACTTAATTTTTCTCACTTCCCTCTCCCTCACAAACACGAATTCGGTGGTGGTTTTTTCAAAAACAAACTCAAAAACGGTAGATCTAAGTTAGAAATCTCGAAAAAAATATACCTCTTCTCTTTTGATTCGGACTTGGTTCTGTATTGGTTGATTTTTTAGTGTTTGGATGTTTATTTCGGATTGTGGGTGATTGGGTTGGCCGATTTTGTGGTGGAGGTCTTAGGGAGAGAGGGTTGGCCGTGTGTTTGGGTGGTTTATGCTGGGTTTATTTTGTGTGTTTGTGTGCGTGGGTTTGGCCGGATGCGGGTTGTGTCTGATTGTGGTGGTAGTGGAGGTGGGGGGCCGAACTGTTTGGGAGTGGGAGTGTGTGTGTTGTGATGGGTTTGGCTGGGCGTATATTGAGGTGTTTTGGCCGTGAGAGTGTTGGTGAGGGCTGGAGGAGTGTACGGTTGGCAGTGGTGTGTGTTTGGCCGTGTATGGCTGTGTGTGGTGTGGGAGAGTGGCTGTGTGAGTGGATGAGTGATGGTTGATTGTTGTTTGTCTGTGTTTTGGGTTTTTACGGCTGTTTTTGTGTTTTAGGCTTTCGGATTTTTGATGATTGATTCTGTGCTCTTGTTATTTCTCTGTGTGGTTCGTAACTGATGAATTTTTCTGGCTTTTGTTCCTCTGATTTTATAGTGCAGTGATGATAAATGCAGATTAAAGAGCTAATGATGGACAATAATCACCATTAATCAGCAAAATTATCAAAAAGGCAACCATTAAAATGGTCCTTAAAACACATTAAAACAAAAAGTCAGACTTCTTAAAAAAATAAAACAAAAAACGAAAAATAAAAATAAAAATAAAAATAAAAAAAGATAATAAAAAAGGAAAGAAAAAAAAAATGAAACTAAAAATAAAAATAAATGATAATTAAAAATGACAAACAATAATAAAAAAGAAGTCGCCTTCGGAACCAAAAAAATGAGGTATTTTAAAATACCTCCCTGTTGAAATTTCGTTTGAAACGACGAAAAAAATTCGAACCCAGAGACGAGTAAAAAAGAACATTAGGTCAAAAATTGGGGTATGACAACACCTTCAGTTGCTGCATCTTCAGTTTGTAAACCTTCAGTTGATGCGTCTTCATTTTGTGCAGCTTCAGTTGCTGCATCTTGTACAACTTCAGCTTCTTCAGTTTGTGTAGTCTTAGGTGGTTTCCTCTGTAAAACAACACAAATCATTATTAAGGAATGCTAATAACATTTACAATGTAATATAAATATAAAACTCACAAGAAAACTATACCTTCCTCTTTTGTGCATTTGGGTCAACCTCATTACTTTTGCATGACCTGTGATTATGTCCAGGCTGATCACACTTGGTGCATCTGTATCTGGTTCCATTCTTATTAATTTTTTTGGTCTTCCTGGACCCCTCTTGTAAGTTGGTGGCAACATTTCATCAACATCAACAGTTGGCCACATATCTTCTCCATTAATGGCACTTACACTATAACTATAGCATTTTTCATATGTTGCTCTAGAATAATAGTCATCCACATAATCCTCTGGTCTTTGAGACCTTTTACCCATTGCAGCAATAGCATGCCTACAAGGAATGCCTACTAACTGCCAAAAGTTACAAGTACAAGTCCTCTTTCCAATATCAACTATGTATTGGAAACCTCCATACAATTTACCAACTTCAAATTCATCATCAATCCTCCATATGGGTAACCAACTACCACTACCTTCAATCTCAGCCTCTAGTCTTTTCCTAGGCATTGGCATTACCCTATGTTGCCATGAAGTAAGCTTATGCCTAATTGTTGAAATCCTATTCATCAAATAAGTCCTAATCCACTCACACAATGTAATTGGTGGCTTATCTCTTGCACACAATATTGTTGAGTTAAATGCTTCAGATAAGTTGTTCATTAAAACATCACATTTAGAATAGAAAGGAAAGGCATGCTTACACCAAAGCTTAGTAGGAACCTGCATTAGCCACTCCCATGCTCCCACATCAATTGCCTTTAACTATTGCATCTTATGTTCCCAAGCTTGGTAATAAGTTCCCTTGGCTGCCGCCATCATCAAGTCTCTAATTGTTGTCCCTCCTCAAATTTTTTTTTTTGAAGTTTGCATACAAGTGCATGAGACAAAGTCTATGCTCAACAATTTCTAACATCTCATCAAACACATTCATAAGCCCCTGACCAAAACCATACAAACACATTAGTTAGTAAGTGTTATTTCAAAATAAACATATTAGTTAGATTTAGAGTAAAGTAGTTACCTTTTGCTGATCAGATATAAATACCTATCTCTTATCAGTTCCAATATCCCTCAAGTAAAAGAGTTGAAAACCACCTCCAAGAGTCTATGTTCTCAACTTCAACAATTCCAAAAGCAATAGGATAATATTGGTGACTGGCATCTTTTCCAACTGCTATCAGAAGTTGACCACCATATTGTGTTTTCAAATGACATCCATCCACACCTATGAAGGGTCTACAACCATTTAAGAACCCTTTCTTGCAGCCTTCAAAACAAATATAAAAAGATCCAAATCTGGGTTGGAGGGTTGGTACAGGTCTTACAACATTGATTTTCACTGTGTTACCCACAAAAACCCTCTTAATCTCAGCTGCATATCTCCATAAGTTAGAATATTGTTTTGCAGCATCACCATCAATGATATCCCTTGCTTTCATCTTTGCCATCCAAGCCCTTCCAAAGGTGATTCCAACACCATAATTCCTCCTCATGTCTTTCATAATGTCTGTGACCCTCACATTTTCAGAGCACATCATTCTAGGTACCACAACTTTTGTTACCCACTTGGATGTAGCAGATCTATTTTCTAATACTTTGAGACTGAAGGTGAGAAAAACACAAGAAGGGGGGGTTGCATTGTGTTGGCTTTTTCTTTTCTTTCTCAAAAACTATGTTTAGTTCAGAATCAGATGTTGATCAGATTCTAAAACTATTTTCAGAGTTGTTTGCAGCGGGTAAAGAGTAAATGAGAGAGAGAGAGAGAGACATCAGTTTATCCTGGTTCCTTCCACAATCCGAAAGTAGTCCAGTCCCCTTGTCACTTACAAGAGATTTTCACTATAATCACAAAGATTACAATTGCTCAAGCACAAAGCAAGAGACTTCCAATGTTCAAACACAAAGTAAGAGACTTCCTATGCTCTAACACAAAGTAAGAGACTTCCTATGCTCTAACACAAAGTAAGAGACTTCCCTGCTCAGACACACAGTCTAAGACTTCCTTGCTCAAACACAAAGTATGAGGCTTCCTTGCTTAGACACACAGTCTAAGACTTTCTTGCTCAAACACAAAGTATGAGACTTCTAGTTGCTCAAGCACGCAGGCTAGAGACGTTGAATCAAACAAATTTACAACAGAAATAAGTTTGAGTTGAACACTTGATATACTATCAGTGGTGTTCACAAAATACAATTCAGATTAAGACTCTCTACTTAAGAAATTCTAAGATAATAAGTTTGTAAGAATTTCTAAGTGTTTTTTATGACTGTCACGTAAAACAGAGCATGTGTTTTTCTGGAACAGAGTCTTATTTTCTTCTTCAAAACTTCAATCCTTTATAGAGGAATTAAGAGCTGTTGGAAGGATCTAGTTTTAGCAAAAGAGTCGTTGCACTAGAAGCTACATCCAACATTTAATTCATCCCTGTCATTGTGTGCGCAAACCAGAAAACAGAGCACAACAATTTTGAATTGTTTCCTTAAAAGCTGGCTGCGTGTTTCATCCAAGGAGGCAACTGTTGCATTGAGCTGTTCTGACTGTACAGTGCTTTACTGTTGACAGTGACAGTTGCTTTTCCTTAAAACTCAGACTTCAGAAGCTTCTCTTCAGAACTGGCTTCAGACACTGTTCATCAGACAGCAGTTCTTCAGAAGCTGGCATCAGACGCACTGTTCATCAGACGCAGTCTTCAGAAGCTGGCATCAGACGCACTGTTCATCAGACGCACTTCTTCAGAAGCAGGCCTTCTGACGCTGCCTTCAGACGCTCCCTTCAGAAGCTCTTCTTCAGACGCTGCCTTCAGAATCACTTCTTCAGACACTGATTTTCTTCAGCTTTGCAACACTAGCTTCTATATTTTCCTTCTTGCTCTTAACTTGTTCTTTCAGGACCATTGTTAGATACCAATCTTTAAGTACATGGTTCTGCACACTAGAATCAAGCATTAACATATCCAATTTTCTTTTTAACACTTTGTTATCATCAAAACTCAAAAGAGAGTTGTTCATACATTTTGTTCCAACAGAGACATGTGTGGTCCCCATACCATGTTTTAATCCTATACGTGTGCTGGCCAGCTACTTGACTACATAAAGCTAGAAACCCACAGTCTTTCTTACAAACCACTCTACATCTTATTTTGTCGTTTTTCACAAATTTTAACTCATACCCATTTAAAATTGTCCACTCGGTTATTGCTTCTTTGAACTCTTTAATAGAACTGAACTCTATACCAACCTTGAACTTAAATGTTTTACACAGTTGTTGCATTCTAAACCTCTCATATACTGGACCTTTCTCAGTGTCAGATTCATCAGGGTCACTACTACCCAACTCATCACTTACATAATCAGCTGCAAGTTCAACATCATCCAATAACATTGGACCTTCACTTCTGCCTAACATCTTATTTTTGGTTGGGCTTTTCTTTTTGCTTTGGATCTTCTTTTTGGTTGGGCTCTTTTTTTTTTTTTTTGGGCTTTTACATGCTCTCTTTTTCACCCTATACACATTACCTTCAATCATCACTCTATTTGTACCATTCATAGGTGGGGAAAACTGTAAGCCAAAACCATCATCCAATCCTAACCCTCTTTCATCCTCACTATCATCAAATGTAATACCTTTAACATCATCATCATCATCACTACTTGAACCTCCATTAACATATTCCAACTCATCATCTTCACCCTCAACAACCTTTTCCTTCCCTTTCCACTTCTCATTATCCTTAGACATGTCCTCTGTAACAACTTCAGCATTAACAATTTCATCAGCATTAACATAATTGGGTAGAGTAACCAAACCATCCACATCAGCCACATCATGCTCAACATATATGTTAACCTTACACCTTTTTTTAGTTGCATATCCCTTTATATCACTAGCATCTTCATCCACACTAACCAGTCTAAAACTAACTTCTTCAACCTTCCACCACATCCTAAATCTTTTCCGATACTTTAACTCCTTGACTAAGTCATTCACTATTCCAAAAGCTTCAAAATAAGACCATTTATCTGCATCAATCTCTATGACCGACTCTTTACCACCATTGTAGTAGATAATCCAGTCCCTTACAAAAGACCCCCCATGATGAAACCCAACAGTAATTGACATACTACATCCCCATGCAAAACATGAAGAAAAAAAAACCAAAAATCAATTTAAAATAACACCCATTGTGGTCCCCACTAAGAAAACGACAACACAACACATATATACACACAACTACTTCAATTTTAAACCATAAAAATCAGATTTTTTAGGGAACTTACAGTGTACAACTTCCTCAACCAATCTCAGCCGTCGATTGAAGCTTCAAAATCCTCCCAGGCAAACCTGCAAATCAAAGTCGTAGATTACGATTTCAGGTATGTACGAAACGATACGAAAGCATTGAAGGAAGAAGAGGGAAGACAATGTAAGGAATTGAACGAAAGGATGATTGAAGGATTGAAACATACCAGTCTGGAGAAATCGTCACAGTTTGATTGAAGGATTGATGGAAGAAAGGAACGAAGAAGAAAAGGAAGACGAGAAGGAAGAAGAAAGGGGGAAAATGGGAAACCCTAACGTGTTTTCCCACTTTTCTGCATATTTTGTTTTTTTTTTAAATTTAATAAAAATTATTATTTAATAAAAAAACAAAAATATATTTTCTATTTTTGAAAAATGTTTTTTAAATAAGTTAACTGTCACGTGCATCCACGTGGACAACTGGTAACTGTCAACAAGTGCCACATATTAAAAAATGTGACAAATCATCACATAAGTGGGGCCAGAGACCATTTTAAAAAACAAAAAATTTTGCAAGGACCTTTTTCAAAAAATTTTTTTACTAGGGACGAAAACCAAAATTGGGTATATTTGCAGGAACCAAAACCACATTTTAGCCATTTTTAAAATAAAAAAAGGTCACATTTTTTATTATATCTTTATTGGATTTACAAAAAAAAAAAACAAAGTACCCTAATCTTCTTTCTTCTTATTTTCTATGTGAATATCGATTTCTCCCCCTCAGTGGTATATCTTCTTCCTCTAATTTACAAAACAAGAGAAAATAGACATGGAGTCTATTGATTCTTGTTCTATCAATTGGAAAAAAAGAAGAAGAGAGAATAACATTTCATAAGAGGCGAGAAAATAACAAGAAAGAGAGAATGTGAGGTTAGGGAACTTTTCTTTGATTTTTTTTAAAAAAATATGATAAAGATATAATAAAAAAATGGACTTTTTTTTCGCTATTTTAAAAACTGACCGACTATAACTGGTAAAAAAATAAGGACCATGGATGGACCAAAATAAATGAGGTCCATATTAGGGGTGCCCTACAAATTAATACCATGTTAATCATTATCAAGTTTAATATACTTCATTGTACATTTATAACAATGACCAAGTGGTATGAAGGTACTCGTCCACCATTGGAAGCAGAGGCGTTGGGTTTAAGAGATGCTATTTTATGGTTGAAAACTGCTCTTCCCCCAAACAAAATTGCTCACTCCCATACAAACTGACGAAAATACCCCCAGCGTGACTTAAGTCACACTGATGTATAACATGCGTGACTTAAGTCACACTTGTTTTAGGTAAGTTATCTTTTCACCAATTTTGCATACAGATAATATTTTTTGAAGACCCGAAACATACAATATGTTATGTTCATTTTTTAAAAGCATGTCATGACTTGAAAACAACAATAACAACAATTCAATCATGATCCAAAATAAATCATAACTAAAAATACACAAGTACGCTTAATAAATTCCAAAATTAATAGAATACGACAAATTTATTTAGTTATAATTTCATCTCCGTTCAAATAAACGAAGCGTTACGTTACATTACATTACATTAAATTCTTAAGGATGTTGTATCATCATGATGTTGGATTAAAATTAAATTCATGAAAGTTTGCCGAAAATGTTGGCATTGAAGTGTCTTATACTTAGTGTAAAAATTTGCAAATCTCTTTGAAAAAACTCAAAAGAAAGAAGAGAACACAATACAGCTATTCTACCGAATCAACTATATAAGTTATCACATCGAATCCCTTCATATAGGATGAGTTATGACAAAAAGGAATGCATTCAAATATATTTGGGAGATTTTTTAGAGATTTGAGAAGTGAAATGGAGAAGTGAGGTTTTGTCTGGGTTATAAATGAACGCAAGCGTGACTTAAGTCACGCTGACATCTACCGAGCGTGAGTTAAGGCATGCAGGTCATACACCAGCGTGACTTACGTCACGCAGGTTATACACTAGCGTGAGTTAAGTCACACAGATTATACGCCAGCGTGAGTTAAGTCATGTTGATATATACCGAGTGTGAGTTAAGTCACGTTGATATATACCGAGCGTGACTTAAGTCACGCAGGGGTATTTTGGTCATTTTCTTCAGGAATGAGCATTTTTGTATGAGGGAATAGCGATTTCCTTTATGGTTTGGTCAATTGGGTCTATCAAAAGTGCATATTGAGCTAGATTGTAAGTTAGTGCTTGATAACATTATTGATAGTTCTATTAACCAATTGGAATTTGGCAATATCACGGCTACTTGTAGAGCTATGTTATATCATTTCTTCAACCTTTAAGATAAATTTTGTAAGGAGACAAACAAGTTGTGTCCAATAGATTAGCAATGGCGTCAAAGTCGTATGCTAGTCGCTAGGTCTTTGATTTGATTTCATCTTGTATTAAGACTATTGAGATAAATGAAATAATATAAGTTATTTTGGGTAAAAAAAACAATGACTAACATTTATTTTTTATTTTTTATACAAAGAGGGCTAAAAATCCCGAGCAGAAAGACTAAAAACCACATTGAAAGGTTACAACGGAAGTGTAATAAAAATCGGAAACAAACAAAAATCTGGAACATGATAAAAAAAATATGATACTGACCTTCTAAAGACAGACCAAAGAATATGTGTGAGCCTCCCGAAACATGTGAACCAAATAATTTGTCCGAGTCTGTTCTTTTTAAAAATACTTTGTATCAGAGAATGACATGAGTGAGAAGGAAGACACCCATTTATAACAATGACTAACATCTGATAGTTCATATAAATAATTTTGAAATATTGTTACACTTTTTATTTATTAGATTTTTTTTTATTCTCTACGTTAAAGACTAAAATGATACTTAAAATGAGATGAAAAAAAAGTAACAATCAAATTTTAAATATTTAGTTCTTCACATCATTAAAGTTAATAGATAAAGTAAAAGTATACTTCACAAAAAAATAGTTAATATGATTTCGATTGTTTTTGGATAATCTTGATACTTTTTTGATGTAGATGAAATTAAATCACTGAATCAAACACGACAAAACAGCACCTTTTACATCGTCTAACAAAATTAAATGAAAAAAAGGACAAGCAACATTTGAAGTGATCTTGTTCAATGAAAGAGAAGTAATTCTTGTTGACTAAAATATCAGCACACTGATCAGATCTACGGTAAATATGCATGATAAACTGAGAATATGTTTTCATGGACCTAAAAAAAAGTATATGTTTTCCATGCAGGTAGTTGGAGTAGAGATATAATTTATCGAAGAAGATCAATGATAAATTCATTTTTTGTGGTGTTTGACATGTCCATGTCAACGTTGATTTTTGAATCCATCTCAAATTTCACGATAATATATATAAATAAATATTAACAAATTTTTCATAATCGAACTAAAGGTGGACATTTAACATGGGAAAGGCTAAAACTTTCCCACCATAGGGAAGTTTATTTTGACCTTTAGATCAAATCAAGAACACATTCTTGTAATACTCTCTCCACACTAAATTTTTTTACACACTTTCACACCAGTGTTCTCTCTCCTCCATTCTTGATTTTATTCTTTCCTATATTTTTCCCCAGCACATAATATAGTAAATCTGCAATATACCTACCACCACCTATTACTTTAACCTCATTGTCTTCAACTTACTATCTTCAACCTCCATGAAACTACAACACAAAAAAAATCTCCATGTGTTGCAATTGAAAAACCATGGTGTTTATGGAACCCACAAATAAAAACAATATTCTGGTTTCAATCCAATTAAAGAACTAAATCATGTGTTTATGTTTGTTTTTGTAGCATGATAGTTTCTCCATTTATATGGGTTTCATAAATTCCTTCTGATTGTAACTCACCAGTATTCTATTATTTTGATTAAAATGACATTTTTGTTGATAAAATGAATTGATTAGGCATACTAGTTCTATTATTACGAAAATTAAGGGAATGGTAGGATATTTGTGGCTGTCCAGATCTCAAATTCTAAATCAAAGTTTTAAATGAATGGGAGAGAAAGGATGAAAGGGAGAATATGAAGTTGTTTCAGTTGTTGGATAAACAATTTTTCCCAAATCCATGAGTTGTGATTTTTGTGTTCTTCAATGAATTGAAAAATGAAGACCAAGATGGAGAGATGAAGGAGTACGGTGGTGGTGGTGGTGGTGAGTGTAGGAGAGAGAATGGTGGTGGATGATATAGTGTGGACACACCATCATAAAATCTATGCTCCTCTTTAATCTAAAGGTCAAAATAAATTTTCCCATGGTGGGAAAGTTTTAGCCTTTCCCATGTTAAATGCCACCAAAGTAAAGTTAAAAAAGAATGAAGGATTGAGTTTTCTTTTTGTCAACTATAATGAAGGTCTTTAAACTCTCTATAGTCAAAACTAAAATCACCATCACATGTGAACCAAACCATACTTAAAAACGTTGTGCTCTTTTTTCTTGCATTGTTGTATGTATGCAACTATGCCTTGAATCATTGTTAGATTTAAGAGAACTTTCACACAGCCAGCTACTCCATCTCAATTGAATTTGCTTTTCTCACACTCTCGATTGATTTGCTTTGACTTTAAAATAGAAGAAAACTATACAAAAACTTTTTTTTTATGATATACAAAAGACACTAACTTAGCCCATCATTAGATTTTAATAAAACTCATTTATTTTAATACTTCAAAAATTGTGACTGTTACATTTGACCCTTTTCATACAAATTAATAAAAGATGATAACTGATTTTTGTTGTTGATGATTTTACTAATTTACCTTTTTTTTATATAAATAGAGAAAATGACATTAGTCATTGAAAGCTCTCACACACACAGTGGGGTGTTTAAACCCTTAGTGTGAATTATATTAATTAGAGCATCCACATTCATGCCACTCGTATGGGTGGTATAAATGAGTCTCACATAATACATTATATTACTTCACATTTCTCAATTATTTAAACTACTCAACTATATTTTCTAAATATTCATATCACTCCTCCAAAACGCTAAAATGGGTCCCATTAATATCACAACACTCCAATTTTTTTATCATTTTAAATCAAAAAGTGTTTGATAAAGATAAAAAAATGGATGTAAGACACGGTAGCTGAGTTTGACATCGTGGGCAAAAAAGGAAACCAACTATTATGCAATTATTCATGTCTTCCTGACACAAGTAGCCACACGTGGACTTAAATTGTCAATACCACCCACCGATAATTATGCTCTTAGAGTATAATTGAAAAAAAGTAATTAAAATCACATCAAAAACACTATTTTTGGGACAAATATTTATGAAACAGATCAAGTACAATTTATTGAGACTTTAAAAAATGAAGAGGAAGAGAATACTTCATCCACTCAAAGTTTTGGGTGTAATGACCGAATATCCGGCACAAGTTAAGGGAAGTAACCACCTCAAAAAGAAAAAAAGGTAAGGGAAATGATCGGTATTATTATTCGATCTCACGTGTTAAATGAAATGCCTTTTTCTTTTGCATTTTTTTCATTGACTTTTGTTGAGCACTTTGCTGACCCTAATGAAGCATGTGGGAAAAACAACTGAACAAAAGAAGAATTTAGTTGCTCCTCCATGATTGACATTCGAACGTGATAATGGGGTGGGGTTATTTGCTACCATACCAACCAAACCACCCAATCATGCATTAGTTGATAAGAGAACGGAAATATTATTCAAATTCAATCCTTTTTTATTCCAGAGTACTGAAAGAGAAGGATTTAGTATTCAATTAAGTTTGCAAAATAATGATCATTGATTTTCTTTTTGCAAAGATAATTTTTCAAATTCAAACGACTATTTATCTTAGATGTTGAAGACATTTAGTGATTTAGGATTTTTTTTCTTTCTTTCTTTAATTATATTTGGATATAGGATCACTGCAGTTTGGAGTTTTGAACCAAACTATTTAACGTTTGCATGAACTACTACTTGGACTCGTACAATACACAAGAAGTTAATTATCTAAATGATTAATATTTGTAAAATTACAATATCATATAAAAAAAACACTAATTCATTGTATATTTGAACCAATTTTGACATAAATCACTCATTAACCAAAAATTAAATAACACACACGCACACGCGCGCACACACATAGACGCACTCGCGCGAGCGCACACACATGTCTGTATTTTCTTATGAATGCAGTAGCTGCAGATGTCAAATTGGCTGGCCCGGCCCAGTCCGGACCAGCCCGAGAGGCTCGAGTGTATAAATGGGCCAGTCCGGCCCAGCCCATTTATAATTGGGCCACATATTCTAGAGCCAGGCCCGGCCTGTGTGGGCCATGTGCCAGCCCGGCCCGACCCATTTTAGTTTTTTTTTTAATTTATTCACTCTTTTTTATATATTAGTTACTCACAATTATCTTTTTGCTAAAACATGATTGGATGGACATAGAATTGTAAATAATTTTTACATTAACATTGAATATTAATTAAATTCTAGATTATTCCTTCAATTAAATCTTTAGAATTTTAAAACTTTGAGCTAAATTCATTCATTTTTATTAATAAATTTTAAATTAGTTGATAATTTTTTCAAAAAATATAGTGTTTTTAAAGAAAAATCAAATGGAAATATAGATAATGGGCCGGCCCGAAGTCCGATGGGCCAGCCCGGCCCGACCCCATTTTTATATGGGCCAAATGGGCTAGGGCCAAAAAAGCCCGAGTGCATTTTGGGCTAGCTTTTTGAGATTCGGCCCGGCCCCAAAATATGGGCTAATGGGCCATATTAGCCCGGCCCATTTTTGACATCTTTAGCAGTAGCAAGTGATGGAACATTGTGCATATGTTATTAAAAAAATTATAATCTTTATTATGCTTATGAGTTATTGCTTCCGAAAGACAAAGAATCAAGACCTTAAATAATGTTGACTTTTCATTTTCATATGAGATAGTTTATTGAAGAAAATACTTAATTTCTTGTTGGATTTATAGCATTGTAATAGAACCATAAATACATTTTAATAGAAACAATCAAATATAGCTACTAATACTATAGCCCTTTACTAAACAATGATTTGCAACATTATACATGATAAAACCATAAAAATAAAAATAAAAATAAAAAAATTATTAAATTTGTAACAATTTTTGTAACACCCATACTAAATTTATCTAGAATATTTAGCATGCGTATTAAAACTTGATACTGGATACATTAAATTTTTTCAATACTAATAAGATACTACTGAATGAATACAAATCTGCTCGTTTCACACAACTGGTAAAGTACCACTAACGTGTACATGTATACATAAATACTGACAAAATCCTGAAGTGGTACGTACATGACGAGCATTTGCACTCCACTCAGCTTCTTCTTGATAACTTCATCACGAACCACTTGCTTACCTGAAACTGAATCAAAAAGATTGGGATGAGACATAATGTCTTAATGAGCTCCACCTATCCTAGGTTGTATGGCAACCTCGGGGATACCTACAATTGCCATATTCTAATCTCAACCCATTTTGGGTTTATACATGTTCTTGTTTGCTTTACTAAGTAATCGGGGAAAACTAGATTACTATCTGATAACTTAGTGATCAAGGGGAAACTAGGATCACTATCTGATAACTAACATAGTCTCATTGTGATATAATCATTTTTCTGTCATTATTAAGTTAGAGAGTTAGCATGTAACAAACACTTATTATCTGGTTTCAATTTACGGAATGCATCCCAGTGGAGTAACCCCGGAGTGCATCCCTTTGCTACCGGTGAAAACTCCTATCTGAGGCTAGTCACCGGACTCCTCTTGCTTTTGTGCGGCTATCCTCGCGGATGGTAACTACACCGTTCCAGCTGTATTCGGAACCCCTGTGCTCTAACTGGCGAGAACATCGGTGACACAACTTAAACATTTTAATTAATTTCTTATGTGCGGCTATCCTCGCGGATGGTAACTACACCGTTCCAGCTGTATCCGGAACCCCCGTGCTCTAACTGGCGAGAACATCGGAGACACAACTTAACCTTTTAAGTGATTCTAATATGTTTTAACATTAATTATCTGAACTACTACGTGTACCCTCGATGTCACACTGACGTGAACATCTGAGGCACGTTCTGATGTACATGTGATTGTACCTAAAACTGGGAAAATCCTGCTCTGTCTGGTCAAGAGTTGTCTAACTTCTAAACCCTTAATCTTATCATATACATATGGATAGTATTACCCGTCACTCATAGACGATACATGCGTTCAATTTGTGTTAACCCTTGATTGTGCTTTAATCAACGTATTCCAAAATATTTCATAGTTCATTGGTACTGTACAGGTGTTTTTAGGAAAGGAAGTTTCTGGACAACTTCGCTTAGCGAGCATCTGGGTGACTTCGCTTAGCAAGCAAGAACTTCGCTTAGCGAGCATCTGCCCATATTTGGGTTTGAAGCCTCGCTGAGCGAAATCCGAGCGAAGTCTGGCAGAAGCAATCATCCTGCTCGTTCGCTGAGCGAGCTAGACTTCGCTCAGCGACCGTAGCAGAACTCAGAACTGCAGCAAACGAATCTTTTGTTGAAAAATTTGATACCCAAGTTCCCCATAGCTTCCGTAAGGTACCAATGGCCTGATTAAAACCTCAACAAGTGATTAGAACCAAGGATTAACAAAGATTGAAACATGCATCATGAGACATAAAGGGATTTAAGCTAAAATTCTCAAAATCATTTATGGGAGATTATCTCACTCAAAACTTACCCAAGGTGGGTTCTAAAACTAAAGGAACTCACCTGAACAACTTGATTGATTCTTGACAAGCTTCTACTCAAACCTAGCTTTGATCTCTTCCTTCCTTTCTTGGCTCACTTAGCTTCTCTTAACACAAAGTTCCCAAAATTGTGCTTGCTTGTGGATTCCTTAGTTAATTTGGCGAAGATTGAAGTAGGGAGAGGGAGAGGGCGTGGGAGAGTGTAGAGAGAAGGGAGAAGCTATGATTTTCTAGAGAGAGAAGTGAGAAGGAAAATGAAGGAAGAAATGAATTTTGGCCCTTTTATAAACCCCTTGAGTGACATTTACCAAATTGCCCTTCACCTAAAACATCTCTGGTACATCGTCCCAACACTGATAAATATCTAAGTCTTAAGCGGGATGTTACAATTTTTTTGGCTCGAAAAAGTTATCTAAGAGACTTAACTACTTTACTATATGTAAGATAAGATATGAGATCATTTAAAAAAAACAAAAAAAGGAAAACAATTAGAAAGAAAATTTGCATCATCTTTTTTTGGCTCCAAATACTTTCCTAAGAGACTTAAAAAATTTAATATATATGATATGATATTATTTCTTTTAATAAAAAAACAAAAATTAAGAAATCTGCAACAACTTTGTCCAAGAAAAAAACCTTAGGAAGGAAAAGAACTTCTAAAACTTAAGAAATCGACAAGGCTCTGACCAATGTTATTGGTTTGAGCTCGATCTTATTCATTTTGCCATATTTCAGGTATTCAATTTGATAAATTAATCAAAAAATTGTTAAATTAATCCGTAAAGAAGATAAAACATAAAACTAATCCTTGATGTAAAACTTTTGGGGAACTAAAAGTTAAAGAAATTTTTTAAAGGGAAAATGAAAAATTTGTATATTTAAAAGGACCAGATTTAAATATTTTGATGCACACGAATATACTCTTTAGTCTTTTGTCTTTGCACTAATGAGAAGAAGGTATTTTTTATTTGAGGCGTTTTCAATTTTGAAGTTGTTAATCATTTCTAATCGATTCTCTTTTATCTTGCAGAATGCATTCCAAACTGCATTTTTTTATGGAGTTCGGTAAAGAACCATCTTTAAACCTTACATATATATATATATATATATATATATTTTTTTTTTTTTTTTAAATCTATGATAAATGATAATATCTTAACTTGCAGGACTCATTTAATCGAACAAATTGTTACACTAATGATATCAAGCCTGCCATTTTCAAATTGGGTTCAGGGCATGTTTGATCTGAATTTTTTTTCTTTCAATAAAATGGCATGCTTCAATATGCTTCAAACTGATGAACTCTCATGTTTTGAAGGTTTGTAATAATATATTTGAGCAGCTATGTCACACTGCCGGTATACACGCTAGTGACTCAGGTACTACACGCTTTCGTTTCGTGAGCTTCTTTTTCTTTGGGTATCTTTAATTTTGAAGTTGTTTTGTTTCGTTTGGATTTGAACTTCTCATTGCCTATCTCTATCAATGCATTATTATTACGATTGTTAGCAATATAGCCCCCTGGAAGATAAAAATTGTTATTGTTGTTTTGATCTCCTGCAGGGCCGTTTCTTGGGGGTTGCAAACAGCTCTATGTAGCTGAACCTTCAAAATTTGGGGGCCCAATTTTTTTTTAATAAACAATGCAAATAAAAAAGAAATATATAGTAATGATGCGGACCTAACAACAACTTTAGAATTGTGGCCTAGTGGTAGTATTTCATGCTTGATTTCCAATGAACTTGGGTACAACACATACTTTTTCAATTTTCTTCTTTAATTATTTTTTTTATAAATAATTGATATATTTTTAATAAAAACACAATATATATTTTTTCTTCTTATTTTTACTATTAGAGTAGTTCTTGTAATTTTTTGTCCATATTTGTTGTATAAAATAGCAAAGTTCTAACAAGAAACATTATAATTACATTAGATAAAATATTCAAAAACATTATAATTATTCTTAAAAAAACATTATAAACTTTTTTTTGCCCCTTTACTAACTAAGAATAACAACTTAAAATGTTAATAAATATATTTGTTTGAAGTTGTATTTTTATATTATTGATTAGAATATGAATCTTTTTTATGTCTGGTACATGACTTTTTTTTATGTTTATGAATGTTATTTTAAATTAAATAAAATAAAAGATTGTTCTTTGAAAAAAATTAATTTTATTTTATTAGGGGCCTACTTTTACTACAGGAGTTGGACCTCCAATTTCATAGGAACGACCCTGATCTTGTGGCTAATTGTTTTATTGTGATATTCTAGATCCTATTGTGTTGAGTTTTACATTGGGATGAAAAGAACTTTTTATAAAAACAAGATCTTCAAAGAGTTGTCTATAAAATTGCTAACAATCGTAATAATAATGCATTGATAACGTAGGAAGGAAAAGAAAAAGAAGATCTACAACAAAAATTGTTGTCTAATTGACTTAAAAACTTTTAAATATAAGATATAAAATCATATAAAAGAAAAACGTAGAAAGGAAATTTGCAAAGAACTTTTATTGGCCTAATATATATATATATATATATATACACACACACACACACATATAGGGATTTGCTAATATACACCCACTAGTTTTTATGTGGGAGTATTTTAGCAAGTTATAACTAAAAAGGTGTATGTTGCTATAACACACTTTCTAAAAAATAAGTGGGTGTATGTTAGCAACTCATATAGGCATTTGCTAGAATACACCCACTTATTTTTTAGAAGGAGTATTTTAGCAAGTGATAACTAAAAAGTGGCTAAATAAAGATGCATGTTGCTAAAATACTCCCACATAAAAACTAGTGGGTGTATATTAGCAAATCTCATATATATATATATAAGAAAAGATTTTTTTTAGGTTTATTGAATAATTAATGTATCTGTTTTATTGTATTGTTATATATATATATATATATATATATATATATATATACGAGACTGCTAACTTACTCCCACCTAAAAACATGAAGAAGTTAGCAAGCCTACTCATTTGACCAAAAAGTCACTTTCATCTATTTAAAACATGTTTTAAGCAAAGAATAAACTTGTAAATTTGTAAATTTATTTTATTTTTTAAATAAAACATTAGAAACATGTTTGTTTAACGTTTGTTATGTCTTACGATACTCAACTCTTTATAGCAAAATTGTGCTAGTTACTTGATGTTTGTTATGTCTGGACGTTGCTTAATTTGTTTATTTTTGGTAGAATTTTTTTGGCTTAATTAAACATTTAGTCCTTATCTTATTTATTGTTTTCATTTTGGTTTCATAACTCTAATTTTTTTCGTTTGATCCCTCAAATATACATCCGTTAGTCAATTTGGTCCGTTTCTGTACTTTAACCACAAATGTCTAAGATGTATCAACTTTGTGGATGGTCCATCGTAGATCTTATTAAATTTTTTAACTTTAACCGTTTGATATTTTATTTTAAAAGAGAGCCGTTGAATAATGCAGATTTATTATATCTTAATGTGCATCATCAAGGGCTAATATTTTCTTACATTTCTTCATCTTCTTCCCTCTTCTTCATCTTCATCATAATCATCATACACATTCATCCATCTTCCTCCCCAATTGAATTCAATCAACCACAACAACTACTTCTTCATAATTCAACTTTCTCAAAAAATTCCATAAATTAAATTGAAAAATTGCTATGATTTCAATTTTAATAAATATCTAATTTGCTTCTTTCATTCCATTCCCAACAACACCAATTTTAACCCCAAATAAGATTCAACAATTGAATAGTTGCGATTCCAGTTACATTTTTTACTCTTTGGAAAGTCCAAAAACTTCATCCCAATCATAATCATCTTCAAGAAATTTAAACCCAGAAATTAAACCCAAAACTTTAAGAAATTGGGGTTATGGGTATGGCCCCAGTTGAAGAATTAGAGTGAGAACGTTGAGACCCAGTATGAAAATTGGGGTTATGGGTCAAAATTTGTCAATAATGCAACACTTTGAAATTGAAGCAAAGCAGTGTAGCGTTTTCTTCCTCTTCGCGAGACAGAGATTAAACCCATTTTTGATTTCACGTGCGTTGATTTCTCAAATTGAAGGTTGTTTGTTTTGTATCAATGATGGGTGGTGGAGCTCACGCTTTGAAGATGTTGATGTTTCCAGATTCGTTTTCGTCTGTTCAGCGTCGCTGATTTCTTCTCCTTCCTTCCATATTCGTTTTCTGGGTTTGCTGATTTTGGTTTAGATTGAGAAGAAGAAAGGGGTAAATTGGTAATTACACAAAGTTTTTATTTTTATTTTTGTGGTTAAAGTTAACAGAAGCGGATCAGATTGTCTAACAGAGGTATATTTGAGAGACCAAACAGAAAAATTTTAGAGTTATGAGACTTAAATAAAAACAACAAATAAGTTATGAGACCAAATGTTCAATTAAACCAATTTTTTTTATCACAAAGCAACGTTATTAATTTGCTACAGAATAAGTACTCATTTTAACCAAATTGACCTTATTATTTTTCTTATGTAAACTTTCACCAAAATAAATAAGTACTCATTTTAAGTACTTCACCAAAAAATTAATTCTATCTATTTAAAACATGTTCTAGTACTTTTTTTTTTGTGAAGTTTAAATTCTGTAGCCTAATTAAAATATAAACCAGCCTTCTTTTTTGTTTTTTAGGTAAGAGAAGCAACCATATAATATCTATTCTCTAATTATAAAACTTAATGTCTACCAAAAGTACAATATTACATCTTCTTAATTTTTTGACACATCATCAAAATTATATCCTTATGTGTCTTTTGCTTCAATATCCCCCTATTTTTTCTCTCTTAAAAACAAATTAAAACAAACTCACTCAATAAAACACACTGATTTAATCTTTTTTAAAGAACAAACAAACTTAATCTTAATTTCAATCAAAACAAATTTTCCTATAATTCAACTTCTAAATATCTAAAGAGTTTAAAACAATTTACAATCTATTATCTTTCTCTAATTAAGAAAGTTAATGACCAGTGAAAACACAATTTTTTCTCATCTTAATATTTTTACACCTCAACATAAATTTACCTTTTTGTATCTTTTGTAACAAAAAATCCTATTTAGTTGAGAGAGAAAATAATTTTCAAAAGATTAATGTGATTTTGTAACAAAAAATTACTTTTATATTGATGTATCTCAACAAACTAAATTATTTAAAAAAAATGATTTTATTACTATAAACAAACACAAAATAAATTATGATTATTTTATAAAAATTTAATATGTTGAGTATTTTGAAGTTGGCTGCATGTTTTGGTAAATTCAATGTGTTCAAGCAAAGCATCTCCATGTGTTAGAGAAGTCTTCAGAAGCAAGAAAGTGGATTTGAAGTGGTTCAGAAGCTGTTTTGGCCTTCAGACGCACTTTGGACCTTCAGACGCAGGAACAGTGCTTCAGACGCACTACAGTGCTTCAGACGCACTATTCAACAGTTGACCAACGTTGACTTCTTCAGAAGCTGGGTTTTTATGCGTTCTTTCTGTGCGAATCTTTGTGAGATTTATCAAGGATTTATTATGGCTGAAGGTTTCTAGAATGCTGATTAAATTGATGAAGATCTTATGAAGATTGGCCTCGTGTTTATGCTAAATTATATTTACTGAAGCAATCTTTGCAAGATACAATGCAGTTCTATTTGTCTCCTTATTGAGCCATTCGTATTTCAGAAACATATCAAATTTAGAAGATGGGATTCAAATTAATGCTGCTTGCTGAAGCCTATTTAAAGGAGATTGCTGCTATTGTTGAAGACTTACGAATCAGAGTTTAAAATTCAGAGAAATTGAGTCTTTGTGTTTTTAAAACTTAGGTTTTATTTGTACACCACTCAACTGAGTTGGTTTAGAGTTTATTGAGTTGTAATTCATTCTAAGCCTTTAGGTACGAATGAAGTCTTTGATGTATTGAAGTGTTTCTTCAAAACTGGGTAGTTTTTCAGAAGTTGTTTTGTAACTGGGTTAGTTACTTGAATAGGAAGTTAGTAGTGTTCTAATACTCAAGGTGTTGGGTAGAAATCAGACTAGGAGGAGATTGATTGCTTAGGCTGAGAACAAGGGGTCTGTGTCTTGAGTCTTAAGGATTAATTCCTATAGTGGATTTCCTTCCTGGATTGGTATCATCCAGACGTAGGTGGCATTTGCACCGAACTGGGTTAACAAATATATGTGCCTTTTTTACTTTTCTGCACCTTTAATCCTGCTTATGAACTATTTTTGATTGTGCTCTGTTTTGCAAACCATTGTGCCCTGTTTTACGTTTTGTTTAAGTTCCAGCCAGAATTACAATTGGCATCAGAGCAGGCACCCTGCCTGTGATTGGGTGAGCTCCAGGGAAGAGTTTTCTGGGAAGCATGGACAGAGAGGGAGGTTATGTTAACAGACCACCATTGCTGGATGGCACGAATTATGAATACTGGAAGTCTAGAATGTGTGCTTTTCTAAAATCCATTGACAACAGAACTTGGAAAGCTGTGCTAAAAGGTTGGGATCATCCAGTGGTCTTAGACAAAGATGGGAACAAAACTGAGATTCTGAAACCAGCAGAAGAGTGGACAAAGGCTGAAGATGATATGGCTCTTGGAAACTCCAAAGCCTTGAATGCAATATTCAATGGTGTGGACATGAGCATGTTCAGACTCATCAAGCAGTGTACTGTTTCAAACGATGCTTGGGAAATACTGAAAACCACTCATGAAGGAACCTCTAAGGTCAAGATGTCCAGACTCCAGCTACTCACCACTAAGTTTGAGAATTTGAAGATGATGGAGGATGATAATATTCAGGATTTCTACATGAATGTGCTGGATATGGCAAATTCCTTTGAGTCACTTGGGGAGAAGATGTCAGATGAGAAGATAGTGAGAAAAATTCTCAGGTCACTTCCCAGAAGGTTTGACATGAAGGTAACAGCTATCGAGGAAGCTCATGACATTACCACTATGAAGGTTGAGGAGCTGATTGGGTCTCTACTGAATTTTGAGACTGCTTTTTGTAAACAGCCTGAGAAGAAAGGGAAAGGAGTAGCTTTTGCAGTCAATTCTGAAGCTGATGATCAACAAGAGTCTGATGAAGATGATGGTGATTTATCAGAAGCTCTAGTGTTGCTGGGAAAACAATTCAACAAAATTCTGAAGAATGTTGACAGAAAATCCAAAACCAAAGGTCAGAACTTCATATTCAACAACAAGAAGCAACATAGTGATGTGAAGAAGACCAAGGCTGAGGAGAAAAGTAATCAAGCTAAAGGTGTACAGTGCTTTGAGTGTGAGGGTTATGGACATATCAAGTCAGAATGTCCTATTTTTCTGAAGAAGCAGAAGAAGAGCCTAGCTGTTTCATGGTCTGATGATGATTCTGAAGAAGATGTTGCAAGTGAATCTGCTAAGTGTGATACAAGTCTGATGGTAAGGTCAGGAGCTATTTTAAAAACTGACACAGTTTTAGAGTCTGAGACTTTATCAGAGTCTGACTCAGAGTCTGAAGCTTCATCTATGTCTGAAGCCAGAGTTGCAAAATCCTCATATGATGAACTGGCTGACAACTACAGAAAGCTATACACCAGAAGTGCAGAAGTTTGCAAGCAAGTTCTGGATCAGAAGGAGACAATATGTCAACTGGAGGCTGAGAAAGGTGAACTTTTAGTGCAGAATTCAGAACTGAAAGAAGAAGTAAGCCAACTAAACTCCCAGCTTGAGAATATGAAAAAGCAGGTCAGAATGATGAATACTGCTACCGATGTGCTGGATGAGATTCTGGAGAATCAGAAACAAGGAAAACAAGCTGGTTTAGGTTTTGTTGATCAGACTCAGAACCCCAAACAGAAGATTCCTACTAAAAAGTTTGTTCCTGCCACTAAAGCTTATGATCCTATGATTGGGACATCTAAGATGAGACCTAAGAAGCAAGCTCAGATGCAACCTCAGAAGCAACCCCAGAAGTTTAACAGAAACAAGAGAAGAAATCATCCCTGGATCTGTCATCATTGTGGAAAGAAAGGGCATATCGAACCATTCTGCTTCAAACTATATGGTTATCCTGAACATTTTCAGTATAGAAGAGTGGAACCAGCTGCAACCAAAAATTATGTTCAGAAGGTGTGGAAGCCCAAAGTCAAGAATGTTGGTCTCATAGCTCATACATCATTGAGAGCCACCTCTAAAGAAGACTGATACTTTGATAGTGGGTGTTCAAGCACATGACTGGTGTGAAGAAGTTGCTGAGTAATATAAAGCCTTATTCCAGAAGCTATGTGACATTTGGTGATGGAGCAAAAGGTGAGATTCTGGGTATTGGTGACTTAATCAGTGAAGGTTTACCTAGACTTAATGATGTGCTGTTGGTGAAAGGATTAACTTCTAATCTGATCAGTATTAGCCAGCTTTGTGATCAAGACTTAAAGGTGAATTTCAACAAAGAAGAATGTGTGGTAACTGATCAAGAAAGTAAGGTTCTGATGAGAGGCTGCAGATCAAAAGATAACTGTTATTTATGGGTGTCTGAAGAAGAAAGAAGCCTGACTATCTGTCTCATGAGTTCAGAAGAAGAAGTCAGACTCTGGCACCATAAACTGGGTCATCTGCATCTGAAAGGCATGAAGAAAATCCTAAGTACTGAAGCTATTAGAGGTTTACCTAATCTGAAGATCAATGAGGACAGTGTTTGTGGTGATTGTCAAATTGGAAAACAAACAAGAAAGTCTCATCCCAGATTAGTACACCAGGTAACTACTAAAGTAATAGAACTGTTACATATGGATTTAATGGGGCCTATGCAAGTTGAGAGTATTGGAGGTAAGAGATATGCTTTTGTAATGGTTGATGACTATTCAAGATTCACTTGGGTCAGCTTTGTGAGAGAAAAATCAGATACATTTGAAGTGTTTAAAGAGTTGTGCATTCAGTTACAAAGAGAGAAAGACTGTGGTATTATCAGAATCAGAAGTGATCATGGCAAGGAATTTGAAAATAAGAGATTTTCTGAGTTCTGTGCATCTGAAGGAATAAAACATGAGTTTTCTGCACCAATAACACCTCAGCAAAATGGTGTAGTTGAGAGGAAGAACAGAACATTAGCAGAATCTGCAAGAGTTATGTTACATGCAAAGAAGCTACCATACATGTTCTAGGCTGAAGCAATGAACACATCATGTTACATACACAATAGAGTTACTTTGAAGAAGGGAACATCATCTATTCTATATGAACTATGGAAAGGAAGGAAGCCTACAGTCAAATATTTTCATGTTTTTGGGAACAGATGTTACATTTTGGCTGATAGAGAAAATAGAAGAAAGCTGGATCCTAAGTTTGATGAAGGTATTTTTCTGGGTTATTCAGTGAACAGCAGAGCTTATAGGGTGTTTAATTCTAGAACCAAGGTTGTGATGGAGTCCATTAATGTTGTGATTGATGATTTGTCTGCCGAGAAAGATAGAGATGAGTCTGAAGTAGTTCCATAGTCTGAAACATCAGAAGAACAACTGTCAGAAGTAGAAACTCAAGTAGAGGGACTTGATTTTGATGAAACCTTTGCACCTGTGGCCAGATTAGAGTCCATAAGATTACTGTTGGGAGTATCATGCATTCTCAAGTTCAAACTGTTCCAGATGGATGTGAAGAGTGCTTTTCTGAATGGTTATCTACAAGAAGAAGTCTATGTTGAACAGCCTAAAGGGTTTGTGGATCCTAGATTTTCAGATCATGTTTACAAATTAAAGAAGGCTTTGTATGGATTGAAGCAAGCACCTAGGGCATGGTATGAAAGGCTTACTCAATTTCTTGTGACTCAAGGATACAGAAAAGGAGGGTCTGACAAAACCTTGTTTGTAAAAGATGAAGATGGAAGTCTGATGATTGCTCAAGTTTATGTTGATGACATAGTGTTTGGTGGGATGTCAAACAAAATGGTTCAGTTGTTTGTTCAGCAGATGCAATCTGAGTTTGAAATGAGTCTAGTTGGTGAGCTTACTTATTTTCTTGGACTGCAAGTCAAGCAAATGGAAGATACAATTTTCATTTCTCAGAGTAAATATGCCAAGAATATTGTGAAGAAATTTGGAATGGAAACTGCCAGCCATAAGAGGACACCTGCTGCTACTCATCTGAAATTAACTAAAGATGAACATGGAGTTTCAGTTGATCAAAGCCAATACAGAAGTATGATTGAGAGTCTACTGTACTTAACTGCAAGTAGACCTGATGTTACTTTTGCTGTTGGAGTGTGTGCAAGATATCAAGCTTGTAACACCCATACTAAATTATCTAGAATATTTAGCATGTGTATTAATCTGATACTGGGTACATTAAAATTTTCAATAATAAATACAATATAAAACTACTGAATGTGTACAAATAGCTCGTTTATAGAAATATTCAAATATCATATACAATTATCCTCATATACATAGATGATCTGCCAACCTCCTGAGCTTGTCCTTGACGAGCATCTGTACTTCATCCAGCGTCTTCCTGAAGATCCTCATCTGAAAGCCACTTGGCTACCTGAAAACCTGCACCAGAAGGATAGGGATGAGACATAATGTCTCAGTGAGCTCCTACCCTACCTACTGTTGGCAACCTCGGGGAACCTAGGGTCGCCGTGCCTACCTCGGCAATCTTGGGGATACCTATGATCGCCAAGTCTTATCCTTACCCATAGAGGGCTACCTGACTGTTCT
Organism: Medicago ruthenica; assembly: GCA_018208015.1. NCBI lineage: Eukaryota > Viridiplantae > Streptophyta > Magnoliopsida > Fabales > Fabaceae > Medicago > Medicago ruthenica. The sequence goes on along the minus strand of CM031373.1, from coordinate 86,876,108 downwards.
TGCTAAACTGTGTAGTTATAAACTGAACTACATCCTGCTAAACTAGTGATCAAGGGAAAACCTAGGATCACTGTTTGAATCTGATACTGAATAATCCTGAGATCTAGACTATATCCTGATAACTGGGCGATTGAGGGGAATCTAGGATCACCGCCTGATAACTGATTATCTGATAATGATACTTGTCTGATAACTATTCTCTGTCTGATAACATAATAAAATATTAACTGTTACATGTCTTTAAGTTAGCTGTTAGCGTTGAACAAACAATATTATCTGAGTTCATTTTACGGAATGCCCCCGGGTGGAGTAACCCCGAAGCACATTCCCCTGATAACCGGTGAAAATTCCTATCATATCAGGCTAACACCGGACTCCTCTTGTCGTCGTGCGGTCATCCTTGCGGAATAACACGTCCCACTGGCGTGAACCTCCTGTGTCCCACTGGCGTGAACAGCAGAAGACACGACTTAACTTACGCGTATACCCCCCCGTGTCCCACTGGCGTGAACGACGGAAGACGCGAATTATTATATTTCATTATTAGTCTTAACTTATACGTGAACCTTTCGAGTCCCACTGGCGTGAACAACGAAAGTCACGGCTTAATATTAATCTTAACTGATGCGTATACCTCCCGTGTCCCACTGGCGTGGACGACGGAAGACGCAAATAAATAATCTGTAACTTATGCATGAACCTTCCATGTCCCACTGGCGTGAACATCGAAGGCCACGGCTTACTCTTACTAATTCTGAACTCTTAACTTATATAAGGTTCTAAACTTGAAACTTGGTATTATTCTCATTAACCTATCAAGGTTCTTGACCCATCATTTTCATGAGCCATTCTAAAGGCTTACTTAAACTTTTAACTTAAATTCATGAATTTCCAAGCCATGCATAACCTTTGCTCAAGTAAAATCTTAATCTTTGGAAGCCTTGGAATGAACTAAAATGGTGGTTTATGTTTTTAAAACATGTTATAAGAAATCAGTTCCAAAAAGCCATTTCCGCGCGAACCAGAACCCCCAGAACGGCTCAACTAGGTTGGACTGTCCAGGGCTGGTCGCTACAGCGCCCTTCTGGTCGCTACAAGCGCCAGTAGACAGAACTTGGTCGCTACAAGCGCCCAGTTCCTCGCTACAAGCGCCAGCCGTCGCTACAAGCGCCAGTGCGGTCGCTACAAGCGCGGCTAGGCAGGGAAAAACCCAGTCCGGTCGCTACAAGCGACAGTCCGTCGCTACAGCGACCGTATCAGTAAAAAAAACTGTGTAAAACGTGATTTCCACCATTTTTTTGCCCATTTAATGGTACACATGCTTCTTAAACATGATAAGTATGATTTTCTTTCATAAATTAACTATTATAAACACTCATGAGCAAAGATTTAGCAACCAAGGAAATTAGGGTAAACTCTAAACTTTCTACAACTTGTAAAACTCTTAAAAAATCATTCTAGATGGGTTCTAAAATCTGAAATGAGCTCACCTAAGCCTTAATTGGTGCTGGTTATGCTTGTTCTTGCAACCCCTAGCTTGTTCCTTCCTTATTTCTTCCTCTAATTGTTCTAATCTCCTCAAAAGCTACTTGCTAGCAACCCACAAGGATTATTGATGGAAGCTTGAAGGATTGGAGTGAGAGGGAGTGGCGTGAGAGTGAGAAGAGTGAGGGGGAAGGGCTGGTTCAAGGAGAGAAAGAAGGAGAAAAACATGAAATGAGAAAATATCTCCCTTTCCTATTTTCTTATAATCCCCATTTTTGAATTAATTACCAAAATGCCATTCCACTTACTACTAAATTGCCACGCTTATTAATTGCTGCTCACACTGATAACTGGTACTTATAAACGGGATATTACAATCTACCCCCCTTAAAGAAATTTCGTCCTCGAAATTTAGAATCCTCTCAAACTACTTCCTTTACTAATCAAAACTTCTAGTTCGTCTTACTTATCATAATTACTTGATTTTCCAACTCTATATGTCGAATATACTCGACAACTTTTCCTTTAACTGAAATGCTCGTGGTGAATTTGCATATCTCTTACTTAGTAGGATGTGAGGTTATCTGATTCATCGTATCCAACTCGCTTGACCACATTCATGGTTCATACACTTTTTTGCAAATCCAATCTGGTGTTGTCCATCTCTGACACTTGTACTAATTCTTATAAATACCTTCATAGTCCATGTAATCTTACTTCGACGACATTAGATCGTTCTCGTTATCCTCAAATATTCCCACTCTTCAGTGGATTTCTTGCACTGCATTTATTTCCCATGAATTATTATCTTTATCTTCCGTTTCATACGACGACATCACTTATCTTAATAACTTAGAAATCATTCTTCATTACTTGGAGTTTACTAATCTCCTATCTTTCTTGTCACTACTATTCTCGAATTCTGGCCGTAGCATAAATATTTTCTATGTAGGTAAATCCAAACTCATAGAAGTTTAGTCCGATTGATGAGTAGTAATCATCTCACATAACACCACATGGTAGATTTCATAGCATATAATTTACATACATAAGCGAGCATGTGTACACTACTGATGGGTACACAATACATCATCTCATCCTTGTCCGACTGACGGGACATCATTCTAGATCTTATCATATTCGAGACACTACCACTCCAATTAGGAATCTCTTCTTATTCTTAACTCATCTTGTAACATCCGGGATTTGCCTTTCAACTGGCTTGCCAGGTTTGCCCCGCCAATGTTACTCATGTTTATCTCTTAACATACATTATCACCTAACATAGATCATGATTACACTTATCGATATAGTGAACTCATTTCTCATTTCTGAACATCAGGTCCAAGATCCTTATTTTTTTCAAAAGGAAGTTCTACTTGATTGTTACCAAAAATTGCACGCTTAACCTTTAATCCTTTAATTAAAACCTGAACTTACGCAGCCCTTTACTGTAGACTACGAATGATCTGTAATCTGTATGAAAGTTCTTCTTCTTTTACTGATAAACATAAAATTCAAGAATTTCGGAACACTCTAGCTAAGATATGGTGAGATCAACAGTTCTGTTCTGGTAAAAACCTTTATACTTAAACATTCCTGATCGCGTACCACTATTACCAAAACACGTCACATAACTGAAAATCTGCTACACTACTATCTGGGTAGTTTAAGTATTGCCTGTTAAACATATATATATACTAACATAACCTGATACAGGTGACATGTTGACATAACGGAATACAACATGGATTAAACTCGTATGTCACTGTATTGACGTTTTCTGATCAACGCTTCAATTTCAAAGTATCATCTTGCAAGTACAACCTTTACTGATATTACTTTATGCTTGATCCTGATGATTAAACATTACTCTTCTAGTCCACCTAAAGTTACTGGGCTAAATTAGCTAGTTTACCGTATTAGCGGTGACTTTCCTTGCTCTAGACTCATTGCGCTAAAAGCATATTCTTCTCATTCTTATCACATAATCTTAAACTGCTTTGATTTCAATTTCTCTTGTGTCTTGAGGTTTGAAATATCCCTCGGCTTAACTTTTAAAATTTCCTTCTAGAACTTATAACAAGTTCGAGTCGTCACTGCGCACTGATATTCCGTGGTTCAAAAATTTGGGCGTTTATTGCCTTTCTATGGTTCATCTGACAAGGACTTCACAAGCATCCTTGCTCTCTAAGCTTCAGCTTAGAATCGTTCATTAACTCACCTTTAAATCACTTTTCCGCTGCGCAACTCTGATTTAACAATTCACTTCGGAGGAGGAATAATACTCCCTGCTCAAATCCTCTGGCTGACTTGTTCCTTAATGACTTATAGCTATCACAGCAAAATCATCTTACATTCGCTGATTCTTTTATGGCTTAAACCACCTGTTGAACTTACTGATTGGTCGTCATTTGACACTGCGTTTCCTTTGGACATAAACCATATACTTACCTTCACGATAATACGCCGAACTTGTAAACGGTTTTCGGCAACTGTTACGAGCCTAACAAAGCTCCTATCAACGGTTCATACTCTGATTCTTACTTATTCTCCATGTCCTGATTCCTGTGACCATCTCATAGTCCATCCAACTTGTATTATCGTTTTAACATTATAGAAACCGACCTCAAGGTACACCTGGAGTAGTTTAAATTTCAAACTTAAATCACTTGTGGCAACTTTTAAAATGACTTATGGTTTCGGAAGGTTCACGTCTTTCATTCACTGGATCCACTGAGGATCTGAGTCCCATTACTAATCGTTCTATATCTATCCATAAGGATTTCATTCCCATAATCTTTCCGAGACAGCTACGGTCTCCATGGTTTTTTACCACACCTCTTAAATTACCTTCGAATCCCTCCAGTTAATTGATCTTGAGCTTCAAAACGTCATCATTACCTTTTGTTTCATTCTACAACTCGTTACTGCATTCACAATTCAAATCTTAATCTTAGCACTTGAATAATTCTGCATATAGTGGAACAATCCGAAATCTATACCTTATTACCGCCCTCGGAACTTATCAACACGAGGTGACCTCTTTAAGCTTCTAGAATAAATGTGGAAGAAAACTCATCAGTTGAAAACTTAAAACTCACTAGCATTAACTACAATCTTAACCTTTCAAAACTGGTCTACTATAACCATATGTCCTCTTAAACTCGTCTTCTTCACCCAATCATGGGACTTCAGCTAATTATTCAATATCCTATTCTGGGAAATCATTACTTGCCGTCGAGCTTGCGTTTCTCGTATAAAACATCTCGATGGCTCACCATAACAAAATAATCTGATTCACTTCTCTTGGTATAAAACTTTCCATTGAACTTAGCTTATTTCAAGTCTGCTTACTCATCCATTTTGGGTCCCAAATTGCATACCATCTTTTCTTCTTAAGGAGTGCTCCACTGCCATTCTCGTGGCACGAGAAGCATGGATTGTGGCACGATAGTTCCAGCAAGTTCAGATCCTGCAGCTTCATCTGTCCCAATTAATCCTCTTAATCAATGATTAAATCTCTTTACTGTTTGGATTTAAAATCTCGTCCAATTCGAGTGCGCGAGTCCTTCGATTCCTCACACTCTGTCCTTATTACCACTACTCAACTACGGTTCCCGTCGTGGTTCCATAATTTCTTACTGTTCGTGTCTCCTCCTATGAGACATCTCTTAATGACGCGTCCAACTGTGTTAGAGTTCTTCACCTTATCCTTAAATATTTCTGACATTCCTGAAACTCTGCCGTAAACAGGCTTAGTCACTTTACAGTTCAATGGCCACCATTTGGCGTTGATTACTTCTTCGCCAACTCCATCATACAATTCTACCACCTTAATCTTCGCCCTTCATAAGCTTCATTCCTCCTTGGTCACATTCAGCTCTCGGACATTTATCCTAACTGTCATATACTAGACTGAGTTGATCAGGCTCAGCTAGATGTAACCATTAGAATAATATCCGGAACCCAATGGTCCCACTACTTTTATTGAAACTTTAATGACCCAAGGCACGGTCTGAATCGACCTGCTCTGATACCAATTGTAACACCCATACTAAATTATCTAGAATATTTAGCATGTGTATTAATCTGATACTGGGTACATTAAAATTTTCAATAATAAATACAATATAAAACTACTGAATGTGTACAAATAGCTCGTTTATAGAAATATTCAAATATCATATACAATTATCCTCATATACATAGATGATCTGCCAACCTCCTGAGCTTGTCCTTGACGAGCATCTGTACTTCATCCAGCGTCTTCCTGAAGATCCTCATCTGAAAGCCACTTGGCTACCTGAAAACCTGCACCAGAAGGATAGGGATGAGACATAATGTCTCAGTGAGCTCCTACCCTACCTACTGTTGGCAACCTCGGGGAACCTAGGGTCGCCGTGCCTACCTCGGCAATCTTGGGGATACCTATGATCGCCAAGTCTTATCCTTACCCATAGAGGGCTACCTGACTGTTCTTGCTAAACTGTGTAGTTATAAACTGAACTACATCCTGCTAAACTAGTGATCAAGGGAAAACCTAGGATCACTGTTTGAATCTGATACTGAATAATCCTGAGATCTAGACTATATCCTGATAACTGGGCGATTGAGGGGAATCTAGGATCACCGCCTGATAACTGATTATCTGATAATGATACTTGTCTGATAACTATTCTCTGTCTGATAACATAATAAAATATTAACTGTTACATGTCTTTAAGTTAGCTGTTAGCGTTGAACAAACAATATTATCTGAGTTCATTTTACGGAATGCCCCCGGGTGGAGTAACCCCGAAGCACATTCCCCTGATAACCGGTGAAAATTCCTATCATATCAGGCTAACACCGGACTCCTCTTGTCGTCGTGCGGTCATCCTTGCGGAATAACACGTCCCACTGGCGTGAACCTCCTGTGTCCCACTGGCGTGAACAGCAGAAGACACGACTTAACTTACGCGTATACCCCCCCGTGTCCCACTGGCGTGAACGACGGAAGACGCGAATTATTATATTTCATTATTAGTCTTAACTTATACGTGAACCTTTCGAGTCCCACTGGCGTGAACAACGAAAGTCACGGCTTAATATTAATCTTAACTGATGCGTATACCTCCCGTGTCCCACTGGCGTGGACGACGGAAGACGCAAATAAATAATCTGTAACTTATGCATGAACCTTCCATGTCCCACTGGCGTGAACATCGAAGGCCACGGCTTACTCTTACTAATTCTGAACTCTTAACTTATATAAGGTTCTAAACTTGAAACTTGGTATTATTCTCATTAACCTATCAAGGTTCTTGACCCATCGTTTTCATGAGCCATTCTAAAGGCTTACTTAAACTTTTAACTTAAATTCATGAATTTCCAAGCCATGCATAACCTTTGCTCAAGTAAAATCTTAATCTTTGGAAGCCTTGGAATGAACTAAAATGGTGGTTTATGTTTTTAAAACATGTTATAAGAAATCAGTTCCAAAAAGCCATTTCCGCGCGAACCAGAACCCCCAGAACGGCTCAACTAGGTTGGACTGTCCAGGGCTGGTCGCTACAGCGCCCTTCTGGTCGCTACAAGCGCCAGTAGACAGAACTTGGTCGCTACAAGCGCCCAGTTCCTCGCTACAAGCGCCAGCCGTCGCTACAAGCGCCAGTGCGGTCGCTACAAGCGCGGCTAGGCAGGGAAAAACCCAGTCCGGTCGCTACAAGCGACAGTCCGTCGCTACAGCGACCGTATCAGTAAAAAAAACTGTGTAAAACGTGATTTCCACCATTTTTTTGCCCATTTAATGGTACACATGCTTCTTAAACATGATAAGTATGATTTTCTTTCATAAATTAACTATTATAAACACTCATGAGCAAAGATTTAGCAACCAAGGAAATTAGGGTAAACTCTAAACTTTCTATAACTTGTAAAACTCTTAAAAAATCATTCTAGATGGGTTCTAAAATCTGAAATGAGCTCACCTAAGCCTTAATTGGTGCTGGTTATGCTTGTTCTTGCAACCCCTAGCTTGTTCCTTCCTTATTTCTTCCTCTAATTGTTCTAATCTCCTCAAAAGCTACTTGCTAGCAACCCACAAGGATTATTGATGGAAGCTTGAAGGATTGGAGTGAGAGGGAGTGGCGTGAGAGTGAGAAGAGTGAGGGGGAAGGGCTGGTTCAAGGAGAGAAAGAAGGAGAAAAACATGAAATGAGAAAATATCTCCCTTTCCTATTTTCTTATAATCCCCATTTTTGAATTAATTACCAAAATGCCATTCCACTTACTACTAAATTGCCACGCTTATTAATTGCTGCTCACACTGATAACTGGTACTTATAAACGGGATATTACAAAGCTGATCCTAAGATGAGTCATTTAACACAAGTTAAGAGGATCTTGAAGTATGTCAACAGTACAAGTGATTATGGAATCATGTACTCACACAATTCAAGTTCTGAATTGATGGGATTTTGTGATGCTGACTGGGCTGGAAGTGCAGATGACAGGAAGAGCACTTCTGGAGGATGTTTCTTTCTAGGAAATAACTTAATTTCATGGTTTAGCAAGAAACAAAATTGTGTGTCTTTGTCTACAGCTGAAGCTGAATATATAGCAGCTGGTAGTAGTTGTTCACAATTGGTTTGGATGAAGCAAATGCTGGAAGAATACAACATGCAACAAGGTGTTATGACCCTATATTGTGATAACCTCAGTGCAATTAACATCTCTAAGAACCCCATACAGCACAGCAGAACTAAACACATAGATATCAGACATCATTTTATCAGAAATCTTGTGGAAGAAAAGATTGTTCAACTTGAACATGTGGATACTGAGAACCAGATTGCTGATATTTTCACAAAAGCTTTGGATGCTAAACAGTTTGAGAATCTAAGAAGCAAGTTGGGTGTGTGTCTGCATGAGGACTTATAGCAATTACAACAAACTGGATGTGAGGAAGATAGAGTACCTGCCAGTTTTGCAAATGTTGAATGTGATCAGGAGTCTGAGTCTGATACTGGGACTGATTTTGAAACATTTTGTGCAATTTTTGTTCCCTATGTGAAGTCTGAGGTTTGTCAAAATTTTGTGGCTAAAAAGGGGGATAAAACTTGTGTTTGAGCTATTCAGAATCAGAATGTGCCTATTCAGGATGTGTTCAGAGTTCAGATTTAATCTTGTTCAGAGTTCATGTGGTTCAGAAATTGATTGTTTTGCTCATAATTCAGATGCATTATAACAAGAGCTGTGCAGATGTGTTTGAGGGGGAGTGTGTGTCTCAGGGGGAGTTCATGAGTGATAACATCCCTGAGTGTTTACTTGATAACAAGAGTTGCTTGTTTTTAGTGTTCCTGAAGTGTTTACTGGTGTTTCAGTTTCAGAAGCCCTTGTCTCAGAATTTTCAGAAGTTCAGAATTAAGGGGGAGTTTGTATGTGTGCTGAGTTGCAGGGGGAAAGTTGTGAAGTTTGTGTTCATGTGTTTGTTTGTTTGTGAAGCTTCAGGGAGTGTTATCAGAAGATGTTCAGTAGTTTTGTTTGTTATCAGAAGCTGAAGTGCTGAGTTGAAGAACTGAAGCTGTTATATAGTATTTGTTGGTTTAACATGGTTTAACATAGCACATTTTGTATTTGTCCGCTGCTTATCTCTGTGTTATGTTTGAATTTTGTGGAGTTCTTCATTGTTGAGTTTGGTTATGTTGAATTGAAGAGCTTGTTATTTGTGAAACATTGATTTTAGCCAAAAATTTGCCAAAGGGGAAGATTGTTGAGTATTTTGAAGTTGGCTGCATGTTTTGGTAAATTCAATGTGTTCAAGCAAAGCATCTCCATGTGTTAGAGAAGTCTTCAGAAGCAAGAAAGTGGATTTGAAGTGGTTCAGAAGCTGTTTTGGCCTTCAGACGCACTTTGGATCTTCAGACGCAGGAACAGTGCTTCAGACGCAGAATGACCTTCAGACGCACTACAGTGCTTCAGACGCACTATTCAATAGTTGACCAGCGTTGACTTCTTCAGAAGCTGGGTTTTTATGCGTTCTTTCTGTGCGAATCTTTGTGAGATTTATCAAGGATTTATTATGGCTGAAGGTTTCTAGAATGCTGATTAAATTGATGAAGATCTTATGAAGATTGGCCTCGTGTTTATGCTAAATTATATTTACTGAAGCAATCTTTGCAAGATACAATGCAGTTCTATTTGTTTCCTTATTGAGCCATTCATATTTTAGAAACATATCAAATTTAGAAGATGGGATTCAGATTAATGCTGCTTGTTGAAGCCTATTTAAAGGAGATTGCTGCTATTGTTGAAGACTTACGAATCAGAGTTTAAAATTCAGAGAAATTGAGTCTTTGTGTTTTTAAAACTTAGGTTTTATTTGTACACCACTCAACTGAGTTGGTTTAGAGTTTATTGAGTTGTAATTCATTCTAAGCCTTTAGGTACGAATGAAGTCTTTGATGTATTGAAGTGTTTCTTCAAAACTGGGTAGTTTTTCAGAAGTTGTTTTGTAACTGGGTTAGTTACTTGAATAGGAAGTTAGTAGTGTTCTAATACTCAAGGTGTTGGGTAGAAATCAGACTAGGAGGAGATTGATTGCTTAGGCTGAGAACAGGGGGTCTGTGTCTTGAGTCTTAAGGATTAATTCCTATAGTGGATTTCCTTCCTGGATTGGTATCCTCCAGACGTATGTGGCATTTGCACCGAACTGGGTTAACAAATATCTGTGCCTTTTTTACTTTTCTGCACCTTTAATCCTGCTTCTGAACTGTTTTTGATTGTGCTCTGTTTTGCAAACCATTGTGCCCTGTTTTACGTTTTGTTTAAGTTCCAGCCAGAATTACATAATAAAATCACTAAATTATTGAATTTCAATTCGTAACAAACAAGCCCTACGGGATTTGCTATATCTTTAAAAAAAACTTAAAGAGCATTGTACTTATCTGTTATAATTTTTAAAAAAATCAAGTTCAAAAAAAAAAATAAAAGCGTCTTTAAATGATAAGAGATTATAGTAACTTTTCGAAAAATATAAGAGATAGAGAAAATAAGTATCAAAAAATGAAGATAATTTTGTAACAAAAAATCCATTTTATATAGTTGTATCCCAACAACTATCTATCCTCTAATGATGAAACTTAATGTCTACCAAAAGTACAATCTTACCCCTTCTTAATTTTTTGACACGTCATCAAAATTATATCCTTTTGTGTCTTTTGCATCAACCTCCCTCTATTTTTTCTCTCTTAAAAACAAATTAAAACAAACTCACTCGATAAAACACACTAACTTAACAAACAAACTTAATCTTAGGTACCGTTTGGCCCGACTTTTTTTCTACTTCTCTACAATTTTAAGGAGAAGGTAGGCCAAACACAATATCTATTAAGTAGTTACTAATAAAATATTTTAAACATTTTTTCCCTTCAAAAAATATTTTAACATTTATTTATTTATTATATATTTGTACAATATTTTGCCAAACAACTTTTAACTTAAAAATAGCTTTAAAACTAAAACAATAATAAAGTAACAAAACAACTTTAACTTCTTTCTTAAAGCCATTAATTTTAACTTTGTTTTAAAGTAACTTTTGCACTGTAAAAAAGTCAGGTCAAACGATGCCTTAATCCCAATCAAAACAAATTTTCCTATAATTCAACTTCAAAATATATAAAGAGTTAAAACAATTTACAATCTATTATCTTTCTCTAATTATGAAAGTTAATGACTAGTAAAAACCACACTTTTGCCCCATCTTAATAATTTGACACCTCAACATATATTTACATTTTGTGTCTTTTGTAACAAAAGATCCTATTTAGCTGAGAAAGAAAATAATTTTCAAAAGATTGATTCAACTTCTAAATATATAGAGTTAAAAACAATTTACAATCTATTATCTTTCTTTAATTATGAAAGTTAATGACCAGTAAAAACACAGTTTTGCCCCGTCTTAATATTTTGACACCTCAATATATATTTACCTTTTTGTGTCTTTTGTAACAAAAGATCATATTTAGCTGAGAGAGAAAATAACTTTCAAAAGATTGATGTGATTTTGTAACAAAAAACTCTTTTTATATTCATTTCACTGAATTATTGAATTTCAATATTATTTTTATTTTAATTCATAACAAACAAGCCCTACATGGTTTGCTATAACTTTAAAAAAAACTTTAAAGAGCATTGTACTTGTTTGTTATAATTTTAAAAAAAAACAGGTTCAACAAAAAAAAAATGTAAAAGCGTCTTTAAATGAAAGAGATAATAGTAACTTTTCAATAAATATAAGAGAGGGAGAAAATAAGTATAAAAAAAATGCAGATAATTTTGTAACAAAAAATCCATTTTATATAGTTGTATCCAAACAAATATTTTTTTAAAAAAAGTGATTGTTATTACGATAAACAAACACAAAATTGATTATGCTTTTTCAAAAAATCTCTAAATGATTGAATATCAAAATATATTTTTATTCTATTAAAAGCGAACGATATATTCAATTTACATTTATTAAAAAAAAATTTTATGATTGTACCAAAAAATTTTTTTATGATGTTCATGTGCTTTTATCTCACACTGAGTCTATTTGATGCAATATAATTACTTTTCTATGATATTTTCTTTTTTAGGATGTAATAGAACTACCTTCCTATGAGTTTTTCTTTTGTAGGTAATCCAATGAAAAAATGACAATTGTTTACATATTTAGTCTAAAAAAATATTCATAAATATAAATTTTAATAAAAAACATTAATAAATATATTTCACTTATCAGTAAAGTAACAAAATATGGTTGAGACAATTATCGTTGTGTTGTACCCTAATTTTGTCCCAAGCCCTTTTCAAAACAAATTTCAAAAACAAAAAAAAAGAGAAAAGTCAAAGTCAACAAAAAAAGTCAACATTTCAGAAATGAGGACTTCGCGGAGCAAAGTCCCCTTCGCTCTGCGAAGTCTGCGAATTTTTTGCAGATTTTTTAATCCCTTTGATTTATTTTCAATATGTTATTATTATTACCTATCATTATTATTATTGTTATTATCATCAATTATGGCTAATTGGGCTCAGCAAAGCAAGAATTGGAGCATGTGCCATTAAAGCCAAGGTGAGAAGCTTTTTCTTCCAACCAAGCATGTGCCAAGCAAGTTGGCTTGCCCTTGGGCAGCTCTTGTCCCTCCCAATGGACCTGCTACTGACCCTAAGCTTGCCAGCCACCAGCTTGTGTGTTTTTCTTCCTGCTTTCTCCCCCAAAACCAGTCAAACTCAGCTGGTTTTCACTTGAGTTTAGGCTAGTTTTGCTGCCCTGTTTTCAGCAGCTTTTCTTCCTCCTCACACCAGCCCACATGTTCCCTTTTGTTTCCCCCAACCTTTGCACATCACAGTGCACGTTTTTCTTGCTTAACCCTCAAGATTGCAAGGACCAATCCCAAGGGACGGCCAAGTGCAAACCAGCCCTGTTTTTCCCCTTTTTCATCATCATTTCTATCCAAAATCAGTTGCATTAATGGCTGGATTTGCCAAAGTCTTGACCATTGCAGCAAGGCAAGGTCACCTCTTCACTTTTGCATTAAATGCAAAGCAAATTAGCCTGATTCTAGCCCACAAATCAGCTGGATTTTAGGGATTTCTCATGATGACATTAGATTTGGTTTTGGCCTATAAAAGGGAGGCAATGCATAACCATTAAGAGCAGAAAAAAAAGGAGAGACTGCAAGCAATTGAAAACACTTGAAACAGCACTAAATCACAGCATTCAAACCCTCAAAGCACCATACAAAGAGTGAGAGATATTAGCCAAGCATTAGTGTTATTATCCTCCAAACCTCCAACATCCCAACTTTGCAAAGCTTCAACCATTCAAGTCCTCTCCATTTCCTTGCAACAAGAGCATTGCTAGGAGTTCTGTAAGTGTTTTGAAATCTTCATCTTTCATTTAGATTTGTTACTTGCATCACTTGTTTTGTTTAAATTCATTTTGCTCTAAAAAACCCCTTTTGAATTTCAAAGGAATCCCAAAGATTGCAAAACATTTAAACTAAGTTGTTGCACTCCTTTTATTGCTGATTTCAAAAGCTTTTCACTCCTCCAAAAGTTCTGAGATTGTTCAGAAGTTGCTTCTGAACAGCAGTTCAGAAGCAGCTTCTGAACTCAAAATTTCGCAGTGTTCGCAGTGCGAAGCTCAGGTCGCAGTGCGACCATGACAGAACTCAGAATCTGAGTTTAGGCTCCTAAACAGCCAATTTTTGAGGTTCTAGCCCAAAAACTCAGAACCTAAGAGGATTGAAACTCATTTTATTCAAACCATATCAAGGATTTTGCATAATATTGAGAGATTCACAAGTTCGAGCAACACTTTTTGAATAACTTGCGAAACAAGTTATGTTCATAAACTTTCAAAATAAAACTTGAGCAATAAGCTAAGTTCATCATTTTCAAAACCAAACCTGAACAAAAACCTTGTTCATGATTTTCAATCAAACGTGAACTTAAGCCGAACTTGTTCACTTTTCAAAACCTTTTTCAAACTTGAGCCGAACTTGTGCGTTTTTTCACAAATTGGTGTAAAACTTGCTCATTTGTCTTGCACATAAACAAGGCAAACTTGTTCATAGGTTGCAACAACTAATTTGAACATTAAAACCTTTTCATATGAGTTTTAAACCAAGTGTTTTGATAAACTTTGGGATTTCTTGAAATTCAAACAAAACTTGAATGAAAAAGGGATGGTTTGACGTATGTCTCTCCATTGCCCCGATTGAACGAATGCGTGACGTATGTCTCGTCGTTCGGACAATCGTCATTCTATTTTCAACGCATCCGACCATACCAAACCAATTCTTGGCCCCATGTGGTCAATTTGAACCTTTTGGTCCCCCGTGACCATTTGATTCAATTTTCGACTCGTTTGAGTCACTTTGGTCAATGTTCGACTCGGTTGAGTCCATTGCACCCTTTCTCCTTTCTTGATCCCGTTGGATCAATCGAACCCTTTTTCGACTCGTTTGAGTCACTTTGGTCAATGTTCGACTCGGTTGAGTCCATTGCACCCTTTCTCCTTTCTTGATCCCGTTGGATCAATCGAACCCTTTTTCGACTCGTATGAGTCACTTTGGTCAATGTTCGACTCGGTTGAGTCCATTGCACCCTTTCTTGATCCCGTTGGATCAATCGACCCTTTCTCGACTCGGTTGAGTCATTTTAATCTTTTTGGTCCCCTCGCGACCAATTCGAACCCTTTTTCCCCAACGGACATGTTTTATCAATTCTAGCGCGATTTCAAACAAACGCTTAAGCCTCCCATGCGCGAGCATATAAGCTATGTTTAATCGTAAGAATTCGATCAAAACATCGTTCATTAAAGACAACCAACAAATACGTTTTTCTACCAAAGAACTACGTAGCTTTGAATTCTCCATCGCACCAGGAGATACGTAGGAGCAAGATCATCATCTTGTCAAGCACAATAATAAAAAACAAACTTTTTCCCTTTTTATCTTTATTATCTTTATTTATCTTCAAGCATGCAAGCAAAACCTTTAAAAACATTCTAGCCTTAGCTAACTAGGAGGTTCCCGTTGAGTACAACGGACGTGAGGGGTGCTAATACCTTCCCCTTGCGTAATCGACTCCCGAACCCGGTAATGGTTGCGATGACCATCCTTTCCTCATCGTCAAAGGGTTTTATTATCGTTTCCCTTTAAAAACAAAAAACTTAAGGGTTTATCAACGTTCCCTTTAAACAAAAACTTTGGTGGCGACTTCACACAACTTTTCGAGCGTTCGCATACGCTCAGAAGTTTGCGCGTTTTTAACGAGAGCGCACAGCTGGCGACTTCACTGGGGACACTCCTCACTAGCGAGTCAAGCCTATCCTATTTAGCTTTTAAGCTAAATGTTTTTATCTTTTTGCATGCATGCTTTTATTTTATTGTCTATATCCTTCTCTTGCTTTATGTTTATAAATGCTTCATATTGCTTTATATTCATTATTATATCAACTGCGGGGTTGTTTCATGAGCTATGTTACTCCACATTGTTCGGGTTAATGCCGGACGTGTGAGGCTCTCTACCCGAGCTTGAGAAAAAATTAAGTTAGGATGGGGTTGTGAGCGGAAGCCCGCGTTGACGTATGTCCGTGAGGTAGGATGCCAAGCCCCGCCTAGAGGAGATTTTCACTTGGAATGTATTGAAGTCTTGCGAAGTTCGCAAACGACGACCTTACTTCCATGTGGGATCCATGACTCTAGGGACCTTTTTAGAAAATCTCATCTCTAGAGCCTACATGTGAGGATGGGGGGAAGTTCTGAACCTTCATATACCATACCTTTGCATACCATACATTTGCATTCATGAAAATAATTTTCGCATATCATTTTGCTTTATAGGAAGTTAAAAAGAACAACCGAATATTAGCAAAGAAAAATATGGATTCCGGAAATAGAAATACGCTCGCTTTCAAGATTAAGGCTCCTAAAGTGGAAAGCTTGTTAGTTTTGAGTAAAAGGCTCTCTTCGCCGACAAGAGTATTTTCGAAGCAAGTTATGGACTAATACTCGACCTCCTGCCCGTAAAGATAGATTCAACGACTTTAACTACCTTGGCTCAATTCTTCGACCCACCTCTCCGGTGTTTTACCTTTCAAGACTTCCAATTAGCTCCAACCTTGGAAGAATTGGAGAAGATTTTGGGTTGTAGCATGAATGACCATGGGCTTTATCTCGGTTCGGGAAAGGACCCTACTTTAGAAACCATCGCCGAGTCCTTATACCTTAATGTCCAAGAAATAGCATCTAACTTGGAAACTAGAGGAAACATTAAGGGGTTCACAAGAAGGTTCTCGGAGACCAAAGCTTGGGATTTCTTGACCAATAAAACTGGAGCACCCCAAGGTGACACACTGGGTCTGATGAAATGCTTCTGAATCAATTCTTCTAACTGAGATTTCAGCTCTTTAAGTTCCATAGGCGACATTCTATACGGTGCCACAGATACCGGCTCCGCTCCTGGAATCAAGTCAATTGAGAATTCTACCTCACGCTCTGGAGGCAAACTATTTACTTCTGAAGGGAAAACATCTAAATACTCATTTACAATGGGAATATCACTGGGACTCAACTCTGATTCTGAAGCCACAGTGAGCATGACATAAAATCCCTTATCCTGTGCACAAATGAATTGAATTAACTGATGGGTGCGGTTAATCAATTCAGACAGAGCCACACCTTCCGCCGTATCACTGGTCGGCATATAAATACTTTTCTCTGAACATCCAATATACACATGGTTGGCAGAAAGCCAATCCATGCCTAATATCACATCTAGTTGCTCCATCGGAAGACATACTAAGTCAACATAATAAGTCTTACTGGACACAGTGATAGGACAGTTTTCACAAACATATTTCGCTTCAATTCCGCCTTCAGTAGCGGTAGATACTAACATTGGAGGGTTCAACGGAGACAAAGATAATTGAAGCGTTTCCACACATTTATATGAAATAAAAGAGCATGAAGCGCCACAATCAAAAAGAACTTTTACTGGGTATGAGCCAAGATAACACATACCAGCAATCAAATCTTCATTCGCCAAGGCCTTTGCACCATCAAGGGAATACACTCTTCCTTTGCTAGTGGTAGTACCTTCAGCTGATCCTTTACCATGTCTATTCGGACATTCATGTATGAAGTGCCCAGGTTGCTTACACCCGTAACAGACACCCATACCCATCATACATTCACCTTTGTGGGACTTCCCACACTTCCTGCAAGCAGAATATATTGAGGTCGGACTAGATTGCTTTCCTCTTTGCGGTGATCCCTTTGGCTTCAACTTGTCATGATACTTATCCTGCATCCTGCTCTTCCTTCTTTCAAAAGCCACTGATCTTTCCTTTGAAGTCTTCGCAAGTCCTGCTTCGACCACTAGACTGTCATGTACCAATTCATCGTAACTCGCAGTTCTTTGGAGACTTACTGCAGTGTCGATCTCGCCTCTCAAGCCTCGTTTATACTGATTCATTTTCCACACTTCATTCTCGGCATATTCGTTGTGTGTAGAATAATAGGACAGCTCTTCAAACTTCTTTGTAAACTCAGCAACCGACATACTTCCTTGCTTCAATTCCAAGAACTCTTGCTCCTTCTTTACCTTGTAAGACAAAGGTAAATACTTTTCCAACATCACTCCTTTAAAGTTCTCCCAATTCACTTCTACACCATTGGCTTCCATCCTGCGCTGAGCAGATTCCCACCAGTCTTCTGCTGCGCCTCTGAGTTGATTCGTGGCATAGACCACTTTATCTTCTTCTGAACAATCAGCCATTCTAAAAATCTTCTCCATTTGTTTAATCCACTTCCTGGCTTCTTGTGGTTCACCTTCTCCGTTAAACTCCGGAGGATGATGTCTGTTATACTCCCGGAACACGGGGTTACCAATTACTGGAGGAGGCGGTGGCTGTGGATGGAAACCTTGTCCTTGTTGCATCATTTCCATCCATTGTTGTTGAGCTTGGGCCTGTTGCTGGGATTGTTGTTGCATCATCAGCATCATTTGCTGATACTGTAATGCATTCTGAGCTTGTTGCTCTTGATACTGTTGCTGCCAGGCCTGCTGTTGTTGCATCATCTGTTCCCATGAATTCTGACTGGGTCCTCCACTCTCGTCACTAGCTTGATTGGTACGAGGTCTACCTCTTCTTCTCCCAGACATCTTATCCTAGCTGTCATATACAAGTCAAAGTGATCAGTTTTAACTGAACATAACATCTAGAATAATGTCCTGGATCCAAGAGGTCCATAAACTTGGATTGTACTTTAATGACCCAAGGCACGGTCTGAATCGACCTGCTCTGATACCAAATTGTAACACCCATATAGAGATTGCCTAGGATCTCTTACGAGTATTAAAATTTCGTACCGGATACATTAAATACAATACAGAAAGATGTTTATTAATTATACAAAGCATATATCTTTGATACAATCCATGATCCGATACAAAACATTTCCATAATATACATCATGTTACACTATTCTTATACAAATGTCCAAATAATAGAGCATAAGCAGCACGTTCAATCCGTAGCTTTCTCTTTACCTTTTCGTCGTGCTACCTGCGAGGAACCTGCACCAGAAGGAAAGGGATGAGACATAACGTCTCAGTGAGCTCCTACCCTACCTACTGTTTGGCAACCTCGGGGAACCTAGGGTTGCCGTGCCTACCTCGGCGAACTCGGGAATACCTATGATCGCCAAGTCTCAATCTTTACTTATTTCGCGATCGAGGGAAAAACCTAAGATCGCTTCTTATCTTTAACATTCTCATCATATGCTAACTTATCTCATGCTCGGTGGTCTTGGGGACAACCTATGACCACTTCTGTGACTAGGAACTAATTGTCCTATTCCTCAATACAATTATAAATAAACTTTCATCATTCATATCTTAAGTTAGCAGTTAGGGTTGAACAAACATAACATTATCTTGGTTCATTTTACGGAGTGCATCCGGGTGGAGTAACCCCGAAGTACATCTCCCATCTTACCGGTGAAAATTCCTATCATATCAGGCTAACACCGGACTCCTCTTGTTTGTGTGGCTGCTCTCGCGAGCGGTAACTTCACCGTCCCAGCTGCCATTTAAGGCGGTAACTTCACGGGGACCCCCTGTATACTAACTGGCGAGCAGACAGGAGACACATTACTTTTCAGACTTGGATGTGCAGCTGCCCTCACGAGCGGTAACTTCACCGTTCCGGCTGCCATTTAAGGCGGTAACTTCACAGGAACCCCTCGTATACTAACTAGCGAGCATACGAGAGACACATCAAGCCATCTTAATAATTAATCATCATTCTTAAGTTCGTAACCTATATAGGTTCATCATCATATTATTCTTAGATTCGTGAATACCGAATCGAGTTCATAACATTGCTTGTTAGGGTTAAACCCTAATCTAGTTGCTTGCCTTCACTATGACTACTCAGGGATTAAGAAAAACCCCCTCTTAGCATGGTACCTTTCCTCACTTATAATTCATCTATACATTCCCCAAAAGTTGGGTCTTCAATGCCTAAAAGCATCACTTAATCACTACTAATTGTTATTGAGTCCGAGGTAGCGTTGGTAAGCCGGAATGGTGCGAGAAATGATGAAAAAACATAGTATGTATTGCCCTGTCACATCGTGTCACGATTTGGAAATCGTGACACGATTTTCTACCCAGAAAATCAGTTGCTCCCTGCCTGTGAAATCGTGACACGATTGGAAAATCGTGACACGATTTTACCTGCAGTTAGACAGCATTTGGCAAGTTTTAAACGTGATTTTTCACCATTTCAGCTTATCCAACATACCCAGACATAATAACATGTTTAAGGGTCATTTTCTAAAGCATATAGCTAGTTTATATCATCAATAATCAAGGATTAACATGGAAAGGCAAATAGGTACCAAAAACCCTAAACTAGGTAATTAAGCTGTAAACTTGCTAACTTACTTAAACGGGTTCTAAAACCCTGTGGAGCTCACCTTAATCCACAATTTGGTGCTGATTACACTTGTTTCTCCAAAACCCTAAGTCTCTCCAACTCTCACTCTTGATTCTCTTTGTTTTCTCCTCTTCACTTCTCTTGATCTTTCTTCCTACCCAAGCTTGCCTTGCAAAGTTTCTTGCTAGATTTTAGAATGAAGTTTGGAGGGATGATGGTAAGGTGGGATGGGCGTGTGAGATGAGGAGGGGAAAGGGAAAAATCTGAATTTTTGAAGATGAATGAAGGAATGGAAAGGAAAGGAAATAAATATCTTTCCATTTTCTAACTAATCCCCAACTTAGCCTTATTTACAAGTTTGCCATTTCTCTTAATTTCTTATTCGCCTTGCTTGCGTCTCAAGTTTCTAGCACAGATAACGCTACATATAAGCGGGATATTACAGCAAACTTGGTTGATGTCCCACATGCCAAGAAGCCGAGACTTTGTGGAAAACCGGGCCAAGCTTAAGTGGTCGCAACGGATGACAACTCTCGCCGAGAAGGATATCCATTGGTTTTCTCCAAATTTAGAGGATCCGGAAATCATCCTTAGTTGCGGGGATTTCCCTAATGTACCCATCATCGGTACTAAGGGATGCATCAACTACAATCCGGTCCTCTCTCTCCGACAACTAGGTTATTCAATGGAAGACAAACCCAATGACCTTTTGTTGGAAGCTTTCTTCTTAAGGGAGGGGGATCAAGACCCGGCATTTCTAGAAAGAATCCAAGGAGCTTGGAGCCAAGTGCGCAAAGGAAAGGTTGGCAAAAGGAATTGCGTGGCCAAACCTCTTTATACTCAATGGGTAAAAGAAAGGGTCAAAACAATCAAGTTACCCTTTGTGGTCATATGCCCTCCTAAACCTCCTACACCTAAGCCCATTGCAACCATTCCCAACAAAGAAGCGGAGGAACTCAAAGCTAAAATTCGAGAACTCCAAAACAAAAATGGGGAGTTAGAATTAAAGCACCTTCAAGCTTTAGGAGAAATCACTAGGACAAAGAGAGATCGGGATGAAGCGACAAATTC
Organism: Medicago ruthenica; assembly: GCA_018208015.1. Lineage (NCBI taxonomy): Eukaryota > Viridiplantae > Streptophyta > Magnoliopsida > Fabales > Fabaceae > Medicago > Medicago ruthenica. Next base: position 86,855,071 of record CM031373.1, on the reverse strand, counting down.
TCTCCTAGTGTGCCAAAAGCGGCTAAAAATCTCCGAGGGGAAGAGAGATTGGATTGGAGGTGGCTTGGTTAGTGCGGATGCCAACCTTGTGGCCAAGGATGAAGAGTTGGAAAGAGTCTTGCATTCCAACCAAGAGCTTAAAAAGTTAGGCGAGCTAGCCATCGAAGCTCAAAGAAAATGGAGATTGAAATTTCAAGAGAAAAATCAACAACTCCAAGAAGTCGTCAAGGACTATAAAGAGCAGCTGCAAGCCGAGCGTGTCCAACGGCAAAGATATGAGAGCCTTTCTCACCAAGGGAAGCTAAAATGCAATCGTCTCGAAGCGGACATCAAGAAATATGAAGAATATTTCGACAAGATTGCAAGAGCACACGGGGACCATATTGCACAACTACACGATGAGATTAGAAGTGCAAATGTCAAGCTAGATCAACGCAAGGAAGTGATTGAGTTTGTATGGCAAGACGCCACCCGATTAAGTGAGGACTTCACTAAATTGGTTGCATTCTCAAACTTGGTCATCACCCAACTTCCAAAGAAGCTAGCAAAGGCCGAGATGGTCATGCCTTACTTTGTCATCCCTAAAGAAATCCAGAAGTTCATGAAGTTCTGCAAAGACACCGTAGACTTCTATAGGGAAGAAATGGACAAAGCCGAAAAGCGAGCGGCTATTTGATTTGTGTCGTGGTGATTTTCGGAGATCAAGCTATTGATTAGCGTTGACTCACTAATTTTATTTCACGACTGAACTTTTAATTTTTTAAAAGAAAAGTGGAAAAAAGTTCTAAATTACCACAATTTTAAAGATTTTGGGTTCGGGGGTTAGTTACGTTTAGGGAAGGTGTTAGCACCCTAAACGTTCGTAGTACTCTACGAGAACCTCTTGATTTTATTTATTTATTTTGGGCTATAACTTGCTTATTTTTTAAAAGAAAGAAAAGAATGAATTAGATTAGTGAGGAAAAAATAAAAATGTTTTTTTTTGTATTTTTTATGATTTGGAAGGACAAGGTCCTTTGCCTACGTACCCGTGAGGGATCAAAACCTCGTAGTTCGGGGTAAAAAATGACGTTTGATTTGTTTGATGTTTTTTATTAGTTTTAAAAAAAGTTTTAAAGATAAAATAAAAGCCAAGTGGCTAAATAAGATTGGTTTGTGTTTTTTAATTTTGAAAAGGGTTAAAGTGTTATTAAAGTGGATTAATGATTATTTAAAGAAAATAAAAGAAAAAAAACGGACACTTGATTGAAAATCAAGGTTTATTAAGAAAAGATTTTTGATTTTTGATTATTTGCATTTTTTTGTTGTTTTTGAATATGGACTAAGACTAAAAATATAAACGCGAGGAAATTCCGTGGTGACGTTGGATCGCCACGAAATCCCTTTGAATTTAAACTATCCTAATATTTTTGTATATTTTTTTTTATAAAGCGAAATAAAATAAAAATAAATAAAGGGCATAAAGTAAAATAAATAGTGTGGGTGTCAGTGCATATTCTCATTTATTTTTTTACATTGGTCCTAAATACATTCTAAGAAATGGCAAAATAATAAATATAAAATAAAATTGCAAATGCACTAAAAGTAATATGCTAAGAATAAAAATAAAATGAAAAAAAAAATGCATGAAATAAAAGGAAAATAAAAAATAAAAATAAAAATGCATGATGTGTTGGAAATTAAAGGCAATGAAATGCATGACAATACATAAAAACTAAAAAAAATAAATGCGAAATAGTAAAAAGAAATAGAAAATAAATAAGAAAAGGAAGGGGGGTGCAGAAGAGGATCAGGGGGGTGGGAAGAGCAATCAGAGAGATGGAGAAAAAAGGGTAGCTGGGCCAAGGATATGGGCCGCAGGAATGGGTCAAAAGGCCTGGGTTTATAAAATCGTTTTTTCCCTCTCCCCCACCTCATTTCCTCCCTTCTCCCTCTCTCTTCCCTTTCTTCTCTCAAAAACTCACTCTGAAAACTGCTCGGCCAGGAAGAGAATCCGGCGCGGCGGTCGCCGGCGGCGCCACCGCGCCGGAGGAAGGAAACTGTTTTTTTTTTTAAAATTTTTACTTTTAAAACTTCCTTTTCTCTCCCCGTTATGAATCCGAGCACGGTTTTAACAAAAATCTAACAGAGAACCATAGATCTAAATCCCTCTCTTTTTTTTAACAAAACACAAAAAAGACTACCTCTTTGGTTTCGGCTATGATGCGTTTTGGTGTTCTGGGATGGCTGGGTTTTGTTTCGCGTGTGTGTTATTGCTGAGGGTTGTTTGGTTCGGACTTAGCCTTGTGGATTTGGTTCGGATTCTTGTGGTTTTGGATAGGGGATGTGGGTGTGTTTGTGTGCGGTTGAGTGGTGTTTTAGGGTACGTGAGAGTGAGGCCGTGGGTGGTTGGGTTTTGGGTGGTAGTGGACGTGTGTGTGTTTGTGTGCGGTTAGGAGGGAGGTTAGAGGGGTGGTGACTGAGATGAGGTATACGGCTGTGTTGTGTTGGTATGTGGGAGTTTTAGGGAGGTTGGGTTTGTACGGTGTGTGGGTGAGTGTGAGGTGCGCGTTTGTGGCTGTGAGGTGGGAGGAGATGGGAGGCCGTACGGTTTGCAAGTGGGTTTGAGTTTTGTCTGGTCTAGTGGTTATGGTGGCTGAGGGGTGGTTGTGGAAGAGTGGTTGTGATGATGGTTGGTTAGTGGTAGTGCGTTTTTGTGTTTTGCTGTGATGAGGATTTTTTACTGATGTTTCTTGTGTTTGAGCTCTCTTTTTTGATTCAATTCTGAATTGGTTTCTGATTCCCCCCTCGATACTGATTTGTTCCCCCCCTTTTATGATGTGATGGCTTCTCCTTTTATCATACTGTGCCAATTAATGTGAATCAAAGCCATTGATGGACAATAACCAATATCAGTCAAACAACAACAAAAGAGGCAACCATTAAAATTGTACTTAAAACCCATTAAAATCAAAAGTCTGACCCTTAAAAAAACAATGGAAAAAAACGAAAAATAAAATAAAATAAATAAAAAAAGATAATAATAAAAAAGGAAAACAATAAAACTAAAAAAGAGATAAAAAGTAAAAATGACAAATTGGAAAAAAAATGTCGCTTCCGGAACCAAAAAAAATGAGGTATTTTAAAATACCTCCCTGCTGAAATTTCGTCCGAAACAAAAGACGAGTGAAAAATAAGTTTAGGTCAAAAATTGGGGTATGACAGATGCCCCTATTTAAGTCTCTTCGTCCGGAGATTTGAAGGTAAAATCTTGGATTCGACGGGTCGAAGGGACTTAAATACAGAGTACGCCAATTTTAGACCTAAATAAAAATAAAAATGAAATGCTCGTGATGCAGATGCAAATGCAAGACGGCGAAGCTGACCCGACTGGGGGTAAAACAAAACCAAAGGATACCCGAGTTTGTTAAAGCAGGGGATCCGCCTCCACTGGGGGATAACATAGTTTCACTGGGGAAGGAGTTGTCTACTATCGCACTAATCCAGAACGATAGCCTAACAAAGACAAAGACCGATGTTACCTACTATCGTGTAAATGATAGCTTAAAAAGGTAAAAGAAGGAGACACTGTCTACTATCAACAAAGATGATAGATTAAAGAAGACAAGTATTACCTACTATCGTGTATTGATAGCTTAAAAGAGGTAATATAAGAGGAGACATCGTCTACTATCGTTGTATGGATAGCTTAAAACAGACAGATGACATGTATTACCTACTATCGTGTATTGATAGCTTAAAAGAGGTAATATAAAAGGAGACACCGTCTACTATCGTTGTATGGATAGCTTAAAGGAGGTGACATGTATTACCTACTATCGTGTATTGATAGCTTAAAAGAGGTAATATAAAAGGAGACACCGTCTACTATCGTTGTATGGATAGCTTAAAGGAGGTGACATATTTTACCTACTACCATTGTGAGGGTAGCTTAAAGAAGGTAAGAGATAAATGTCAGCTGCTCGGGACGTAGCCGAACTTGCCGCTGACGACAGGATAAAAGGTATGCACAAGCTGTTCATTAAAGAACTGTCACTTGGCGAAAAGAGGGTGACATCTTTGGACCAGACACACTGGGGATGACACTTGGGGAAAAAGAGTTACAAATTGTTCATGATTGATTGACATGGAAAGCAAGACTCAGGGTGGTTAATGCAACCATGTATTGAATGATGTTATGTGCATGTTGTGTATGCATGAATGTGTATATGCATGAATGTATGAATGTATGTAAGACAATACGACTTGTATGACCGTATGGAGGATTGACTTGTGGGATAGTATAACTGATGGACTTGATGAGACAAGACTGGACAGATAGGATGGAAAGTGGACCGACGACGCAGTACAAACACTCAGCAATCTTCATTGGGGATGATGCCATTGGGGGCATATCAAGACATGGACGGGGTAAAGCCCGATGTATGCAACAACTGGTGGGGAGCAAACACTTCCTGGGGGAATCGTGCTAATCCAAAGACCTGGCAGAGGAACTGGTGTTTCTGTGGTCATGCCTTTTGTTCTTTTTCCTTTTTTGAATCCCTAACTTTTGCCTGGACCGCCCTTTCGGGTTTTCAGTCCACCGGGAATATATTCTTTTTGTATGCCCCTAATTTTTGCCTGGATCGCCCTTTCAGGTTTTCGATCCACCGGGACGCTCATTTTTGCTTAAGCCGCCTTTTCAGGTTTTCGACTTACCGAGCTTTTTCTTTTCTCTTTTTTTTTTTAAGCAATTGACCATTTTTAACATGCAGAGTATACCCGTTCTTGGGATGGATGCTGACGCACACTTCACTTACTCATGAGTTCAGAGAGAATGTGTTTGTTGTTTATGCTTTCCAAAAATATAAAAAGATTTATGATTTTTTTTGAAAAAAGTTTTGCTTCAGGTACTACCACCAAAAATAGAAGAAATTTTATAAACAGAATAAATGGGAGTTCCAAATAAAAGGCACAAGCTCAAATTCATTTTAACAGAGTGGTGGCCCGCCAATGGCGTTGCTCCACGGATCTCTCAAAAGTTTGGAAAATGGTAAATATAAGGGTAAGGTACATTGAACACAATAACCGTTATTCTCCCTAACAACTTTGAATTCCACCGTTTAGATGCTTCAGATTCAGAGTCTCTTTGACCGCTAATGTGCCCCGAGTGAGTCATGGCCAACCCGCTGCAGTTACTTTGTCTTTTGATCCTTAATTTTTGCATAGATCGCCCTTTCGGGTTTTCAACCTATCAGGATGATTATTTTCTGTTTCATGTCTCTAATTTTTGCCTGGACCGCCCTTCCGGGTTTTCGGTCCACCGAGACGCTCATTTTTGCCTAAGCCGCCCTTTCGGGTTTTCGACTTCCGAGCTGTTCTTTTATTTTTAGACAAAGTATTTCTTGACTGCATCGGCGTTCACAGGACGGGGAAGCTCGTCACCATCCATAGTCGTAAGAGTCAAAGCGCCACCGGAGAAAGCTCTCTTGACGACATATGGGCCTTCATAATTAGGCGTCCATTTGCCCCAGGAATCGGGTTGAAAAGATAGGATCTTCTTGAGCACAAGACCTCCTTCTTGGAACACACGGGGAACTGCCCGTGACACAAAGCATTCATGCGTTTCTCTTCAATCAAGCTTGAACTGATCATATTTGTTTTGACATCATTCAGCCTCTGATAACTTGGGTTCCATTAAAACTCTCATTGATGGAATCTCAATCTCCACAGGGAGTACTGCTTCCATGCCATACACTAAAGAAGAGGGGGTTGCCCCAGTTGAGGTACACACTGAAGTACGATATCCATGTAAAGCATACGATAACATCCCATGCAAGTCCCTGTAAGTGGTTACCATCTTCTGCACCATCTTTTTGATGTATTTTCTTTCTTTGTTTTTTTTTTTGCTTTTGTTGTTGTATTTCTTGCAGCTTCAATGGCACCATTCATCTGGAATTTTATCAGGGATACTGTAGTGGCAGCTCCTCGGAACCCAAGTTAATCATTTCAAATGCTTCTTCATGAGGCTGAATGGCCTTCATGTCATACTAATAACCAATAGATCTTTACGGGAATCCCTTCATCCTCCTCCTCTTCAGCTTCGTAAACAGGGAACTCAAAGTCGGGAGAGAGCATAGGGTTACAGTGTTCAACGGGTTTATTGATATTCAGTCTACATATGATTGATGATTGATTTTAGAAAATGTGTGAAAAATGCAGACCTTTTTGAAATTGATTGAAAATAAAATAAAAATATTTTTTTTTTTGGGTTTTTTGTGTTACCATTTTCCGGAAAAAGCAGTAAAATAAAAATAAAAGTCGCGAAAGAAACGACAATTTTTCATTGATAGTGGTAACTTGAAGACAAAAGTAAAGCCCTACATGATTTCACTTTCGTATCGGGCGAAACGAAAGGATTTTTTTGAAAAGGCAAGACAACAAAAACACATAACTTGGACCCATGAGTAACTGAGGGAATGTCAACAGCGAGCCAATTGCGGCAAATCCTTCCTTGTGTTTGCATGACCACACCCATTTTCTCTTTTTTGTCTGCACGAGTGTTGTAGGTGCGAGTGGATTTGTAATGAATGCGCCGAGCCACTTTCTTTGACTGCGGCAGATTGACCTTTTTGTGATGAAACAAAGGATGAGACTCGATTTGGAAACTTATGAATGCAGTATGATGCATGATTTATGCTTATGCAAAAAGAATAAAGATTTGTTATCGAAGGACTTTTTTGAAGTAATTGTAAATATCATGGTTTGAACATTTCATTTGAGCATCAAGGCATTACAAAATAGTTCTTTTTTAGAAACCAAGCCAAGAGACCAATTCAAAAGTCCTTTAGTGGAAGCTAGATTTTTTTAAAAAAAAAAAATCTAAAGACTCCTAGCTTCCTTAAATTCAACAAATCAGGGCTCTTGGAGGTGTACTTCCTAGTGCTCCTCTACGATGTTTAAAAAAAACTCGTTTAAGTCCTTCGATAATTGGATGAAAAAAATGTTTATGAATGAATGCATGCATGCATGGTTATGCTAAAGAAGCGGAGAAAACATGGTGAGGTTAAGTTCATAAGGTTGGGGTCAAGGGTAAACACGCCATTTGGTAAGGACTATGGTTTCACATGTACCTGTATCACGGGTTCTACCAAGTTCCCAAAGTCCTCAACCCCTTCCAAATATCGTCGGGTTACGAGATTGACTCCCGATCCAATAATATTTGTAAGAAAGTCTCGTTTGAGTGTAGTATCGCGTATCAACTAATTCAAGATTACTCTTGGTTAGCCACCGCACTACGTCCTAAAAGGCCAAGATGAGTTAAAGGTAACTAAAGGTCCTCAACTTCATAGGTCACTTGAAAATATCAATGCCGAACATGACTTACTCATACCGACATAGTAATACTTCCAAGATTCCTCCATCGAGTGGGGTTATCACATGTGCCACATCCGAAATTTACCCTCGGAAAGCCACTTTGATTATACCACCATCCTATCTTATGTTTCCCTCAAGTCCGGGTGTAGGACTTATCTCACCACTCACGTAAAAGGAAAAAAAAACACATAGGCACATATTTACAACCTCATTATTATTATTTTTTTTAGCAAGTTATAGCACAAAAGAATTAAATAAATTCAAGTTAGGCTCAACCCTCTTAGGGATATTCCCCAGTGAAGTCGCCATTTCTGTCGTGGTGATTTTCGGAGATCAAGCTATTGATTAGCGTTGACTCACTAATTTTATTTCACGACTGAACTTTTAATTTTTTAAAAGAAAAGTGGAAAAAAGTTCTAAATTACCACAATTTTAAAGATTTTGGGTTCGGGGGTTAGTTACGTTTAGGGAAGGTGTTAGCACCCTAAACGTTCGTAGTACTCTACGAGAACCTCTTGATTTTATTTATTTATTTTGGGCTATAACTTGCTTATTTTTTAAAAGAAAGAAAAGAATGAATTAGATTAGTGAGGAAAAAATAAAAATGTTTTTTTTTGTATTTTTTATGATTTGGAAGGACAAGGTCCTTTGCCTACGTACCCGTGAGGGATCAAAACCTCGTAGTTCGGGGTAAAAAATGACGTTTGATTTGTTTGATGTTTTTTATTAGTTTTAAAAAAAGTTTTAAAGATAAAATAAAAGCCAAGTGGCTAAATAAGATTGGTTTGTGTTTTTTAATTTTGAAAAGGGTTAAAGTGTTATTAAAGTGGATTAATGATTATTTAAAGAAAATAAAAGAAAAAAAACGGACACTTGATTGAAAATCAAGGTTTATTAAGAAAAGATTTTTGATTTTTGATTATTTGCATTTTTTTGTTGTTTTTGAATATGGACTAAGACTAAAAATATAAACGCGAGGAAATTCCGTGGTGACGTTGGATCGCCACGAAATCCCTTTGAATTTAAACTATCCTAATATTTTTGTATATTTTTTTTTATAAAGCGAAATAAAATAAAAATAAATAAAGGGCATAAAGTAAAATAAATAGTGTGGGTGTCAGTGCATATTTTCATTTATTTTTTTTACATTGGTCCTAAATACATTCTAAGAAATGGCAAAATAATAAATATAAAATAAAAATTGCAAATGCACTAAAAGTAAATAAATATGCTAAGAATAAAAATAAAATGAAAAAAGAAATGCATGGAATAAAAGGAAAATAAAAAATAAAAATAAAAATGCATGATGTGTTGGAAATTAAAGGCAATGAAATGCATGACAATACGTAAAAACTAAAAAAAAATAAATGCGAAATAGTAAAAAGAAATAGAAAATAAATAAGAAAAGGAAGGGGGGTGCAGAAGAGGATCAGGGGGTGGGAAGAGCAATCAGAGAGATGGAGAAAAAAGGGTAGCTGGGCCAAGGATATGGGCCGCAGGAATGGGTCAAAAGGCCTGGGTTTATAAAATCGTTTTTTCCCTCTCCCCCACCTCATTTCCTCCCTTCTCCCTCTCTCTTCCCTTTCTTCTCTCAAACTCACTCTGAAAACTGCTCGGCCAGGAAGAGGAATCCGGCGCGGCGGTCGCCGGCGGCGCCACCGTGCCGGAGGAAGGAAACTTGTTGAGTCTTTTGGTGTTGGCTGCATGTTTTGGCAAAACCAAAGTATTGAATAGAAGCATCTCCATATTTGAAACATTTCTTCAGTTGCAAGTTTTGTGTTTTGAAGCCATTCAGAAGCAGAAAATGTCATCAGAAGCTGAATGCACTGTAACAGTTCAGAAGCTGATTTCAGGTTCTGAAGCCAGCGTTGACTTTTGTTGACCACATCAGAAGCTGGGTTTTCAGATTAATTTTTGCGCGTATCTTGGGAGATTTAGCAAGGAATTATCTTTGTATAAGTGCTTCTAGAATGCTGAATTATTTGGAGAAGATTTTATTGAAGATTTGGTTCAAAGATATGAAAATCGTATTTTCTGTTTTAAATCTTTCAAAGATACAAAACAGTTTTATTTGTTACTTGATTGGACCAATCTTATTTCAGTAACAAATCAATTCAGAAGATTAGTTTTATTTTGCAAGACTGAAGGCTATATAAGGAGGAGGGCTGCTGCTATTCATGATATGAATTGAAGAGTATTATTCAGAGAAATAGAGTCTTAGTTGTTTTTAAGCTTTTGCTTTGTTTTTGTACGCCACTCATATGTTTTGAGTTGGTTTAGGATTGTCATTGAGTTGTAATTCATTCTAAGCCTCTAGGTACGAATGAAGTTTTGTCTTTGAAGGTGTATTCAAAAACAGGGGAGTTTTAGTATTCAGAACTGGGTTAAGTTCAAAGGGTAGTTCAAGTAGCTGGGTTTCAGTTGCTTGAATAGGAAGTTAGAAGTTCTCTAATACTCAACGTGTTGGGTAGAATTCAAGACTAGGTGGAGATTAATTGCTTAGGATAGGAGCTGGGAGTCAGTGTCTAAGTCTTAAGGATTAATTCCAATAGTGGAATTCCTTCCTGGATTGGTATCCCCCAGAGTAGGAGGTGTTTACTCCGAACTGGGTTAACAAACCTTGTGTGCCTTTTACTTTCCTGCACTTTATTTTCTTGCTTTGCATTGTGTGAGTGTGTGCTCTGTTTTAAGCAAACTAGTGTGCCCTGCGTGCTGTTCAGAACCTGACTGGTTCAGAACCTGTTTTCTCTTAAGTATTGCCTGGCCAGAATTTCAATTGGCATCAGAGCAGGCACCCTGCCTGTATTTTGGGTGAGATCCAGAGGACTTAATATCTGGCAAGCATGGATAGAGAAGGAGGCTATGTCAATAGACCACCCCTACTAGATGGCACAAACTATGAGTATTGGAAGTCAAGGATGTGTGCTTTTCTAAAGTCTATTGACAGCAGGACTTGGAAAGCTGTGATCAAAGGCTGGGATCATCCTGTGTATACAGACAAAGATGGTAACAAGACTGAGATTCTAAAGCCAGAGGAGGAATGGACCAAAGCTGAAGATGATCTGTCACTGGGAAATTCTAAAGCTTTGAATGCAATCTTTAATGGTGTGGACCAGAACATGTTCAGACTTATTAAACAGTGTACTGTTGCTAAGGAGGCCTGGGAAATTTTGAAGACAACTCATGAAGGAACCTCTAAAGTGAAGATGTCCAGATTGCAGCTGCTGACCACCAAATTTGAGAACCTGAAGATGAAGGAGGATGAATCCATTCAGGATTTTTACATGAATGTGCTGGACATGGCAAATTCTTTTGATTCACTTGGGGAGAAGATGTCTGATGAGAAGTTGGTGAGAAAAATCCTCAGGTCCCTGCCCAGAAGATTTGATATGAAGGTGACAGCAATTGAAGAGGCTCATGATATTACCACTATGAAGCTTGAGGAGCTGATTGGATCTCTGCTCAATTTTGAAACTGCATTCTGCAAACAGCCTGATAAGAAAGGAAAAGGTGTAGCTTTTACTGTGAATTCTGAAGCTGATGATCAACAAGAGTCTGAGGAGGATGACTTATCAGAAGCTCTAGTGTTGCTGGGAAAACAATTCAACAAGATTCTGAAGAATGTTAACAGAAAAGCCAAAGCCAAAGGTCAGAATTTCAGATTCAATAACAAAAAGCAACAAACTGATGAGAAGAAGACCAAGTCTGAGGAGAAAAGTAACCAAGCTAAAGGTGTGCAGTGCTATGAGTGTGAAGGGTATGGACACATCAAGTCTGAATGTCCCACTTTTCTCAAGAAGCAGAAGAAAAGCCTAGCTGTTGCATGGTCTGATGATGGTTCTGAAGAAGACGATGTTAGTGAATCTGATATGTGTGATACTGGTCTAGTTGTGAGGTCAGGAGCTATCTTGAAGAAGGAAGCTGTTTTAGAGTCTGGAACCTTTTCAGAGTCTGACTCAGAGTCTGAAACCTCATCTATGTCTGAAGCTGCTAAAACCTCTTATGATGAACTAGCTGACAATTACAGGAAGCTTTATACCAGAAGTGCTGAGGTTTGCAAACAAGTGCTGGATCAGAAGGAGACTATTTTTCAATTGGAGGCTGAAAAAGGTGAACTGTTAGTACAGAATTCAGTTTTAAAAGAAGAGGTGAATCAACTGAACTCCCAACTTGATCAAATGAAAAAGCAAGTGAAGATGTTGAACTCTGCTACTGATAAGTTGGAGGACATTTTGGGGAATCAGCAACAAGGAAAAACTGGTTTAGGGTTTGTTGATCAGACTCAGATTCCTAAAGAGATGAGTTTTGTTCCTGCTACTCAAACTCATGATTCTATGGCTGGAATATCAAAGAAGAGACCTCAGAAGCAAGCCCAGATGCAAGGTCAGAAGCATATTCAGATGAGACCTCAAAAGCAAGCTCAGAAGATACCTCAGATGCAAGGTCAGAAGCATGTTCAGATGCTACCTCAGAAGCAACCCCAGAAATTGTTCAGAAACAGAAGGAGGAGGAATCATCCATGGATCTGTCATCATTGTGGAAAGAGAGGGCATATCAAACCATTCTGCTTCAAACTTTATGGCTATCCTGAACATTTTCAGTATAGAAGAGTTGAACCAGCTGCCCCCAGACACAATGTTCAGAAGGTATGGAAGCCCAAAGTTCAGAATGTAGGCCTTATAGCTCACACTTCTTTGAGAGCAACTTCAAAAGAAGACTGGTATTTTGATAGTGGGTGTTCAAGGCACATGACTGGTGTGAAGAAGCTGCTGAGCAATATCAGATCATACTCCAGAAGCTATGTGACATTTGGAGATGGTGTAAAAGGTCAGATTCTGGGTATTGGTGATTTGATCAGAGAAGGTTTGCCCAGACTTAATGATGTGCTACTGGTGGAAGGATTAACTTCAAATCTGATCAGCATTAGTCAACTTTGTGATCAAGACTTAAAGGTTAATTTCAACAAGCAAGAGTGCATTGTTACTGATCAGAAAGATGAGATTCAGATGAGAGGCTGCAGATCCAAAGACAATTGTTACTTATGGGTTTCTGAAGAAGAAAGAAGTTTGACTTCTTGTCTTATGAGCTCAGAAGAGGAAGTCAAGCTCTGGCACCAGAAGTTAGGTCATCTGCATCTGAAAGGCATGAAGAAAATCCTAAGTACTGAAGCTATCAGAGGTGTACCAAATCTGAAGATCAATGAGGACAATGTTTGTGGTGATTGTCAAATTGGGAAACAAACAAGAAAGTCTCATCCCAGATTAGTTCACCAGGTAACTACTAAAGTACTAGAACTTGTTCATATGGATTTAATGGGGCCTATGCAAGTAGAAAGTATTGGAGGGAAGAGGTATGCTTTTGTAATGGTAGATGACTACTCAAGATTCACATGGATCAACTTTGTTAGAGAGAAGTCTGACACTTTTGAAGTATTTAAAGACTTATGCATTCAACTACAAAGAGAAAAAGACTGTGGCATAGTCAGAATCAGAAGTGACCATGGCAAAGAATTTGAAAACAAGAGTTTTTCAGAATTCTGTGCTTCAGAAGGTATAAAGCATGAGTTTTCTGCACCTATCACACCTCAGCAAAATGGTGTAGTTGAGAGGAAGAATAGAACATTAGCAGAATGTGCAAGAGTTATGCTGCATGCAAAGAAGCTGCCATATATGTTCTGGGCTGAAGCAATGAATACTGCCTGTTATATTCATAACAGAGTTACTTTGAAGAAGGGAACCACTTGTACTTTGTATGAATTATGGAAAGGGAGGAAGCCAACTGTGAAATATTTCCATGTTTTTGGGAGCAGATGCTATATCTTGGCTGACAGAGAGAATAGAAGAAAACTGGATCCTAAGTCTGATGAAGGCATATTCCTGGGTTATTCAGTGAACAGCAGAGCTTACAGGGTATTTAATTCAAGAACTAAAGTTGTGATGGAGTCCATTAATGTGGTAATTGATGATCTGACTGCTGAGAAAGATAGAAGTGAGTCTGAAGTTGTTCCAGAGTCTGAAGCATCAGAAGAACAAACTTCAGAAGCAGAAATTTTTACAGAGTCTGAAGATGCAGAAGTTCATCCAGAACATGATCCTACAAATAAAGGGCCGTCAATTAGAGTTCAGAAGGATCATCCTAAGGAGCTTATCATTGGGAGTTTGGATCAAGGGGTCAGAACCAGGAGATCAGATGCTGCTGCTACTGATTCATGCTTTGTGTCAAAGGTTGAGCCTAAAAATGTGAAAGAAGCCCTAACTGATGAATTTTGGATTGAAGCAATGCAAGATGAGTTGAATCAATTCAAAAGGAGTGAAGTGTGGGATCTAGTTCCAAGACCTGAAGGGTTGAATGTGATTGGCACTAAGTGGATATTCAAGAATAAAACAGATGAAAATGGTACTGTAGTTAGAAACAAGGCAAGGTTGGTTGCTCAGGGTTATACTCAAGTTGAGGGACTTGATTTTGATGAGACCTTTGCACCTGTGGCCAGACTAGAGTCCATAAGACTTCTGTTGGGTGTTTCTTGCATTCTCAAGTTCAAATTATTTCAGATGGATGTGAAGAGTGCATTTTTGAATGGGTATTTGCAAGAAGAGGTATATGTTGAACAGCCTAAGGGTTTTGTGGATCCTAAGTTTCCAGAACATGTGTACAAGTTAAAGAAGGCTTTATATGGATTGAAGCAAGCACCAAGGGCATGGTATGAAAGACTAACTCAGTTTCTTGTGGCTCAAGGTTACAGAAAAGGAGGTTCTGATAAGACTTTGTTTGTGAAAGATGAAAATGAGAGTCTGATGATTGCTCAGATTTATGTGGATGATATAGTGTTTGGAGGGATGTCTCAGAAGATGGTCAAACTGTTTGTTCAGCAAATGCAATCAGAGTTTGAAATGAGTTTGGTTGGAGAGCTGACTTACTTTCTTGGATTACAAGTTAAGCAAATGGAAGATACAATCTTCATTTCTCAAAGTAAGTATGCCAAGAACATAGTGAAGAAGTTTGGTATGGAATCTGCTGCTCATAAGAAGACACCAGCTGCTACTCATCTGAAGCTAACCAAAGATGAACAAGGAGTATCAGTTGATCAAAGTCAGTACAGAAGCATGATAGGAAGCTTATTGTACTTGACTGCAAGCAGACCTGATATCACTTATGCTGTTGGAGTATGTGCAAGATATCAAGCTAATCCTAAAGTGAGTCATCTGACACAAGTGAAGAGGATTCTGAAGTATGTGAATAGCACAAGTGACTATGGAATCATGTATTCTCATAGTTCAAGTTCTGAACTGATGGGATATTGTGATGCTGACTGGGCTGGAAGTGCTGATGACAGGAAGAGCACCTCAGGAGGTTGTTTCTTTTCGGGAAATAACTTAATTTCATGGTTTAGCAAGAAGCAAAACTGTGTGTCATTGTCAACTGCTGAGGCTGAGTATATTGCTGCTGGAAGTAGTTGCTCACAATTGGTGTGGATGAAGCAGATGCTGGAGGAGTACAACATTGAACAAAGAACTATGACATTATTTTGTGACAATTTGAGTGCAATCAACATTTCTAAGAACCCAATACAACACAGCAGAACTAAACACATTGATATCAGACATCATTTTATCAGAAATCTTGTGGAGGATAAAGTCATTCAGCTGGAACATGTAGCTACTGAAGAACAAATTGCTGACATTTTCACAAAGGCCTTGGATGCTAAGCAGTTTGAAAACTTAAGGAGCAAGTTAGGTGTGTGTTTGCATGAAGAGTTATAGCAATTACTGCAAACTGGATGTGAGGAAGATAGAGTACCTGCCAGTTGTGCCTATGCTAAGTGTGATCCTGTGTCTGAATCTGATAGCTTTTCCAGGATCTGTGTTACTTGTGTTGATTTTATTCCCTATATGAAGACTATGTTTTGTCAGAATTTTGTGGCTAAAAAGGGGGAGAAAATCTTATGTAATGTGTTGGCTCTGATACCAAAAGTCTTATACAAAGTGTTGCTCAGAAGTTCAAATTTCAGATGTTCAGTTTTCAGTGTGGTTCAGAAGTTATCTGTGAAGCTCAGAGTTCAGAACAAATATAACAAGAGCTGTCAAGATGTCATTGAGGGGGAGTATGTGTCTCAGGGGGAGTACAAGACTGTTAGGGTCCTGAGTGTTTCTGTGATCCTGAGATATGGTCCTGAAGAACAATTATGTGCAGCTCCTGAAGTATTGGCTCTAATATGCTCTGATACCATAAATTCAGAAGTATGGGGGAGTTTGATGTATGCTGAGTGTATGTTGAGTTGCAGGGGGAGTGTGTGTGATGATCAGGAGTTGATCAGTAGCTCTGATACCTTGAAGTAGCTCTGATACCATGATTGTGATGATCAGTACTTGGTTTATGTGTGCTTCAGGAGTCAGAAGCTGAAGATGTTGTTTAACATAGCTCAGAAAGTGTTTTGTCCGCTGCCTAAACTGATTGCTATGATATGTTATTGTGGAGTTCTTCATTGCTGAGTTGATTATAAGGGAGATTGAAGAACTTGGATGGTTTTAGCCAAAAATTTGCCAAAGGGGGAGATTGTTGAGTCTTTTGGTGTTGGCTGCATGTTTTGGCAAAACCAAAGTATTGAATAGAAGCATCTCCATATTTGAAACATTTCTTCAGTTGCAAGTTTTGTGTTTTGAAGCCATTCAGAAGCAGAAAATGTCATCAGAAGCTGAATGCACTGTAACAGTTCAGAAGCTGATTTCAGGTTCTGAAGCCAGCGTTGACTTTTGTTGACCACATCAGAAGCTGGGTTTTCAGATTAATTTTTGCGCGTATCTTGGGAGATTTAGCAAGGAATTATCTTTGTATAAGTGCTTCTAGAATGCTGAATTATTTGGAGAAGATTTTATTGAAGATTTGGTTCAAAGATATGAAAATCGTATTTTCTGTTTTAAATCTTTCAAAGATACAAAACAGTTTTATTTGTTACTTGATTGGACCAATCTTATTTCAGTAACAAATCAATTCAGAAGATTAGTTTTATTTTGCAAGACTGAAGGCTATATAAGGAGGAGGGCTGCTGCTATTCATGATATGAATTGAAGAGTATTATTCAGAGAAATAGAGTCTTAGTTGTTTTTAAGCTTTTGCTTTGTTTTTGTACGCCACTCATATGTTTTGAGTTGGTTTAGGATTGTCATTGAGTTGTAATTCATTCTAAGCCTCTAGGTACGAATGAAGTTTTGTCTTTGAAGGTGTATTCAAAAACAGGGGAGTTTTAGTATTCAGAACTGGGTTAAGTTCAAAGGGTAGTTCAAGTAGCTGGGTTTCAGTTGCTTGAATAGGAAGTTAGAAGTTCTCTAATACTCAACGTGTTGGGTAGAATTCAAGACTAGGTGGAGATTAATTGCTTAGGATAGGAGCTGGGAGTCAGTGTCTAAGTCTTAAGGATTAATTCCAATAGTGGAATTCCTTCCTGGATTGGTATCCCCCAGAGTAGGAGGTGTTTACTCCGAACTGGGTTAACAAACCTTGTGTGCCTTTTACTTTCCTGCACTTTATTTTCTTGCTTTGCATTGTGTGAGTGTGTGCTCTGTTTTAAGCAAACTAGTGTGCCCTGCGTGCTGTTCAGAACCTGACTGGTTCAGAACCTGTTTTCTCTTAAGTATTGCCTGGCCAGAATTTCAAAACTGTTTTTTTTTTTTAAAATTTTACTTTTAAAACTTCCTTTTCTCTCCCCGTTATGAATCCGAGCACGGTTTTAACAAAAATCTAACAGAGAACCATAGATCTAAATCCCTCTCTTTTTTTTTAACAAAACACAAAAAAGACTACCTCTTTGGTTTCGGCTATGATGCGTTTTGGTGTTCTGGGATGGCTGGGTTTTGTTTCGCGTGTGTGTTATTGCTGAGGGTTGTTTGGTTCGGACTTAGCCTTGTGGATTTGGTTCGGATTCTTGTGGTTTTGGATAGGGGATGTGGGTGTGTTTGTGTGCGGTTGAGTGGTGTTTTAGGGTACGTGAGAGTGAGGCCGTGGGTGGTTGGGTTTTGGGTGGTAGTGGACGTGTGTGTGTTTGTGTGCGGTTAGGAGGGAGGTTAGAGGGGTGGTGACTGAGATGAGGTATACGGCTGTGTTGTGTTGGTATGTGGGAGTTTTAGGGAGGTTGGGTTTGTACGGTGTGTGGGTGAGTGTGAGGTGCGCGTTTGTGGCTGTGAGGTGGGAGGAGATGGGAGGCCGTACGATTTGCAAGTGGGTTTGAGTTTTGTCTGGTCTAGTGGTTATGGTGGCTGAGGGGTGGTTGTGGAAGAGTGGTTGTGATGATGGTTGGTTAGTGGTAGTGCGTTTTTGTGTTTTGCTGTGATGAGGATTTTTTACTGATGTTTCTTGTGTTTGAGCTCTCTTTTTTGATTCAATTCTGAATTGGTTTCTGATTCCCCCCTCGATACTGATTTGTTCCCCCCCTTTTATGATGTGATGGCTTCTCCTTTTATCATACTGTGCCAATTAATGTGAATCAAAGCCATTGATGGACAATAACCAATATCAGTCAAACAACAACAAAAGAGGCAACCATTAAAATTGTACTTAAAACCCATTAAAATCAAAAGTCTGACCCTTAAAAAAACAATGGAAAAAAACGAAAAATAAAATAAAATAAATAAAAAAAGATAATAATAAAAAAGGAAAACAATAAAACTAAAAAAGAGATAAAAAGTAAAAATGACAAATTGGAAAAAAAATGTCGCTTCCGGAACCAAAAAAAAAATGAGGTATTTTAAAATACCTCCCTGCTGAAATTTCGTCCGAAACAAAAGACGAGTGAAAAATAAGTTTAGGTCAAAAATTGGGGTATGACAATTTGTATTAGCATTAGTTACACTTTGTAAACAAATGTTATCTAATCAAATAATATTTTGAAGCAATATCAATTTCCCGGCCTTCAATATTTCTGATTGCTAATATTAATTGTACGCCTTTAAATTTCCTCGTAAAGCAAAATGAAAAAAAAAACGCATGTTTTTGCATACTCATCGCATACATACATTCACATGCATCTTCATGCATTTTTCAAAAAAAAAACACTCATTCATTTCCCTAAAAACAGTTTGAAGCAATCATAGCCAGAAAACCTAGAAAGCCATCGGCCCAAGAGTCAAATCTCCAACACTCGTACGGAACACGAGCCAACAAGCAAAGGATCATGGATAATTTGGAACAAAATCAAGCGGCTTTGAGAGGAGAAGTTGATGAGATGAAAGGAAAGATGGATCAAATGTTAGAGTTAATGCAAACTCTATCGGCCCGAGAGAGCAACCCTCGTCCAACGGTGGATGCAGTCAATGTGCAATGGCCTCCTTATGGTTTACCTCTAGGATATACCCCACCACTTGAAAATGATGGCGTTGTACCACCTCCACAACCACAACTTACAATCCCCGTTAGGAACGAAGAGCATCGTCCTCAAGGAAATTCCACTACTCATCATGAGAATATTTCTCATAATGTGGAAGACAATCAGCCAAGACATTCTGCTCTCGATAATACCCACCAAGACAACGATACCGCCCAAATGTATCGCGTTTTGGAAGAAAGGTTAAAAGCCGTCGAAGGATCCAGCTCATATGGTGCCTACAATGCTTTGGACATGTGCTTGGTGCCCGATGTGGTAATCCCTCCAAAATTCAAAGTACCGGACTTCGAGAGGTACAAGGGAATTCAATGCCCTAGGAACCATCTACGGATGTTCTGTAGGAAGATGGCGGCCTACGCAACGAACGAGAAACTCATGGTTCATGTGTTTCAAGATAGTTTGAGCGGAGCGTCATTGGATTGGTACATGCAACTTGAGCGTACCCACGTCCAAACTTGGAAGGACTTAGCCGACGCTTTCTTAAAGCAATACAAATACAATTTGGACATGGCTCCAAATAGGATGCAGTTGCAGAATCTTGTGCAAAGAAGCAACGAGTCCTTCAAGGAGTATGCTCAAAGGTGGAGGGAACTAGCTTCTCGCGTACAGCCACCATTGTTGGAAAGGGAGCTTGTCGATACCTTTATGGGCACACTTCAAGGCCCATATTATGACAAAATGATTGGAAGCACATCTTCCGGCTTTTCCGATCTAGTCATAATTGGTGAAAGAATAGAGGACGGAGTAAAGAGGGGAAAGATCCAAGGCCCTCTAGAAACTCAAGGTGGAGCCAGGAGACCCCCCAGCAACTTTCATAAAAAGAAAGAGGGGGAGACGAACACTGTTCTAGTGGGACCATCTCGCCCACCATCAAATCAAATGCCTCGCTACAATTATCCATATGTGGCAGCAGCAGCAGCTCAAGGGCATTACTCACCTCAAGTAATTCCCACAACTCCACCTCGACAACCAGCAGTGTTGCCTCAACAGAATCGGCAGCAACAACAAGGCGGGTACCCACCAAGGAACCAAATGGGCCCGAGGAATAACTACAATGTGCAGTTTGATCATGTACCCATGCCATACGGTCAGATCTTGTCGTATTTAATCCAAAAGGGAATGGTTGAGCTAAAACCACTACCGGCTTTGGTGCCACCATATCCACCTTGGTATGATGCGAACGCAAGATGCGAATACTGTAACGACCCTATTTTCGTATATTGTATTTTTATATATTTTATTTTATGGATTAGTATTTAAAAATATTTTCTAGTAATCGAGGAATAATTATTTAGCGCGAAGATAAGTTCGTAACCGAGTTTTTAAGGTTTTGGGCCTAGAGAGTGAATAGTGTTGGGCTTTAGTTTATGAGTAGTAATAATCCTATGTGGATGGATGTAGTAAGCTTGGATTGGATTGAAGGGCTAGGATTAACCCTTGTGAGTTAGTAAAGATGGAGGGCCAAGATTCATTTGTTGGGATTATAAGATATTTTGTGGGAGTGAATAGTGTCATTTTCCTCCTTTCCTTGTGAGAAAACGTGGGAGAAGAGAAGAGAAGGGGAGAAAGAGAGCTAGGGCAAGAAGAACAAGAGGAAAAGCTTGAGATTTGCTTGGATTCAAGGTAAGAGAGTTAGTATTACAACATTACAAGTGATTGAGAAGGGGAGAATGTCTATTTCTCCATCCCAAACTTCTCCTCACTTTGTCTAGGTTTTGATAGAGAGTTTTTGTGGTTTAAAGTTGTTAATGTTTATGTTTTGCTGGTTTGAATGCTAATTGATGTTGTTGATATGATTTGTTGGAGTCATGGTGTTGTGGGTTCATATGAGAAGTTTATGAAAAGTTATTGTTTTTGAACCCTAATTTCTTTGATAGATGAAATCCTTGCATGGGATTGTTTTTGAATGATGTTTTATGTTGGAAAGTTGATTTTAACATGTTCTGGAACTTGGGTAACTATGAATGGGCTGAAATGGTGGAAAAATCACATTTTTATGACTGTGTACTGATACGGTCGCTTGTAGCGACCGAAGGTTCGCTTGTAGCGACCAAGCAGGATGATTCCCTGCCTATGCTCGCTTGTAGCGACCACATGCTCGCTTGTAGCGACCAACCCTGAACAGGCCTTCTTTGTTGAGTTGTTCTGGAGGTCCTGGTGCGCGCGGAGATGTCTTTTTGATATTGTATTCTTATAATACATTTTTGGAAACCTTGCCCACCATTTTAATCCATCTCTAATGTTTTCTAAAGATTATTTGTTTCAAGAAAGTTTTGAGTAGAACCCTAACATGAGTGTGTGGGTTATCAAGTGTGTGGGTTTCCCTTTGAAACCCCTATTGTGTGAGACTTTGATGTGATTTGATTGGTTTAGTTGAGATTGTTGAACTTGGTGAGTATATACATGTTGTGTCTTATGATTTGGCCATGAGAGCCTAGTAGTGGTGTTTGTTGTTGTTGTTGATGTTGTAATGATTATCAGAGAGCTGATAATTAGTTGTGTTGTTTGAGTTTGTTATTGTTGAGATAATTATCAGAGAGCTGATAATTAGTTGTGTTAGTAAGTATAGTGATAAGAGTATCATATATTTGCTAAGTGAAACATCATGCATTTCATTATTTGATGATATCCGGAGCGGATATGAAATCCAAGAGAGCTTGGTTATCAAGAGAGCTTGGTAAGGATATAAGTTTATCCGAATGATTTGGTACCACATGCATTAGAGAATGCATTTTGAGGCATGCATCCTAATTGACATTAGTGTGCATTTTAGACATTATGTGTGCATAATGGATGTGAGTGGTAATTGATGATTTGATGAGTTATATGGAAAATTATGTGTGCATAATGGTTAATGATGAGTTATTGATGATAGTTGTTGTTGATGAGTGTTATGTTTTGTCAATTATGTGTTGTGATTCTGTTATGTATAATAATGCGTTATTTATACATATTTTATTGTTTGCGATACTAACACTCTCTGTTTTGTGTTATGTGCTGGATCATTGGGGATCCAGATCATCAGGTTGACGAGGTTATCGTAGAGGAGTAGCTTGCTGCTTAGAAGCTGCTTAGTGGTGAGGGTATAGCTTAGCTACCCTTACATTTTTTGTACTAGGTGTTGTATCCTAGTTAGAGTCTAGTGCTCTGATATTTGTAACACTATTTTGGGGGTATCTGAACTCGTATGTATGAATTTGGCAATGGCTTGTTGTAGAATTGCCTCTTTTGAAAATATTATGTATATATTTTTGTGTAATATATGCAAGCTTATTTGTAAGCATTCGTTGAGTTGTTTTCCGCTGCATTGTTTGTGAATCAAATATGTTTTGATTTAAGGTGATGTTTTATGAAAATGAGTTTCTTAATGTTGTAACTTCCTATGGCCTTAACGTTTTCTTTTATTAAAGTTAATAATCGGCGGTTAAGGGTTAGGGTGTTACAATAGTTGGTATCAGAGCAGGTCGATCCATTGGATCAATTAAGTTTAGTATACCCTTTGTGTAACATGTGTTTTCTTAAACACTTTGTTCTCACTTGTGTTATGTGATGTTTGGTAGTGTGTGGATATGGCGCAACGAGCACTTGCGGACGCGATGGAGCGGATGGCTGATGCCATGGCTCAGGATGCTGCTAGTAGGACTGCGGATAGAGCCGCACAACAAGCTAGAGGAGGCGGAGAAGATGAGTTGAGACTCGAGAGGTTTATGAACAACAAACCGCCTATCTTCAAAGGAGGATACGATCCAGATGGAGCTCAGACTTGGTTGGAAGGGATTGAGAGAATTTTTGGAGCTATGCGTTGTCTGGATGCGCATAAGGTGTTGCTAGGAGCGTATGTTCTCCATGATGAAGCTGATCATTGGTGGGGAAATGCTAGTCAGAGGTTGGGAGCTGGTGGAGCTTTAGTTACTTGGGCTCGTTTCCGGAGAGAGTTTTTGACCAAGTATTTTCCGGCAGACGAGAGGAATCGTAAGGTGATTGAGTTCATGGAGCTCAAGCAAGGAAGTTTATCTGTTTCTGAATATGCGGCCAAGTTTGAAGACTTGTGTCGTTTTGCTCCTCATTACAACACAGTGGAAGCTGAGGAAGACAAGTGTGTGAAGTTTGAGAATGGGCTGAGGCCGGATATCAAACAGTTGATTGGGTTTAGCGAAATCAGAAATTTTCCAATGTTGGTGAATAAGAGCCGGATATGTGATAAGGATGGTAAAGCTAAGGCTAATTACTACAAAGCTGCGAATGAGAAGAGGGGAAAGGACATGGCTAGAGGTAAACCTTATAGCAAAGGTGGAAAGAAACCAGATGAAGGTGGGAGTAGTGGTAACAAGTTTGGAGTTAATAGGAATTGTTTTAAGTGTGGACAACCGGGTCATCGTTTCTTTGAATGCCCGAAGAGTGATGGAAGATGTTTCAAGTGTGGTGATCCTGGCCACATGGCTAACCAATGCAAGAAAGGTCTAGTTTGCTTCAACTGCAAAGAAGCGGGTCATAAGAGCAATGAGTGTAAGAAGCCTAGAGCGGCTGGAGGAAAAGTGTTTGCATTAGATGGTGGTGATGCGAAGGCGGACAACTTGATCAGAGGTACATGCTTTATCAATAATACTCCTTTGTCTGCTATTATTGATACGGGTGCTACCCATTCGTTTATTTCTATGGATTGTGTTAAGAGGTTGGGTCTTAAAGTAGAAAATATGTTGGGACGCATGGTTATTGAAACGCCTGCGAGTGGTTCTGTATCGACTACTCTAGTTTGTGTTGATTGTTCAGTCATTATGTATGATCGACTCTTTGGTATGGATTTAGTCTGCATTCCGTTGAGCGGAATAGATGTTATCTTTGGTATGAACTGGTTAGAATTTAATCGGGTTCATATCAACTGCGGTGAGAGGACGGTTACATTTCCAAGACCGGAGCCAGAGTTGTGTTCGAAGCTCATGTGTTGTCGAGAAGTGGTAAGATCCGTGAAGGCTCAAGAGGATGTGTTTGCGATGTTTGCTTCGTTGAGAGTAGAAGAGAAGATTGAGGTTGATGCGTTACCGGTGGTGCGTGAATTCCCAGATGTTTTTCCAGATGACATTTTGGATTTACCACCCGAGAGAGAGGTTGAATTCGCAATTGACATCGTACCTGGCACTAGTCCAATATCTATGGCGCCGTATCGTATGTCAGCTGCTGAGCTAGAAAAGTTGAAGGAACAATTGGAGGAATTGTTAGAGAAGAAGTTTGTAAGACCGAGTGTATCGCCGTGGGGTGCGCCGGTTCTGTTGGTGAAGAAGAAAGATGGTAGTATGCGTCTGTGCATTGATTACCGTCAGTTGAATAAAGCAACTATCAAGAACAAGTATCCACTTCCGAGGATAGATGATTTGATGGATCAGTTAGTGGGAGCCTGTGTGTTCAGCAAGATTGATTTGAGATCGGGATATCACCAGATAAGAGTGAAGGCGGAGGATATACCGAAGACTGCTTTCAGAACAAGGTATGGTCACTACGAGTATGCTGTTATGCCTTTTGGAGTTACTAATGCACCTGGGGTGTTTATGGAATATATGAATCGTATATTTCATTCCTTTTTGGATCGATTCGTGGTGGTCTTCATAGACGATATTTTGGTATACTCGAAGACGGAAGAGGAACATGCCGAGCATTTGAAGATTGTGTTAGAGGTGTTGCGCGAGAAGAGGCTTTATGCAAAGTTTTCTAAGTGTGAATTTTGGTTGCATGAAGTTAGCTTTTTGGGTCACGTCATTTCAAGTGGTGGTATAGCAGTGGATCCTGCTAAGGTAGAAGCAGTGCAAGATTGGGGAACGCCGGAGTCTGTTACTGAGATCCGAAGTTTTCTTGGTTTGGCCGGTTACTATCGGAGGTTCATTGAAGGATTTTCAAAGTTGGCGTTGCCGTTGACGCAGCTGACTAGGAAGGGTCAAGCTTTCATTTGGGATGACAAGTGTGAGCAGAGTTTCCAAGAGCTGAAGAGGAGGTTGACATCTGCACCTGTGCTAATTCTGCCACATCCGAAGGAACCGTTCGTGGTTTATTGTGATGCATCGAAGATGGGTCTAGGTGGTGTGTTGATGCAGAGGGGACAAGTTGTTGCTTATGCATCAAGACAGCTGAAGATTCATGAGAGGAACTATCCTACGCATGATTTGGAACTAGCTGCTGTTGTGTTTGTTCTCAAGATTTGGAGGCACTACTTGTATGGGTCAAGATTCGAAGTTTTCAGCGATCACAAGAGTCTGAAGTACTTGTTTGATCAGAAGGAGCTCAACATGAGGCAAAGAAGATGGTTAGAGTTTCTTAAGGATTATGACTTCGAGTTGAGTTATCATCCGGGTAAAGCTAATGTGGTAGCCGATGCGTTGAGTAGGAAGTCTTTGCATATGTCTTCTTTGATGGCGAAGGAACTGAGATTGATTGAAGAGTTTAGAGACCTCAGTTTGGTTTTTGAAAGGACAACCAGAAGCGTGAAGCTAGGGATGTTGAAGTTGACGAATGATTTTCTTGAAGAGGTTGTGGAAAAGCAAAAGTATGATGTGAGATTGATGAAGCTTAAGACGCTCATCGAACAAGGGAAAAAGGTAAACATTGAGATCGATGAGAAAGGCGCGATGAGATGTCAAGGAAGGTTATGTGTACCTGATGTGCCTGAGTTGAAGAGGATGATTTTGGAGGAAGGTCACAGAAGCAACTTAAGTATTCATCCTGGTGTTACTAAGATGTATCAAGATCTGAGGAAGATGTTTTGGTGGCAAGGGATGAAGAAAGAGATCGCCGAGTTTGTTTTCGCTTGTTTGACTTGTCAGAAGTCCAAGGTGGAGCATCAGAAGCCGTCGGGGCTATTGCAACCTATGTTTATTCCAGAGTGGAAATGGGATAGTATCGCGATGGATTTTGTGAGCGGTTTGCCGAAGACGTCGAAAGGTAACAATATGATTTGGGTAGTTGTCGACAGGTTGACAAAGTCTGCTCATTTCATAGCTATCAAGACCGGTATGCTAGTACCGAAGTTGGCTGAGATTTATGTCGAGCAAATCGTGAGATTGCATGGAATACCGTCGAGTATTGTATCAGATCGAGATCCCCGTTTTACTTCAAGGTTTTGGGAAAGTTTGCAAGAAGCGTTGGGGACTAAGTTGCGGATGAGTTCTGCTTATCACCCGCAGACGGATGGTCAGTCGGAGAGGACAATTCAATCATTGGAGGATTTGTTAAGATCGTGTATTTTGGAACAAGGAGTGAGTTGGGAAGCTTGCTTGCCATTGATTGAGTTTACGTATAACAACAGTTTTCATTCGAGCATTGGTATGGCACCTTTTGAAGCGTTGTATGGAAGAAGATGTAGAACACCTTTGTGTTGGTTTGAATCGGGAGAAAGTGTGATGCTTGGACCGGAGATTGTGCAACAAACGACCGAGAAGATCAAGATGATCCAAGAAAAGATGAGAGCGTCGCAGAGTCGCCAGAAAAGCTATGCCGACAAGAGAAGGAAAGATATAGAATTTCAAGAAGGAGATCATGTGTTTCTAAGAGTTACATCGACTACGGGTATTGGACGGGTTTTGAAATCGAAGAAGTTAGCATCGAGATTCATTGGTCCGTATCAGATTTTGAAGAGGATTGGGAAGGTGGCGTATAGGATTGCGTTACCGCCGTCGTTGTCGAATCTACATGATGTTTTTCACGTGTCTCAATTAAGGAAATACGTATCGGATCCGTCACATGTGATTGAGTCGGACGAGATACAAGTGAGAGAGAATTTAACAGTTGCAACGGTACCCTTAAGGATTGAAGGACAAGAGATGAAGAAGCTCAGGAACAAAGAGATTTCATCGGTGAAAGTCGTTTGGGGAGGCCCAGCCGGTGAATATGCGACGTGGGAGCTCGAGAACAAGATGCGGGATTCTTATCCAGAGTTGTTTTCAGGTATTTTCGAGGGCGAAAATTCTTTTTAGGGGGGTAGAGTTGTAACGACCCTATTTTCGTATATTGTATTTTTATATATTTTATTTTATGGATTAGTATTTAAAAATATTTTCTAGTAATCGAGGAATAATTATTTAGCGCGAAGATAAGTTCGTAACCGAGTTTTTAAGGTTTTGGGCCTAGAGAGTGAATAGTGTTGGGCTTTAGTTTATGAGTAGTAATAATCCTATGTGGATGGATGTAGTAAGCTTGGATTGGATTGAAGGGCTAGGATTAACCCTTGTGAGTTAGTAAAGATGGAGGGCCAAGATTCATTTGTTGGGATTATAAGATATTTTGTGGGAGTGAATAGTGTCATTTTCCTCCTTTCCTTGTGAGAAAACGTGGGAGAAGAGAAGAGAAGGGGAGAAAGAGAGCTAGGGCAAGAAGAACAAGAGGAAAAGCTTGAGATTTGCTTGGATTCAAGGTAAGAGAGTTAGTATTACAACATTACAAGTGATTGAGAAGGGGAGAATGTCTATTTCTCCATCCCAAACTTCTCCTCACTTTGTCTAGGTTTTGATAGAGAGTTTTTGTGGTTTAAAGTTGTTAATGTTTATGTTTTGCTGGTTTGAATGCTAATTGATGTTGTTGATATGATTTGTTGGAGTCATGGTGTTGTGGGTTCATATGAGAAGTTTATGAAAAGTTATTGTTTTTGAACCCTAATTTCTTTGATAGATGAAATCCTTGCATGGGATTGTTTTTGAATGATGTTTTATGTTGGAAAGTTGATTTTAACATGTTCTGGAACTTGGGTAACTATGAATGGGCTGAAATGGTGGAAAAATCACATTTTTATGACTGTGTACTGATACGGTCGCTTGTAGCGACCGAAGGTTCGCTTGTAGCGACCAAGCAGGATGATTCCCTGCCTATGCTCGCTTGTAGCGACCACATGCTCGCTTGTAGCGACCAACCCTGAACAGGCCTTCTTTGTTGAGTTGTTCTGGAGGTCCTGGTGCGCGCGGAGATGTCTTTTTGATATTGTATTCTTATAATACATTTTTGGAAACCTTGCCCACCATTTTAATCCATCTCTAATGTTTTCTAAAGATTATTTGTTTCAAGAAAGTTTTGAGTAGAACCCTAACATGAGTGTGTGGGTTATCAAGTGTGTGGGTTTCCCTTTGAAACCCCTATTGTGTGAGACTTTGATGTGATTTGATTGGTTTAGTTGAGATTGTTGAACTTGGTGAGTATATACATGTTGTGTCTTATGATTTGGCCATGAGAGCCTAGTAGTGGTGTTTGTTGTTGTTGTTGATGTTGTAATGATTATCAGAGAGCTGATAATTAGTTGTGTTGTTTGAGTTTGTTATTGTTGAGATAATTATCAGAGAGCTGATAATTAGTTGTGTTAGTAAGTATAGTGATAAGAGTATCATATATTTGCTAAGTGAAACATCATGCATTTCATTATTTGATGATATCCGGAGCGGATATGAAATCCAAGAGAGCTTGGTTATCAAGAGAGCTTGGTAAGGATATAAGTTTATCCGAATGATTTGGTACCACATGCATTAGAGAATGCATTTTGAGGCATGCATCCTAATTGACATTAGTGTGCATTTTAGACATTATGTGTGCATAATGGATGTGAGTGGTAATTGATGATTTGATGAGTTATATGGAAAATTATGTGTGCATAATGGTTAATGATGAGTTATTGATGATAGTTGTTGTTGATGAGTGTTATGTTTTGTCAATTATGTGTTGTGATTCTGTTATGTATAATAATGCGTTATTTATACATATTTTATTGTTTGCGATACTAACACTCTCTGTTTTGTGTTATGTGCTGGATCATTGGGGATCCAGATCATCAGGTTGACGAGGTTATCGTAGAGGAGTAGCTTGCTGCTTAGAAGCTGCTTAGTGGTGAGGGTATAGCTTAGCTACCCTTACATTTTTTGTACTAGGTGTTGTATCCTAGTTAGAGTCTAGTGCTCTGATATTTGTAACACTATTTTGGGGGTATCTGAACTCGTATGTATGAATTTGGCAATGGCTTGTTGTAGAATTGCCTCTTTTGAAAATATTATGTATATATTTTTGTGTAATATATGCAAGCTTATTTGTAAGCATTCGTTGAGTTGTTTTCCGCTGCATTGTTTGTGAATCAAATATGTTTTGATTTAAGGTGATGTTTTATGAAAATGAGTTTCTTAATGTTGTAACTTCCTATGGCCTTAACGTTTTCTTTTATTAAAGTTAATAATCGGCGGTTAAGGGTTAGGGTGTTACAAATACCACGCGGGGACCCCGGGGCACACCATTGAGGGTTGTAAAGCATTCAAATACAAGGTCCAGAATCTCATTGACCGGAAGCTGTTATCCTTCAAGGAGGAGAATCCCAAAGTGAAGAGTAACCCATTACCGGGACATGTGGGTCCCTCTGTAAACGCGGTGGAAGAGCAAGAAAGCGTTGGCCCAATCAAGGAGGTAGCCAATGTAAAGACTCCCCTGTCAGTCATAAGGGAGAGATTAACCGGTTTTGGTTTGTTTGAGGAGATGCACGCCGACTGCAAAGCCTGCAAAATCAACCCGGACAAATGCGAAGAATTGAAGAAATGTCTTCAAAAGCTAATGGACCAAGGTTGGATCCAAATGGGCTATATAAAGGAGAGCACGGACGTTGCTACCTTGGAGTCTCATGACCCTAAACCTCTCGTAATCCCATACCAAAGGAGAGAGGTACCAATACCTACACAACCCATAACATTCCATGTGCCGGCACCCTTCTCTTTTGAAAGCACAAAGAGGGTACCGTGGAATTACCAACCTGTGGCCTATGTGGAAGGAAAACCACTAGCAAAAATTGAATCCAGCATCACTAACATTACCGGTGTTGGAGGAATGACAAGAAGTGGTAGAGTCTTTGCTCCGAAAGAACTCGGGAAGGCACCATCTGTACTACCAAGAGAACCGCTCAAAGAGAAGAGCGTGGAAGAGGATGAGAACCAAGCGGGACCCTCTCAAAAAGCAGCCCCACAAAAGGAGGCCGAGGAGTTCCTAAGAATAATCCAAAAGAGCGAGTATAAGATTATTGACCAGTTGGGTCAAACTCCCTCCAAGATCTCCATGTTATCCCTACTACTAAGCTCGGAGGCTCACCGAGAAGCATTACTGCGCATCCTCAGTGAGGCACATGTCACTAAGGATATCCCTGTGGACCAATTCGACGGGATAGTCGCAAATATTACCTCGAGTAGGTATTTGGGTTTCAACGACGATGAGCTACCCGACGAGGGGCATATTCATAACCGCGCTTTGCACATCTCCGTGAAATGCATGGACCACATCCTCTCTCGAGTGCTAGTAGACACGGGGTCATCTTTGAACGTCATGCCCAAGACTACTCTTCTAAAGCTATCATGTGAAGGGACAGTAATGAAGCCCAGCGCTTTGGTGGTAAAAGCTTTCGATGGGTCAAGAAGAGCCGTCGTAGGGGAGATTGACCTACCAGTTCAAATTGGGCCTAAGGTGTTCTCCATAACCTTCCAAGTCATGGATATTAATCCAACTTACAGTTGTCTTCTCGGACGACCATGGATTCATATCGCCGGAGCCATCACCTCTACCCTACACTAGAAACTTAAGTTCATTGTCGATAACAAGATGATTGTAGTTTCCGGGCAAGAGGATATGATGGTAAGCCATCTTTCGTCGTTCCGTTATATAGAAACGGACGAAGAAGCTGTGGATGTTCCCTTCCAATCTTTGGAAGTGGCGAATGTCGTGACCTTGAGCTCAAAGCCCAAGAAGGAGGCTAGGACAGCCATGTCATCATGGAGGGCAATAAGAGAAGCTCTAGAAGAGAGCATACCCACTGGATGGGGCCAATTAGTGGACATACCTGAGAAGAAGAATCGCTTCGGGTTAGGATATCATCCATCAGCCGAAACCTCCTCAAAGCCTCCAAAGCAAGGGATCCTTCCCATTTTGGAAACATTTGTCAGTGCGGGTTTTATCAATGAAGATCAAGTGGCTCTGCTTGAAGACGCGGATGAAGACGTGCCTGATTTGGTGTACCGTTGTGCTTCGGGTGAAACTTTGAACAATTGGAGGGCTATCGCAATTCCCGAAATCATTACCAAGCTCAAGTAATATACCATGTGCGTTTTTTGCTTAAAAAAAATCATTTAGCTCTGCCCAAGGTGAATGATTAGTTGTGTGGGGCCCCCATGTTTTAAGTTGTTTTCAATCATGAATAAAAGTTGCATTTTATGTCCAATTGAGTTCTTTTTCTTTTTTATTGCATTTGTTTTAAAAAAAATTTTGCTACAAAAAGCTTAAAATAAAATCATACTCATGCAGATCCACAAATCCACCCTCCAAAAAAAACACTGCCTTAATCCCTTATGACTTCGATTTCCCGATTAATCAAGCGGAAGATAATGAAGAGGACGATTTCGAGCTTCCTAAAGAATTGTCCAGACTTGGGGATCAAGAGGATAGGGTAATACAACCTCACAAGGAGTCAGTTGAAATGATTAACTTGGGGACCGAAGAGGATAAGAAAGAGGTCAAAATAGGAGCCTCCCTGCAAGAGGACGTGAAGGAAAAATTGGTTAAGCTTCTACAAGAGTATGTGGATGTATTCGCTTGGTCATATCAAGACATGCCAGGTTTAGACCCGAACATCGTCGTACATAAACTGCCACTCAAGCCAGAATGCCCACCAGTAAAGCAAAAATTGAGAAGAACCCGACCCGACTTGGCCCTCAAGATTAGAGAGGAGGTCAAAAAGCAATTCGATGCCGGCTTCTTAGCCGTAACCAAGTATCCGACATGGGTTGCCAACATTGTGCCAGTTCCAAAGAAGGATGGCAAAGTTAGAATGTGTGTGGATTACCGGGACTTGAATAAAGCAAGCCCAAAGGATGATTTCCCACTGCCACATATTGACATATTGGTAGACAACACCGCCCAATTCTCAGTCTTCTCCTTTATCGACGGATTCTCAGGATATACCAAATCAAGATGGCTCCAGAAGACATGGAGAAAACCACATTTATCACCCCATGGGGAACTTTCTGCTATAAGGTAATGCCCTTCGGATTAACAAATGCCGGGGCAACATACCAAAGAGCAATGGTAACTCTTTTCCATGATATGATCCATAAGGAAATAGAGGTTTACGTCGATGACATGATTGTCAAATCCCAAACGGAGGAGGATCATCTAGTCCATCTACAAAAGCTTTTCGAACGCCTGAGAAAGTTCAAGCTGCGCTTAAATCCTAACAAGTGCACATTTGGTGTTAGATCCGGAAAGTTATTGGGTTTCATCGTCAGCCAAAGGGGTATTGAAGTGGATCGTGACAAGGTAAAGGCCATCCAAGATATGCCAGCGCCAAATACCGAGAAAGAGGTCCGTGGGTTTTTAGGAAGATTGAACTACATCGCTAGGTTCATCTCGCATATGACCGCCACCTGCGAACCAATCTTCAAACTGCTGAGGAAAAATCAAGCCGTCCATTGGAACGAGAATTGCCAAGAGGCGTTTGACAAGATCAAACAATACCTGCAAGAACCACCAATTTTAATACCTCTGGTTCCGGGTAAACCCCTCATCTTATACCTAACCGTGCTTGAGGAATCAATGGGTTGTGTGTTAGGACAACAAGATGAAACGGGAAGAAAAGAGCACGCAATCTACTACGTAAGCAAGAAGTTCACCGACTGTGAATCAAGGTATACTCCACTTGAAAAGACTTGCTGCGCTTTAGCATGGGCTGCGCGACGCTTAAGGCAATACATGTTGACCCATACAACTTGGTTGATATCAAAGATGGATCCTATCAAGTACATCTTTGAAAAACCCGCCCTCACAGGAAAAATAGCCCGTTGGCAAATGCTGCTGTCTGAGTACAACATCCAATATGTTGCTCAAAAGGCTATCAAAGGGAGTGTTTTATCCGAGCACCTTGCTCACCAACCATTGGAGGATTATCAACCCATACAATTCGACTTCCCTGATGAAGATGTTGTAGCCTTGAATGACGAAAAGGTCACAAGCGATGATGAAGGGCCAGAACCGAGAGCTCGATGGAAGCTCGCTTTCGACGGCGCCTCAAATGCCATGGGGCACGGGATCGGGGCAGTCTTAATCTCCCCAAGGAATGGATACCAACCATTCACAGCAAGGTTATGCTTTGACTGCACCAATAACATGGCAGAATATGAAGCATGCATCCTAGGCCTCGAAGCAGCAATTGATCTAAGGATCAAAAACCTTGAAGTATACGGTGACTCAGCCTTAGTCATCTATCAAGTCAAAGGAGAATGGGAAACAAAACATCCCAATTTGATTCCCTACCGTGCCCGTGTCGTAGAGTTGATTGAGCATTTTGATGAAATCACCTTCCACCACATACCTCGAGAAGAGAATCAAGTGGCAGATGCCTTGGCTACATTATCATCAATGTACCAAGTAAATTTCCACAACGAGGCGCCAATCATAAAGATGGATAGTAGGGATAAACCGGTTGTATGTGCATCAATCGAAGAAGGACTTGACATCAAACCCTGGTTCTACGACATCAAGCGATACCTCGAAGAGCAAGAGTATCCAGAAAATGTCTCACAAACCGACAAGAAGACCCTCAGGAGATTGGCATCCCAGTTCTTCCTCAGCGGAAACACCCTCTACAAAAGAAACCATGACCTGGTCTTGCTCAGATGTGTGGATAAACATGAAGCGGACATGCTCATCAAAGAAATCCACGAGGGATCTTTTGGAACCCATGCCAATGGGCATGCAATGGCAAAGAGAATCCTAAGGGCGGGCTATTACTGGCTAACCATGGAAGCCGACTGTTTTCGCTATGCCAAAACATGTCATAAGTGCCAAATTTATGCCGACAAGGTGCATGTACCACCAACTCCTCTGAACGTCATGACCTCACCCTGGCCTTTCTTTATGTGGGGCATAGACGTGATTGGAATGATCGAGCCCAAGGCTTCAAATGGACATCGCTTCATCCTCGTTGCCATCGACTATTTCACCAAGTGGGTCGAAGCAGCTTCATATGCAAACGTAACCAAACAAGTGGTAGCCCGATTCATCAAAAAGGAAATCATTTGTCGTTACGGCACTCCCCACAGAATCATCACCGATAATGGGGTAAACCTAAACAACAACACGATGAAGGAGTTGTGCGAAGACTTCAAGATCGAGCACCATAATTCCTCACCATATCGGCCAAAGATGAACGGTGCGGTAGAAGCAGCCAATAAGAACATAAAGAAAATCATCCAGAAGATGGTGAAAACATATAAGGATTGGCACGAGATGCTTCCCTTTGCGCTACATGGCTACAGAACAACCATTCGCACTTCAACCGGGGCAACCCCTTTCTCCTTAGTATACGGTATGGAAGCCGTGCTTCGCATTGAGGTAGAAATCCCTTCGTTAAGGGTCTTGATGGAAACCAAGCTAGAAGAAGCTGAATGGGTCCAAACAAGGTTCGACCAATTGAACCTCATGGAGGAAAAGCGCCTAACAGCGTTATGTCATGGACAACTCTACCAAAGGAGACTCAAGAAGGCATTCGACAAAAAGGTCCGTCCTCGGGAATTCAAAGAAGGAGACCTAGTGCTCAAGAAGATATTACCTATCCACAAAGATCCCCGCGGGAAATGGACTCCCAGCTATGAAAGACCATACGTGGTAAAGAAAGCCTTTTCTGGCGGAGCTTTAATCATCACCACTATGGACGGAGAAGAGTTCCCACTCTCATTAAACTCCGATGCAGTCAAGAAGTATTATGCCTAAAAGAAAAGAAAAAAGAGAAAAGCTCGCTAAATCGAAAACCTGAAAGGGCGGTTTAGGCAATAGAGAGCGTCCTGGTAGATCGAAAACCTGAAAAGGCGGTCTAGGCAAAAATTAAGGACATCAAAAAAGGAAATACACCCCAATGGACTGAAAACTCGAAAGAGCGGTCCAGGTAAAAGTTAGGGGTCTCAAAGCAAAAAAAGAAAGGCAAAAGACTGCAACATTCAAAATCCGGACAAGATTCAGGAGGAGAAGAATCGGTCTCGTCATCATCTTTCAAAGAATTTCGAAGTCATAAGGAAAATAGCATGTGTTGTACCAAAACAACCCTCAAACAAATTTCTTTTTGTTTTTGCTTTTTTCTTGTCTTTCTCTATCTTTTCCCCAGAGGAGTAATCACTTCTCACTTCATGTATTGTTACCCATTCAAAATCAAATCTGCATTGAATAAAATTCATTTTTACCTTTTTCATTATTTTGTGTTCTCATTAGCGCATAAAATTTTGTTTTTATTCATGGAAAAAACGCGTTGAAACATGGGAAATAATAACAAAAAAACTTGCAAAAACAAATGTGTTTTACTTGAATTTTTGTAAGTATCGAAAGAATTTCGGTGATCCCCCGATGTTGCATCAAAAGACTCCAAGCCTGAAACGATTTGGTCAGTCATCTTAAGACTTATGCTCTTCAGAAGAAATAAGTGTGTAGCTCACAGCGCGTGAAGCGCAAAGATCCTGAGTGTTGGAGGAACAGATTTCCCACGAGTCAAAACACCCCAAACATCTCTTTCATCAACTAAGGCTGGATATCGATCATGCTTCCAAAATGATCCTTATATCCCCAGTAATCCAATAAAGCCCAAATTCTCATTGGCATTCCCCAGTGGAGTCACAACCCCAAAGCCCAATCATCATTGGCACTCACAAACAAAAATTCCCAGTAAAAGCCCAACCATGCTTGGCACCTACTCACATACAAAAACACAATTCCATCCAAAACCCGACCTTGCTCGGCATCCAATCATAACCCCCAGCGTCCAACATGACGTCTGTTATCCCACATATCAACATAATACATGCATCATATCAAACTCATTCATGCATGCATTATCCAAATCATTCATCTGCATGCATCTCATATCATGCATTCTCAACCAGTAGTCTCCAGTGAGTATCACATATTCACCAACATCTATCAATCATCTCTAGTGTTCCCCAGTGAACCTATTCCAGAGCTTCCCCAGTAAGTTCTTTTAGAAAAAATCCCCAGAGGTTTTCTTCCCAATTTATCACATTCCCAAATGGACCTGCTCACGGCCATTAAGATGCCCCAGCTGAGTTTTCCCAAACAAAAATTTGGATTGAGTCTACCCCATATCATACCATATTGCATAACATATTACATAAGACAGCATGAAGCATATCATGCATCATACAATCATGTTTTCCTTTTCAACAATCTAAATACTAGCCCCGCCTAGAGACGATTACATTATCCCCACAGCGGTATGTTCTATTTCCCCAGACAAGTCTAAGTACCTATTCAGGCGACGACTTTGTCAGATCTAAGCACCTTTTCAGGCGACGATCTTTTTATCTTTTCAGTCTAAGCACCTATTCAGGCGACGACTTTGTCAGATCTAAGCACCTTTTCAGGCGACGATCTTTTTATCTTTTCAGTCTAAGCACCTATTCAGGCGACGACTTTGTCAGATCTAAGCACCTATTTAGGCGACGATCTTTTTATCTTTTCAGTCAAAGCACCTATTCAGGCGACGACTTTGTCAGATCTAAGCACCTATTTAGGCGACGATCTTTTTATCTTTTCAGACTAAGCACCTATTCAGGCGACGACTTTGTCAGATCTAAGCACCTATTTAGGCGACGATCTTTTTATCTTTTTAGTCTAAGCACCTATTCAGGCGACGACTTGTCAGATCTAAGCACCTATTTAGGCGACGATCTTTTTATCTTTTCAGTCTAAGCACCTTTTCAGGCGACGACTTTATCAGATCTAAGCACCTATTTAGGCGACGATCTTTTTATCTTTTCAGTCTAAGCACCTATTCAGGCGACGACTTGTCAGATCTAAGCACCTATTCAGGCGACGATCTTTTTATCTTTTCAGTCTAAGCACCTATTCAGGCGACGACTTTTCAGATTCAATCACCTGATTAGGTGACGATCTTTTACCTTTTCAGATCCAATCACCTGATTAGGTGACGATCTTTTATCTTTTCAGATCCAATCACCTGATTAGGTGACGATCTTGTCAGATCCAATCACCTGATTAGGTGACGATCTTTTACCTTGTCAGATCCAATCACCTGTTTAGGTGACGATCTTGTCAGATCCAATCACCTGATTAGGTGACGATCTTTTACCTAGTCAGATCCAATCACCTGTTTAGGTGACGATCTTTTACCTTGTCAGATCCAATCACCTGTTTAGGTGACGATCTTGTCAGATCCAATCACCTGATTAGGTGACGATCTTTTCCCTTTCAGATCTAATCACCTGTTTAGGTGACGATCTATTTTATTTTTAGTTTATGCATCAGTAGCCAAACCAGGTGACCCTGCATTTACTTTTATTCATTGCATTTGCATATTTTACTATTTACTACAATCTTTTCGTACCGCGAAGGACAAAATTCGGATCCTTCTTTTACTTAATTGCCCTTTGCAAAGAGTTTATGTAATGCCCTTGGCACTCACATTCTCTATGCAAAGACACAATTAAGTAGGGGCAGCTGTTGTACCCTAATTTTGTCCCAAGCCCTTTTCAAAACAAATTTCAAAAACAAAAAAAAAAGAGAAAAGTCAAAGTCAACAAAAAAAGTCAACATTTCAGAAATGAGGACTTCGCAGAGCAAAGTCCCCTTCGCTCTACGAAGTCTGCGAATTTTTTGCAGATTTTTTAATCCCTTTGATTTATTTTCAATATGTTATTATTATTATTATTATTACCTATCATTATTATTATTGTTATTATCATCAATTATGGCTAATTGGGCTCAGCAAAGCAAGAATTGGAGCATGTGCCATTAAAGCCAAGGTGAGAAGCTTTTTCTTCCAACCAAGCATGTGCCAAGCAAGTTGGCTTGCCCTTGGGCAGCTCTTGTCCCTCCCAATGGACCTGCTACTGACCCTAAGCTTGCCAGCCACCAGCATGTGTGTTTTTCTTCCTGCTTTCTCCCTCAAAACCAGTCAAACCCAGCTGATTTTCACTTGAGTTTAGGCTAGTTTTGCTGCCCTGTTTTCAGCAGCTTTTCTTCCTCCTCACACCAGCCCACATGTTCCCTTTTGTTTCCCCCAACCTCTGCACATCACAATGCACGTTTTTCTTGCTTAACCCTCAAGATTGCAAGGACCAATCCCAAGGGACAGCCAAGTGCAAACCAACCCTGTTTTTCCCCTTTTTCATCATCATTTCTATCCAAAATCAGTTGCATTAATGGCTGGATTTGCCAAAGTCTTGACCATTGCAGCAAGGCAGGTCACCTCTTCACTTTTGCATTAAATGCAAAGCAAATTAGCCTGATTCTAGCCCACAAATCAGCTGGATTTTAGGGATTTCTCATGATGACATTAGATTTGGTTTTGGCCTATAAAAGGGAGGCAATGCATAACCATTAAGAGCAGAAAAAAAAAGGAGAGACTACCAGCAATTGAAAACACTTGAAACAGCACTAAATACACAACATTCAAACCCTCAAAGCACCATACAAAGAGTGAGAGATATTAGCCAAGCATTAGTGTTATTATCCTCCAAACCTCCAACATCCCAACTTTGCAAAGCTTCAACCATTCAAGTCCTCTCCATTTCCTTGCAACAAGAGCATTGCTAGGAATTCTGTAAGTGTTCTCAAATCTTCATCTTTCATTTAGATTTGTTACTTGCATCACTTGTTTTGTTTAAATTCATTTTGCTCTAAAAAACCCCTTTTGAATTTCAAAGGAATCCCAAAGATTGCAAAACATTTAAACTAAGTTGTTGCACTCCTTTTATTGCTGATTTCAAAAGCTTTTCACTCCTCCAAAAGTTCTGAGATTGTTCAGAAGTTGCTTCTGAACAGCAGTTCAGAAGCAGCTTCTGAACTCAAAATTTCGCAGTGTTCGCAGTGCGAAGCTCAGGTCGCAGTGCGACCATGACAGAACTCAGAATCTGAGTTTAGGCTCCTAAACAGCCAATTTTTGAGGTTCTAGCCCAAAAACTCAGAACCTAAGAGGATTGAAACTCATTTTATTCAAACCATATCAAGGATTTTGCATAATATTGAGAGATTCACAAGTTCGAGCAACACTTTTTGAATAACTTGCGAAACAAGTTATGTTCATAAACTTTCAAAATAAAACTTGAGCAATAAGCTAAGTTCATCATTTTCAAAACCAAACCTGAACAAAAACCTTGTTCATGATTTTCAATCAAACGTGAACTTAAGCCGAACTTGTTCACTTTTCAAAACCTTTTTCAAACTTGAGCCGAACTTGTGCGTTTTTTCACAAATTGGTGTAAAACTTGCTCATTTGTCTTGCACATAAACAAGGCAAACTTGTTCATAGGTTGCAACAACTAATTTGAACATTAAAACCTTTTCATATGAGTTTTAAACCAAGTGTTTTGATAAACTTTGGGATTTCTTGAAATTCAAACAAAACTTGAATGAAAAAGGGATGGTTTGACATATGTCTCTCCATTGTCCCGATTGAACGAATGCGTGACGTATGTCTCGTCGTTCGGACAATCGTCATTCTATTTTCAACGCATCCGACCATACCCAACCAATTCTTGGCCCCTTGTGGTAAATTTGAACCTTTTGGTCCCCCGTGACCATTTGATTCAATTTTCGACTCGTTTGAGTCACTTTGGTCAATGTTCGACTCGGTTGAGTCCATTGCACCCTTTCTTGATCCCGTTGGATCAATCGAACCCTTTTTCGACTCGTTTGAGTCACTTTGGTCAATGTTCGACTCGGTTGAGTCCATTGCACCCTTTCTTGATCCCGTTGGATCAATCGAACCCTTTCTCGACTCGTTTGAGTCACTTTGGTCAATGTTCGACT
The DNA here is from genome assembly GCA_018208015.1 of Medicago ruthenica. Lineage (NCBI taxonomy): Eukaryota > Viridiplantae > Streptophyta > Magnoliopsida > Fabales > Fabaceae > Medicago > Medicago ruthenica. The sequence continues at coordinate 86,815,527 of CM031373.1, read as the reverse complement.
CGGTTGAGTCCGTTGCACCCTTTCTTGATCCCGTTGGATCAATCGAACCCTTTCTCGACTCGTTTGAGTCACTTTGGTCAATGTTCGACTCGGTTGAGTCCATTGCACCCTTTCTTGATCCCGTTGGATCAATCGAACCCTTTCTCGACTCGTTTGAGTCACTTTGGTCAATGTTCGACTCGGTTGAGTCCATTGCACCCTTTCTTGATCCCGTTAGATCAATCGACCCTTTCTCGACTCGGTTGAGTCATTTTAATCTTTTTGGTCCCCTCGCGACCAATTCGAACCCTTTTTCCCCAACGGACATGTTTTATCAATTCTAGCGCGATTTCAAACAAACGCTTAAGCCTCCCATGCTCGAGCATACAAGCTATGTTTAATCGTAAGAATTCGATCAAAACATCGTTCATTAAAAACAACCAACAAATACGTTTTTCTACCAAAGAACTACGTAGCTTTGAATTCTCCATCGCACCAGGAGATACGTAGGAGCTAGATCATCATCTTGTCAAGCACAATAATAAAAAACAAACTTTTTCCCCTTTTATCTTTATCATCTTTATTTATCTTCAAGCATGCAAGCAAAACCTTTAAAAACATTCTAGCCTTAGCTAACTAGGAGGTTCCCGTTGAGTACAACGGACGTGAGGGGTGCTAATACCTTCCCCTTGCGTAATCGACTCCCGAACCCGGTAATGGTTGCGATGACCATCCTTTCCTCATCGTCAAAGGGTTTTATTATCGTTTCCCTTTAAAAACAAAAAACTTAAGGGTTTATCAACGTTCCCTTTAAACAAAAACTTTGGTGGCGACTTCACACAACTTTTCGAGCATTCGCATACGCTCAGAAGTTTGCGCGTTTTTAACGAGAGCGCACACGTTGATACCAACAAAACACTGAAAAAACATTTTCACTAAGAAAATAAAAAAGAAAAAACTTCAATTATATCTGATCTATAATCACAAAATAACATAACCCCATTCTTAAACACATTTTCAAGATTGCTTCTTTTCTAAAAATAATTTGACTTTGTTTTTTCTTTATTTTTTTTAGTCAAAAGAAAAATTATATTAAATAAAAAGAAGTAGATAAAGAGACAGGGGGCATTAGACTTGACTCAGGTACAACCCAAAACGGGGATACATCATAATAAATCAGACCAAGTGGATCGACCCTAATCAATCCTAAAAAAAATTCACTAATCACGGACACAATCAGCGAACTCGTATACGGGCGAGAAACCAGGTTACAAAAAAAATATAAAAAGTGAACATCTGCAAAGAACAATTAATGGATCAACCTTTAGCACGATATCAAAATCCAAGTGCCAACAGCTCACTGAACAAATCAGCAAGCATAAAAGCTCTTTCGAGCTTGAAGAACCAGAGTGTAGGCAAACAAGACATTTTGAAACCTGTATATCTCAACATATTTGAAAACAACAGAGAATCAAAGAAGTCATGCCGCCATGTCATATTATAAAATAATTTTTTTTATTGTTGTAGATTATTAATTATTATATCTTTTAAAAATATGACTATAAAAAACACTTAAAAAATGATAAATGAGTCACTAAATAATATAGTTGTATTTGTCAAAACATAATAATATAGTTGTACTTCCTTAAAAAATAATAATATAGTTGTACGATTCATACACGAGGCTCATAACGACATCTTATCAATAATGAAATCTTTATAATTTTTAATATTTTTAGTTTACCACTTCAAAATATTTAATAACAACTATTTCAATGATTTTATCATGGGCAAATTACTCTTTAAAAAAAATCATGGGCAAATTACACTAACCTCCCTTAAGGTCTTCTTAAATAACACAAACACCTGCTTTTTTAACTAAACACCAATCTCCCTTATTTTTTATCAAATTTGACAAGCACTTCCCATATAATATAACACACTTTAAACTTTGTTAATTCCATTTTATTAGCAATTAACTTCTTCATACGAGTATGAACTCGCTTAATTTTTGATCATTTTTTCTTTCCATTTCTCACTTAGGCGATTTTTCCCAACTTATTGTTCCTCAGTCAAGGTGGTTTAATTTTTAAACTCTAATGTAAGAAAACGGATATATCGAAGATTATTTCCTTTTCATTGATCAACCACAATGTCCATCCACCAAAATTCTTCTAATTTCTATATTATCTTTTGATATCTTCGGTAAATGCCGATGTTTGATACTATTTTGTGGTAAAAACAAATGTTGTTATTGTCTTTCCATTGCGAGAAAAAAAACCTCATTTAACTTAATTGTGAAAAGAGAAAACTGATACAAACAAACCAAAATGACTGAAATTAAATTGTATATTTACAAAGTTATTGAAATGGATAAAATGAGGGGAGATTGATGTGTTTGGAAAATTACAAGGGGTGCTTGTGTTATTTAAGAAAATCTAAAAGGAAGTAAATGTAATTTGCCCTTTTATCTTTAATGTCGGCTTTATCATTAGTTTTTTCTTATTTTATCAAGTCATATAACATTGCAATGCGCTTGATACATAGCCCCCGTTTCGAATTAGCCCGTGTGTAGCACGGACCCGTGCTTAGCACGGGTGGGGTTTGTTTCTAGTTTCTTTTTTTAGGGGGAAAAATACTTTTTATTAGGCGGATACACATATTATGCGGGGCAAACTCAACAAAAGAAGAAGAAAGAATGCAGTGCAAATTCATTAAAAAAAAAGAAAAAAGAATCATAAAAAAGTGTATGCAAAGTGCTAGTTTTATTTTTACGTTAAAAAAAAAACTAAAACGATGTGAAAGAGATTTTGTTCTTGTTTTAATCAATTAAAGGAGACTTAGAAAGCTATCCTGCCTATAAAATTGGTTTGAATAGTAGTATGTTGGTATTTTGGTAAAAGACATGAGGGAGTATGATTGTTAACTTACTCTTTATGTTAACTTACTCTTTATATATATATAAGACAAATTAAGAAGGAAATTTGCAAAGAAAAATTTGACTCAAAAAAGTTGTCTAAAAATAAAAGACTTAAGTCATTTATATATAAGATATGAGATCATTTAAAAAAAAACAAAAAATTAGCAAGGAAATTTGCAACAAAACATTTGGCTCAATTTTTTTTTTTTTTTGTTAAGAAGCTAAATTAGCCCACCCAAATTGACATCGGGAAGAATCGAACCTGAGACCATGAGGAGGAGTAGGGGTGGGAATAGGCTAGGCCGAGCTAGGCTTTGCAAGGCCTAAGCCTGGCCTGCCAAATTTTTTAAGGCTTAAGTCTGGCCTGCGGCCTGTCATAGGCTTACTTTTGAGGCCTGAGTCTGGCCTTCGGAAAGCCTGATAAGGCCTGCTAGCCTGTTTAAAAGCCTATATCATATGAACATCTTTAAGTAAGCAATGTGATTTAAGTTTAAATAGACTAGCGAACTAATAAATCAATTAGATTAAACTCTCTTTTAGTAACCAACGTGAGTTTTTAGGGAATTTAACTATATATCGTATCATATTTTAATTCTAGTTTATAATAATACATTTGTATATGCGAAAAATTATTGTATACTAATAAACTTAAATTACTAACGAATTTATATTTTAAGTCAAATTACACAATATATTATAATAATAAATAATATTATTCATATTTACTTAAATAGGCCGGCCTAATAGGCTTAAAAGGCTTTTTAAATGGTTTGTGGCCTGACCTTTTAAGCTAAATAGGCTTCTAAAAAAGCCTAGGCCTTCTCTATTTAAGAAAAAAGTCTGGCCTGGCCTGGCCTGTAGTAGGCTAGGTCGTAGGCCCCTGTAGGCTGGCCTGGCCTATTCCCATCCCTAAGGAGGAGCACACTCCCAGGTATCAAGCCAATACCACCAGATCAACCCAAGTGGGTTTGACTCAAAAAAGTTGTTTAAGAGACTTGAGAACTTTTATATATTAGATAATAGATAATTTTTTTAAAAAACAAAAAATTATGAAGGAAATTTGCAACAACTTTTTTGCCTTCGAAAAGTTGTCTATAAGACTCAAGAACTTTTATATATAAGATAAAATGATGATCTTATAGAGTGGAAACATTATGACCCTTTCCTATGCATAGCCCCTCGATTACACATGTCCCTCGATTATACAAGCAGTATGAAGTGTTATAGGATTACAAGAATACAAACACACGTCCCCCTAACAAGTGACAACAAAAGGAAACTTGTGCGCACCAAAACTACACCAACAGAAAAGAAACAAAAAAAGCATCGCACCAAAACTACACCAACAGAAAAGAAACAAAAAAAGCATCGCAGCTCTAACTGATAAATGTAACAGCCCGATTTTTAGGATTTATTTATTTAATTGTTTATGTGTGTTTAATTGTTTATTTTGGTGATTTATTGAATTTTGGGAGCTGAAGGGTATTTTAGTAATTTGAGAGTTAGTGACATATTTGAAATATGTTAGAAGTTATTTGAATATTTGAAAATAGTGGTTTATAAGTAATAGGGGGGTTTAAGTGAAGTAAAAGTGTAGAGAAAAATATTGTGAGTTAATCGTAACAAACCTTATTTTATTTTAAAAGGTAACAAACTTTATTTTAAAAAATATATTTGAAATCGTAACAAACCTTATTTTATTTTAAAAGGTAACAAACTTTGTTTTAAAAGATATATTCGAAATCGTAACAAACCCTAGAAACCTATTATAAGTACACTAGTTAGTGGTGAGTGAATTATGTTATTCATTATTCACAAAACTTTTGAGAGGCAAGAGAGATAGAGAGAAGAGGTTGGAGAAGAGGAAAGCTAGAGAATCAAAGGGGAAGGAGAGGATTGCACTAAGAATAGCAAGAATAGCGAGGAAACTAAGGTAAGAGGGGAGATTATGATTAACATATGGGTTTAAGAAGCAATTGCGTGTTTGGGAGCTTTTAGATTATAGCTTAATTTTATGAATTATGATTAATTGTGTTTATTTTCGTGCTCTTTGTTGATGACTGAATTGAATATGTGTTAAGTTGTTGATTTCATGTTTTTACTTCGTCAAAACTCATGTTTGATTTTGTTAATTATGAACTTTGTAAAATTTGGTGAAATTAATGAATAACATGATAATTGGTGTTGTTTATGATTAATTTAATTGATTATGAGTATGATTATGTATTTGAGTTATGAAATTATGATGTTATATTGTTTGGGTTAAGTTGGGATTATGATTGTTGTTGTTTATGTGAAAATTGCTTAAATTGGTGAATTTGAATGAATTATTGACATAATTGATTTTAAGTTGATTTATGTTGTTAATTAAGTGCTTATGAACATGTTGATGTGATTAGAAAGTTGGAATTGTTGTTGTACAAATATGTTTGGGATTTTAAGTTGTTTTGGGGAAAAAAATGGGTTTTTGAGACGAACTTTGAAAATTAACCGAAAATCTTGTGAAATCGATATCAATTGATGTTTTGTTGTGTAACCATTGTTCAATTTGAGTGTATTGATCATGTTTAATATATGTAAATTGATTTTGGGTTGATGGGGATCAAATATGGGATTTTTGGGTGAGTTTTAAGTGATTTCCGTAGACGTAGCAACCACTGACAGCAACAACTTTTTCTGTTACGTCCTTTTTTTCACTAGTTTTTGTTTTGAACTGGGTTTTGGTGTAAACATGAAAGTTGTAGATATGGATGTTAGATTTCAAATGCCGTTGGTTGTACTTCATTTAGGTTTCTAGAACTTGAGTTATGATCAAAATACTACACATAGGTCATGACACATTTTTCGTGAAACTTCCGCATACTTTTTCAATGAATCTTGAAACATCCTTAAAATTAATGACGAGTCTAAGGAATCATTTAGAGTTAATAAATGAGTATGTAATTATGAAGTTGTGATCTTTAATGATGTTTGGTGTAGTTTGTGTGATTAAATCATGAAACTTAAATTATGAGAATGTTGAAGATTGCAAATACTTGACGTTGTCATGGTTGTGATTTGTTGATGCTTACACATGATTTGATAATGCTATTTATGATGCTATTAATGATGATATTTATGATGATATTGATGATGTTATTGATGATGATATTTATGATGCTATTGATGATGTTATTGATGATATTGAATGATGTGTGATAATGATACATGTTATGTGTTAAGTGACAATGTTTGAGTAAATGATGATGATGTTTAATTACTTGACTTGATGTGTGGCCTTAGTGATTTGATAATGCGTTAGGTGATGATTTGGTGATGATATGTTATATGACGGAGTGAATTGTATAACAAATTGTGAGTGTAATTGGTGAACATTGTCGAGTCTCTTTGTGGGTCCATGCATTCATAAGTCAGTCTGGTGTGGTGTGTGGTGATTTCATTGCGGGGTTTTAAGATCTCGGGGATTTCATTGGCGATTGTATGGTGAATTCATTGCGGGGTTTTAGATCTCGAGGAATTCATCGGTGGCGGTACCGTAAAACATATAGAGTCGTGTTAGGTGCATTACATTCATAGAAGTCGTGTTTGGTAATGTTTTGGTGTGAATTTGTGCATTAAGGTGGTAAATGCTTAATTGATGAGTTCTTGTGATTGTGATTGGATTGTAAATGGATTGATGATACTTGATGAATCTTGAGTGTTTGATATATGATTGAAAATTGTGATTGAGATTATAATTGAATATGAACATGATATGAATGTTGAATTATGTAACCAAGACTGTTTATTTAAATGTATACGTGATAATTGTTGATGTGGCTTGCCTGACATACATGCGTTTATTATTCCCTTATGTTTAGCATATATCTTACCCTCCAGTGGCTTTATTGTCGCCTCATCCTTGGGTGAATCCCTCATGGATGTAGACTTACAGGTTGAGGAATAGCTTTTTGTGAACATGTCGAGGATGGCGTTTGCCTACTCGATTTTATCTGCTTTGGAGTCTAGCTTAGGAGCTCTGATTAGGACTAAGAGTTTATTTACGTTATACTGTGAGATCTTTGGATCGAACCTTGTTGAGATGATATGTTAATTTATATGTTATGACCGAGACATGACAATTGCTTTGATGTTAATTATGTTTTATTCCGCTGCGATGTGATTTAATTGATGAAGTTTTTATCATAAATATTTGATATGAGACGTATGTTGAATTAGTAAAGTTCCAATGTAGGATAAATGCGTGATTTATCTTTATATTTATGTTCTCGGGGATTGGGGCTTTACAATAAACAAAACAGAACAAAGGCAAGAAGAAAAGAGAAACACCCCCACAATGAGGAGCAAGGGATCTCTTTTATTGATAGCGTGCTTTCTTATGATCTTTATCTTCTTTTGTGATAAAAACACTAATTACTGATGCACGAAGAGTTAATTATCTAAATGATTAATATTTGTAAAATTGCAATATCATATAAAAAATAAAAACACTAATTTATTATATCTTTGAACCGATTTTGACATAAATTACTCATTAACCAAAAATTAAATAACACACGCGCCCATGTGCACGTGCGCGCGCACACACATCCACATGTCTATATTTTTTATAAATGCAGTAGCAAGTGATGAAGCATTGTGGATATATCATTAAAAAATTATAATCTTTATTATGTTTATGAGTTATTGTTTCTGAAAGACAAAGAATCAAAAACCTTAAATAATTTTGACTATTCAATTTCATATCAGATAGATTATTGAAGAAAATACTTAATTTCTTGTTGGATTTATAACATTGTAATAGAACCATAAATACATTTTAATAAAAACAATCAAATATAGCTACTAATACTATAACCCTTTACTAAACAATGATTTACAACATTATACATGATAAAACCATAAAAATAAAAATCAAAAAATTATGAAATTTGTAACAATTTTTTGCCTCCAAAAAGTCATCTAAGAGACTTAACAAATTAGGAAGGAAATTCGCAGTCATCTTTTTTGACTCCAAATACTTTCCTAACAGACTTAAGAAATTTAATATATAAGATATGATATCATTTCTTTTACAAAAAAAAAACAAAAAATTAAGAAATCTGCAACAACTTTGTTGGCTCCAAATAGTTGCCTAATAGACTTAAAAACTTTTAAATATAAGATATGAAATCATTTAAAAGAAAAAGAAGAAAAATGTAGGAAGAAAATTTGCAAACAACTTTTGTTGGCCCAAAAAAGTTGTCAAAGAGACTTAAAACTTACATATATATATATATATATATATATATATATATGTGTGTGTGTGTGTGTGTGTGTGTTCAACAAAACGTTTGGTTCCAAAAAGTTGTTTAAAAGACTTAAAAACTTCTATATATTAGATTAGATGAGTTTGAAATCTGACATTTATAAATATGGTGAATTTAATTACTGCAAATTCATGATTGTTGATTGATGGTCTACATTTACGGTTTTACATAAATTAAAGTTCATAAATATGAGGCAATTTCTAATTTTCCCCGTTATTCTTGCATGTCTTTCACTTGCCCGAGTGCTCCATTTATCGCTTATAAGACCTGTTGAAACATTGGTGTGAAGTTGAAAGGAAATTAGAAAGATTAAATACCGATAATAAGACTTTGAGTTAGTGTTAGGTGAATTGAAAAAAAATAGAGAGTGAAGGTCCCACATAAAATAGAACACACACATTAGCTATGTTTAAATTGCGGTATTTAAATTTAATTACTTGATAATGATAAAAATAATTATTATTTTTATTCTTGGATATCACTTCCCATAAATTTAGCTCATGTTGGTTGTGATAAGAACAAGAATTCAACTGAGTTTCCTATCTTTCCTTCATTCATATCAAATGAGTTTCTTTCCTCCACTTTTGTGGATTTGTTTCCTTTTGATCTTATCCACATGTGTTGTTGAACTGATCAGTGGTTAAATTTTCTTTTGATCTTATCCATTAGAGTAACTGCTGCCGCAATTTTAGCTAAAACAGTTACAAAATCTCTATATAAACAGATGACTCCACTCAGTTCAAAAAGTACACCAAAGAGTTCTATTTAGTTGTCGAGAACTCTTTTTCTCTTCTCCCTCCAGCTTGTGTTAACGAGTTATTCTCATCTCCTTTTTCTGTCCCGTTGGAATTAAGAATGATTTTAACAATATATATATTTTTTTCGATACTTTTCTACTTTTGGAGAAGTTACTTTTGGAGAAGTTAAAAAGTCAGAACGATGATATCACCATATTTAAGTGGGAGAATGATGATAACACCATATTTAAGTGGTCTTAGCATCATGATAGAGTGGTCAGTTTACCATATTAGAGTGATTTCAGTATTAAAGAATGATCTTTGTACCATATTGGAGGTGTAAATCTCGAATGGTTTTCTACAATGCAGTAGTTAACCGCACAGTTGTAGCTGAGCTTGTTTTATCCTGGAGGCGGTGTGGTTGATATGAAACGTCTTAAATAGAGTGAACTGATCGTGATTCAACCTAGTAACAACTTCGGTAGATATTCTTTTTAAAAATAGAATTTGGAAATCTAAATACAACAATTTAAAAAAAAATTCATTGATATTAAGAAAAATAGTTGTAATTGTAAAGAATATGCCAATTTTCCAATCTACACTTGAGTTAGAGTGGAAAACTATTTGTTTGCCAAAAGAAAAAGAAGGTTTGAGGTACAAAATCTTAAAGCATTTAACCATGCTTTGTTGAAAAAGTGGTGTTGGAGATTTAAAAGGGAGAGGGAGGGGCTGTGGTTTAAAATTTTAACAAATAAATATGAGGTGGTAAATATATTATGAATTTCTCTCTCAAGCTATTTCAACTCAATCGCTTGAACTACACCTTCACGATGATTCAGTTATGCACTTATTTAGTAAGTGTTTATTGTATGTGTGAGTTTATGTATAAATTATTTTACAAGCTCGAAGATGGATTAAGAGCAAATTATGCATAAGTTTAGAACTTTAAAGTGTACGGCAATTCAATATCTAGTACGTAGGGGTGGGCAAAAAAACCAAAAAACCGAACCGAACTGCTGAACTGAACCGAACCAACCCAAAAAAACTGAACCATTACTAACAGTTCTAGAACTGAACTGAAACAGTTCGGTTCAGTTCAAAACAGTTCGGTTCGGTTCGAAACAGTTCGGTTCGGTTTTACCTTCTAAAATTCGATTTTGTTTGGTTTTTTATTTTTTTTTCAATGGTACCAATAATAACAGTTCAGTTCAGTTCGAAACAGTTCGGTTCGGTTTGGAATAGTTCGATTCAGTTCAAAATCCAAACAGTTCGGTTCGGTTCAGTTATTTTAAATTTATCAAACAGTTCAGTTCGGTTCGGTTCAGTTTTCATCCCGAACCGAACCATGTCCACCCCTATCTAGTAGAGCTTATAAGATCAAGTTACAAACAATAAGAGTAAGAGTAATCACATTATTGCTATTTTTATAACACAGTATAATTTTTTTCTTCTTTCTAACAATTACACAAGTATTCATATAATAAAATGCCTAATATGCTCTTCGAAACACACCTTAAACTATTAGGATTAATCACACTGTTGTACATGGTCCATAAGTGTTACATGTTATCCACAAATATTTTCAAACATAAACTTACTATGAAGGTATGCACAATCTAATTGGACAAACATTATAGTACTCCTTTTGAAAAGTGGAAGACCGTCTTGTCCCGAAGCCCCTTTTTGTCTTCAACAATAATGTTCATCTGTCTAGAAATTCTCCTTGTGGAAATCAAATTTGGTGCTTGTCTTCTGAGAAAATTCCAAAGCTAACTCACGAAGTACTTTAATAGGTGCCGGCCCCCCACAGTAAAACACTCCTGCATCACATATACTTGACTCCTTAGTGATGCAGAGCTCGAAAAAAAGTTGGAAGAGTATATGCGACACAAACGCACTTGATTTGTATTTTGAAGTTGTTACATAAAATAGAAAACTTAAGAGATGATAGTTGAAGTTTATGTTTTGAATTATAGTAGGTTTGACGAAATAATTATTTCATCGTTAATATATAGTAGTTTTAAGAAAAATCGCCATGACACAAGCAAATCCAAACAAGCACAAATAATTATACGGGAACTCACCAACGCGTGTTTGTTCATGATTACATGCAATGCGCTTGTAGACATTGCGCCAATTGGGTCTGGCAAAGTGAGACTGGACGGGTGTTCCAGTGACGATATCCACGCCATTTTTAGCTTGCTCAAGTGATTGAAGCATAGCGATAAGAGCAGAGCGAGCATCACCCTTTTCATAAACAGTAGTACAGTAATTGTGGAGCTCAATCGCTCCCCTATGATAATCCTCTTCAACAACCTCATTCATTACTCGTTTAAACCAGTCAAATGAACCCTGTTCCTTAGTCACCCAATAAAAATAAGCCTTTCTAGTTTTAAAGTTACTCAAATTAGTTTTCTTGTGTTGTGATGGTCTTGGTGATTTACCACTTGTTCCCTCCTCCATAATAGTGATCCTTTCCTCCTCTTCTTTGGCCTTAATATTATTCAATATGTCCTTTACTATACTTATCATTGGGGTAGCCCCAATTCCCAGGCCCACAAGTAAAACCACATCATATTTTTTGTAGTCTTGTGCGGGCGCTCCATAAGGACCATCAATCCGAATTTTGGGGAGAGTCCTTCACAGTAGTAGTACAATAATAAAGCATCACTTGTTAGTCACTATGCAACAATAAACCGTATATTATTTTTCTCAGCATAAATCATATTATACATGAATAAATAATTATTTGATTTTTATTTTTATTTTTATTTTTATAGATAGATGAAATGACAATAACACTTGACAATTTAGACTGACAAGTAGATGAGCGTGATTCAAACTCAGTCACGGGATTTGACATAACATTGATATTTTTGTCTTGGTAAACTAGGATTTGTGAACTTGATTTTGATTTTAATATTATTAACTACTATGTGTGTTACCTTGGGCTACTGTCTCCCGGCAAGCATTCAGCTCTTAGATTTCCACTCTGCCCAATAGTTGCCGGACTACAACTCTGAGAGAACCAAAGCAACAACCCAGTTAGTGACAACAAGAAAGCACCAATTGCAAAGAAAATTGTATTGCGAGTAGATTCGCAAATAAATAAATAAATCAAAATGTATTAATTTTATAAAATCTCTAAATAATTATAATAGCACTACCGAACAAAAGTTAACTAGAATTCACACCTCTGAGAATTTGACTCTGATACTATTAGTCCAGTCACCTAATGATCTGATGTGAACACTAAGGTAGTCATCTCCTGGAGCGGATGTTATGGAAAATGGATGCCTGTGAAACCATAAACAATATTTAAAAATGCAGGAGTTTGATTTTTGGTAAAAAGGAATAGAAAAATAGAAGGTATTTAGATGCAATATTTCACATACTAGCAGACAAGAACTACTAATTATGTTTCTTCAAATTCATAATACCATTCTAATGGAGAGACATCGGCACAATTTACAAACATGTATTGTCCGCTTTTGTATCTGAACCTCTGAGGCTTTGACATACGAAGGGCCAACAGTTTTGCAGGATAAACATCCACCTTCAAATAGAACATACAAAATTTGGTCAGACATCCATGCATTTTGAGATTTATTTTTTCCTCCCTCTTTTCACAAATTCATAATTCTGATACACACTCCTTTACTTTGTCTTTTGAAGACTATATGAATTAATAACATGTTGTAGTGTGCATAAAGGATTTGATCAACTGTTTTAAATCCATCATATGTTTCTTCATGTAGTGAGTAATCTAATATTCAACACTTACCTTCAAAATATCAACAGACTTGATGCGTGATTTGAGTGCTCTATGCAGTCTTTCCAATGCATAAATGATGATGGGAATAGCCAAATACATCCAAGTCTACAAAACACATACAATAAAGTTCCTTACAATATACTAGAACTAGCGGAGAAACTAGATAAAGAGAAAGGAAAAAGGTTAATTGAAGAAAGGTGCTAACCGTTTTCTTGTACCATTCCTTAATAAAGTAAAGTTTGAATCCATGCACAATCAAAAGGGCATAGACAAATACAAAGAGATGATGTGAGTACCAAAAGGCATTGAAACCAGTTATACTAATGAGGGGTTGGAGGCGTTTGAGTGACTTGGGTAACTTGACCAATCCTTTCCTGAACCAAGGATTAGCCATCGTGAAGGCTATTGCCATTAAAACAACCATTATAATCCCTGTTACTCCTTCCCATGATTTCACAAAATACCAATAATTTGTTGGCTGCTTTCCAAAAAATGGCTCCATGAGCTTGTACTTTTCACTATTCGCGTGAATAAGGCTAGGAAAGTCACAAGCAAGATGATAAATAGCATGTATACCAACTCCAATTGCTATTGCAACAGCTATTATCTGCAAAATACAGGATCTAATAGTTATTTGCAAATTAATTTCACTAGTTAAAGTTTAGTGGTTCACATAATTTTATCGTACTCTTCCATGTTATCAATATTCTCATTACCACATAATTTCTATTTTACTTTCTTCATTTTCTCTTATCCATGACTTCCATCTAGGATTTGTTAATTATCTAATGTATAACCAGCTGTAAAATTTACCTGGTGAAAGTTGAGGTTGTCATCAAAAGGAACAGCAAAACCTAGCTTGCTCTTGTTCCTAAGCCAGGTAACGGTGTTTCGGCAAACAGGTAACAAGATAATTGACATATTCAATTTGAGTGTCTCAGCTGCACCTTTAGCCATACACACACAATGTCCCATCACTTCATATGCAGCTTTTCTTCTATACTGCATGAATTTGTAGGCAAATAGACCAGACATGACACCTATCCACAATACTAATATCCAAAGTCTCTTCCAATTGTGTTCCAGAAAGTACTTGGTATATCTATGCCACTTCCTAACAAGATTGTTTTCATTAGCCTTTAGCTTTATGCTTAGTATTTCGCTTAGGAACTTACTTTCTCCTCTTACAGAATGAGTTGGTACATGCAACAATAGTTCCTCAAGGTCTTTTACCTGTCTTCCAAACAATAATCAACAAATGGAAAAAAAGAAATTTGGCTAAAAAGAGAAGCTATAGATGTAATAATTACCATGATAAATCCTGTGTCATCTGGGTCCAATCCTTCCATGATCAAAGAAGCGTATTCCTCTGCTTGATCCTGTATGTTTGAGAGTTTGTTTGCAGTGGCACTAAGGCTAATAATCTGAAAACATAATTGAACAGATTAAATATGATTCAAGACAAATTCAATTCTGACGGGGACGAAAATGCATACACGAAAAGGTATTACTCCATCCGCCCCTAATTCTGATTATTTTTCTTCAAAATTTCAATATTGTAAGTATAATTATTATATATGGAGTAGTTTCATGAAAAAGTAAAATCTTATGCAGCACATGCAGTTTCTTTTTTTGTTGTTGTAAAGTACACACAATTTATATTTGAGTTTCCTTAGATTTGAAGTTATGATTCCAAACCTCTTCAATTTCTTCCTTATCGATTCTGCCATCGGCATTTTTATCAACCCTGCATTGCAAATTAATAATACACTTCAGTGCATTCAATGCATACTCTATTTTGTTTGTTTATATACTAGTTCTCCGTATATTCATAAGAAGAACAAAATAGCAAAGAATTACATGTCAAAGAATATTCTGAGCCTAGAATCGAAATTGTGGTCACAAATCTGGTTCCAACAATCTTTCAATTGAGCCTTATTGATTGAATCTCTATGAATATTCCTCCTCCTAGAAATAGCATCAAAAAGCTTAACTGCAAATTTCTGAGACTTGTCGTCGTTCATCCCTACATCAAAATTCAAAACATCCTCAGAAAGCTCAGACTTACATGCAATCTATTTTTGTAACAACCGTTCTATGGACACAAAAAAAAAAATTAATTTCTTAGAGAAGCTACTCAATAGAGGTTCTCATTTGAAGCAATTATTAATTTCTTGTTTTTTGAAAAATTTGTAACAAATGAATTCAAACTGTTAAAAGTGGTTATTTTATTTTAAAAAATTGATTTTTCACCCAAAAAAACTGTAACAAACAAGTTTTATGAACATAATCTAAAAACAACTTATAGACGCATCATAAGTTGTTTTCTTAAGTCATCCAAACAGTTTTATAAGCATTTATATGAATAGATAAATTTAAATAAGTTAATCAAAACATAAACTCAACAAACATTAGAAAATGGATTTGTATTAAGCAGTACCTATGCATTCGGCAAACTTCTCACGAGGAAGTAACCCATTTGTTTTAGCAGTAAGCCTATCAAACTCATCCTCAACCTTTTTCCATCCAGCATCACCGTCATTCTTAGTGATAAACTTGAGTCCTTTGAGAGCATGAAAAGCAGCAGACATAGTCCTATCATACTTCCCTTTTTCAACTCCGACTTGTCTTGAGAAAGAAGTTAAACGAATCACCTCCTGAGAAAGTTGCCTCAGATGATTTGAAGCAGTTCTCCCAATCGAATCACCAAAAGACCTTTTCTTCTCCATTCCTTTGCCAAGCAAAACAAGTTTGTCGTCTTCTCCATGATCATTATTTCCAGTAACAGGTTCTACATGTAAAGCAATAGAGTCACCTTGAACTTCGAAAGTGACATCAACATAATCTCCTGCTTCTTGTTCTTCATCTATGCCGGTGTAATTTGACCTACCTCTTCTTCTGCTAAGTGAACCATTGCGAGGTACTCTTTGAACAAGTTCTATATCTGCAGGAACTTCTTCAATCTCATCAGTTCCCATTATCTGTCTCTCTTACACACAATGTCCTTGTTTTTGTGACATGCATGCCTCTGTCTCTCCGTCTTTTAAAAGCAATTGCATATTACTATTGTGGTCTTTTTTTATGTTACATTTGGGTCAACGTAGTGGATATCAAATTCCAGGAAACTATATGGGACTGTGGGAATACATACTAATGCTGATGAATACAATCTCAGCTGTTTTGGAACGAAGTGAAGCTCAATTTCTAGATATTAGACCACACTTTGAATTCCAAGACCAAAACTATTTTTCTTTTCTTGATCAAACGACCAAAACCTTTTTTATTAGTATTAGGTTTGGAAATCATTTTCACACATCAAATTAACTACCGGTCGTCCATTTTTTTCTTAATTTATTTGACAAAAACAAATTTAACTACTTTGTTCTTTAATTTGCTTTTTAAATCAATGGTCTTTTTTTTATTGAAAAAGCCAAAAGTTCAATTCAATGATCTTATTTTAAGATCACTAACAACTAATCATGCATAACATGAATTGGTCTACAAGCTTGACTAAGCAAACAAATGTCATTTTAGTCTTTTATACTCGTTGAAAAAAATTGTAAATAAATAGAAGAGTATAAAAATTTCACAAAACTATTCTTATTAACTATATTGCATGTTAATCATGGTCAATAGCAGCGTATAATGAATTTGCTAGTGATGCACATAGTTTTCATTTGTGGGTAAAATTAAAATAAAATAATTAATGGTTGTAGAAATATTTAATATGTTGGGTGTGGGTTCAAAGCCGCAATTTTTGATTTCTTGGCCCTTATTAATGTGAGTGAATTTGTTGCTAGGGTTTTTAGAAAAAAATGACAAAAGAAAAATATTCTAAATATGTTTCTTATTATTAAATGGAGAAAATTAATAATCCAAATGGTTTTCCGACTTTATTATTAATGAAAAGTAAACAAGACAATTAAACAATGATCATTAATATCAATTTAATTAATACAGTAATATTTTTTTCTATTTTCCAATTTTTATAATAAAAAAAAGTTAAAAAAAGAGAGTATATTTTTGACAAAAGAATATATTTAAAATGGTTGTCCCAAATGATTCGTCTTTTAGTGGAGCTCATTAACCACTTGAGTCCAATTACTTGGTTTGAAACTCGCCGTTTAAACTATTAGGACTAATCCTTATTGTATATGTACCATAATTGTGTGGAAAAGGTGTATCCACTTGGGTTTAATCACTTAGTTCCTATTTACTTGTAATTTTATAGGAAAAAATTGTTCTTATTTTCTTCATTTTCAGTGTTCAATGTAATTTTAATTGTTATCTTGTAAGTAATACTATTAAATATGTATTGCAGAAGAGGAAAAAAAAGTGTTATGAAATAATAATCAGTTAAAAGTATTATATAAAAATAAATAACCTGTACCCAAAGAAAAAACAAATAATTTTATCAATAATAAAATGTATAATAACAAACGACAACTAAAAGAAACAGAGAGAATACAGTATAATTGAACAAACATACTTTTTAGTTTAGATTCATCATTCAACCGTGAAACAATTGCTCCCATATAGTATAGTATAGGAGTGGGATAAAAGTGAAAGACCGTCCTTTTTTATCTTCAATAATTAATGTTTATCTTTCTAGAAATTCTCCTTGTGGAAATCAAATTTGTTGTTTTTCTTACGAGAAGAAAATTCCAAAGCTAAGTCGCGAAGCTCTTTAATAGGTTCAGGTCTCCCACAGTAAAACACTCCTGCATATTGAAATAGGTTCAGATCTTCAATAATTTATATGTTTACAATTACATTTAATGAATATTGTAAGTATTTTTTTTTTTTAAAAAAAAAACTAACTTACTTTTTTTTCCTTATAAAAAAGTGAGAAGAGTCTACACATATGCACAAAGGATATCCCAAAAAAAAAGTTGAGAGAGTAACAATTTGTGACACACAGACATGCACACTTGATATGTGTTTTTAAGTGGTTAAATCAAATAGCAAAGTAAAGAATGTTAGTTGAAGTATATGTCTGGTAGCAAGTAAGTTGACGAAATCACAATGATACAGTGATAATGGAAACTCTAAAATGTTGATTTTGCAAAAATCACGATGACACACCACATTATTCTGTTAAATTTACTGCAAATTCAAATGAGCACGAAGAATAGGAACTCACCAATGCGTTTATGTGGATGATTTTGTGCAATGCGCTTGTAGACACTGCGCCAATTGGGTCTAGCAAAGTAAGACTTGATGGGTGTTCCATTGAAGATATCCAGACCATTTTTAGCATGGCTTAGTGATTGAAGCATAGTAATAAGAGCAGAGCGAGCATCACCGTCTTCATATACACTAGTCAAGTGACTGTGGACCTCAATTACTCCCCTGTGATCATCTTCAGCCACCTCAGTTATTACCCCTTTAAACCAATCAAAGAAACCTTGTTCACCGGCCATCCAGTAAAAATAAGCTTTTCTAGTTTTGAATTTATTCAGACCAGTTTTCTTGTGTTGTGATGGTCTTGGTGATTTACCACTTGTTCCCTCTTCTATAGTGCTCCCTTCCTCCTTTTCCATGGCCTTGATATTATTCAATATGTCCTTTACTATACTTATCATTGGGGTAGCCCCAATTCCCAGGCCCACAAGTAAAATCACCTCGTACTGCTTGTAGTCTTGTGCAGGCGCTCCATAAGGACCGTCAACCAAAACTTTAGGGAGGGCACTGTAAAATAATGTAGTACAGTAATAAAGCATCACTTTTTTTTTTTGACAATATATTGAAAAAACCATATATCCACAAACTCACTTATTAGTCATTAATAGACCATATATTATAAGGGAAATGATTTTGATAATAAAAAAACCACAAATTACACTAACCACCCTCCATGTTTTCAAACAAAGACAAAAATTATATAATAAAAAAAAGAATTTGTGATAGACACACTTTGTGTATTGCGTGATGCTTGTATCTCCTTATCAATCCTACTAAATATATTATAAGTTTAAAAACCCATATATAAAATAAGTGATACTATCAATGAAATAAATAAAAACGATTTGACTTATATACATATATAGTACTACTCTTATCTATGTCTTTAATTTGTTACCTTGGGCTGTTATCCCCTGGCAAGCGTTCAGCCCTTAGAAGTCCACTCTGCCCATGGGTTGATGGAAGACAACTCTGAGATAACCTCTGAGATAACCAAAGCAATAGTCACAGAGAAACCACGATCGAATTGCAAACAAAATTGGATTGCATTTGGATTTGCAAATAAAAAAAAAATAAAAAATGTTAGTGAGTTCCTCTGAGACACTCTTTAAACACCAAAAGTAGTAATATTTTATAAAAGTTTGTGCATTTATTGCATTAGAAATTGAAGTTTTTACTTTTTTTAAAGAATAATATTTTCATTAGAAATGCTTAAAGAATGCCCCGGGCACTCGTTAACAAGACCCTTAAAAAATCAAAATTTACGTGATGTTTGCATTTGCACCCAAACATAAATAAATATTGTAATTAATATTTGTGTATGGATATATGTCCTCTTTAGGAAAAAAAAAGGTTGTCCTAGATATAAGTGATATATATTATTTTTTCAAATATACTTCTTATTTCTCAAATACCAAAGATTTTTTTGTTCTGATTCTTTGAATTACTGATATATTTGATTTATATTATAGATAGATACATCAATTATTAAATGAACCGAAGAAAAAAATTGTTTGCAGAAGTACTTGAGATTAGAGGGAGTATTAATTAATACTAGTAGTAAATACTCCCTACAGTTACTATTATAAGCAAATATTCATTTTTCAGATTCATTCAATAATTAATGTATATGGTTTATAATATAGTTCAAATACTTCAATTACTTGATGAATCTGAAGAAAAAAAATTGTTTATAATAGTGACCAGAGAGTATTTTGGAAGATGAAAAGTCAAAGTTGAAAGCACATTCATATACAAAAGAATGTTCTAAAAATATCTTCTCACAAAATAGACACATTAATTACATTCGTTACTTTTCTCAATATATGTGAAAGAGAAATATTATTTGAATAATAATTTTGTGACAACTTTTGTGACAACTTTATCTCTCATACTCATATTGTGTTTTACTTTCTCTCTCTATTGATTTGGTTTTTGTGTCAACACTCGTATTTCTTTGTATATTTAGGTTGTCCCACAAGTTGTCAACAAAAATAGTTGTTCAAATAACACTTCTATGTGTGAAAATTGCAAAATGAGCTCATAATAAACAATAGATGTAGGTGTGGGTTGTGGTTGATAAAAAAAGTAGTTGATAACATATGAGCAAGCTTATATAGGATAGCGAGTAAGCAAGCAAATTAAAATTTTGGTGTTTGGTAAAATTAACGGTTTAACTCCTTGGTGAAAATGAAATGACATAAAAATATTTTTTTTTAATAAATATTTTTCAATCAAGATAATAAGAGTAAAATTGAGATAAAAATTAATAAGATATAAGCTACTTGAAGTGGTTTATCAAAAACTGCTATAAGCTAGTAAACAAAGTTATAACTTCGTGAGAAAAATTGTTACTAAAGGAGTCTATTTTGTTCATATAATTTTTTTTTTTAGAGATGTTCATATAAACTTATAAGCTTGAAAATTGGTATTGTCGGATAGGGTTGTAGTAGTGAGTTTTGTAATATAAAATGTTCAATCTATTAATTACACTCCGTATGTTTCATATCGAGTACGCCCTTTGTCCTGGAATGAGTGACTCACTTAACAATTTCACAAAGATTAAGGAAAATGCATATACATAAAAGAGATAGAATAATAATCTTTACTATTTTATATAAAAAAAATACTAAATTATATTTATCAAGTATCAGTGTGTTACTTGAGATGTTAGCTCAGTGGTATGAGTTTAACATTGTAACTTCAATGTCAATCTCCTTTAGTGGGGATGGGGAGAAAGTCCCCTTGAGGGGGTTTGGGGACGAGGAAGAGGATGATATCCCCCATCCCCGTGGCTACCCAGCCCCCGAGCATTTTACTAATTAAAATAACTTTTATTGTTTTACTTATTTGTCTTTTCACACAATATAAATATAAATTTCTTATATGATGTTTACAGTTGTCACAAAATTTACAATGATATTTAATTTTTCGTTTATTGTATGATTAAACTTTATTTTTTTTATACTACCAATTTGATTAAAAATAATAGAAATTGGTTTTGTTTATGTCGATGGGATCCCTGTATGTACTACGGGGACGAGGATATGAGAAAATTCTCCCCGACATAAGAAATGGGGATGGGGGCATTTCTAAAAAGTTCAAAATAAACTTATAAGTGACTGATATAGATGTAGTAGTAGTGAGTTTCGCCTACCTAAAATGTCCAAATAATTATAATAATTGTAATAGCATAAGTTATGTTGCATAACCAACAAAAGTTAAATTGGATACACACCTTTGAGAATTCTGTTATGAGACTCTTGGTCCAGTCCCCTGAATCTTTGATGTGAACGCTGAGGTAGTCATCTCCTGGGGCGGAGGTTATGGAAAATGGATGCCTATTTGATATTTCGTAAAAATATAATGTATTCAGATGCAATATTTCATATATTAATAGCGTACAAAATCTAATTATGTTTCTTCGAATTCATAGTACCATTCAAATGGAGAGACAGACGCACAATTTACAAACATGTATTGTCCGCTCTTGTATCTAAACCCCTCAGGTTTTGACACACGAAGACCCAATACGTTTCCAGGAGACTCAAGGTTCTTTCCATAAACAACCGCCTTCAAGTGGGAAATACAAAATTTGGTCAGACTTTTTTCATCTCTCTGTTATGTATCTAACTTTAGAATAGTAGCCAGAAGATATCAATTAATATGTTGTAACTTATAGTAGTATCTATGAATGAATTTTAATAACAAAATTCTAAATCATTCATATGTTTCTTCATGTAGTGACACTGATAGTGAGTAATTCAATATTAAACATTCACCTTTAATATTTCCACAGATTTGATGCGTGGTCTGAGTATTCTAGTCAGTCTTTCCAATGAATAAATGATGATGGGAATAGCCAAATACATCCAGGTCTAAAAAACACATACAATCCTTAGAACATACAAGAATTAGCTGAGAAACTGGATAAAAAGGATAATTGAAGGAAGGGGCTAACCGTTTTCTTGTACCATTCCTTGGTAAAGTAAAGTTTGAATCCATGCACAATCAAAAGTGCATAGACAAACACAAAGAGATGATGAGAGTACCAAAAGACATTGAAACCAGTTATACTATTGAGGAGGGGTTGGAGGCGTATGAGTGTTTTGGGTAACTTGATCAATCTTTTTCTGAACCAAGGACTAGCCAGTGTGAAGGCTATTGTCATTAAAACAACCATTATAATCCCTGTTACTCCTTCCCATGATTTCACAAAATGCCAATAATTTGTTGCTTGCTTTCCAAAAAATGGTTCCATGAGCTTGTACTTTTCACTATTTGCATGAAGAAGGCTAGGAAAGTCACAAGCAAGATGATAAATAGCATGTATACCAACTCCAATTGCTATTGCCACAGCTATTACCTGAAAATTACATATTAACATGTGCACTAAATCACTTACTAGCAAGAATGAATTTTCTTTTTATCATTCTCTGATGTACAACCAGTTGCAAAATTTACCTTGTGGAAGTTGAGGTTGTCATTAAAAGGAACAACAATGCCTAGCTTGGTCTTGCTCCTCAGCCATGTAACAGTGTTTCGACAAACAGGTAACAAGATAATAGCCATGTTCAATTTGAGTGTCTCAGCTGCTCCTTTAGCCATGCACACACAATGGCCCATCACCTCATAAGCAGCTTTTCTTCGATACTGCACAAATTTGTAGGCAAATAGACCTAACATAACTCCAATCCACAATACTAATATCCAATTTCTCTTCCAATTGTCCTGCAGAAAGTAAATGGTATCCATACACCGCTTCCAAACACTGCCTTCATATCTAGGCTTAGGCTTTATGCTACTAAGCATTTTGCTCAGGTCCTTACTATCTAATGTTGTAGAATTAGTTGATCCATGCAACAAGAGCATCTTCACGGGCTCTAACTGTCCTCCAAACAATAATCATCAGGCGAAAGAAATATGGCTAAAATGACAAGCTATATATTACCAGAAGTTAAGTTTGGCCTAACTGGTCCTTTGTAAGTTAAGGATTGCCATCATTAATCGATTAGCAGTAATTTAATAGCAGTTAATCTAATGGATCTTGAATAGCATATTAGTAAAATTTAAGTTGAACGCCTTTATAAAATCAACTTATAAGGTGAGAACTGAGTTATCCTACGTATAAACTTATGTTCGACTTTATCTCATATAATGTGGGATTATTAACAACTGAATTGGGAAATGGATCCCTAAATCTTATGTAAAATAATTAATTAATTAATTAATTACCGTGATGTATCCTGTTTCATGGGGATCTAGTTCTTCCATGATCAAAGTAGCATATTGCTCTGCATGATTCTTTATGCTTGAGAGTTTGTTTGTACTGGCGCTAAGGATAATGATCTGAAAATATAATTGAACACATGATCAAGAATAGTTCAATTTTTATGGGGACAAAAAATGTATATTGGAAAAAAAGCACTCCATTCTACTTTTACCATAAGACTCATTTTCTTACATTTCCTTGTCCCTTACTATGAAACTTTTTCAAAATTTCATATGCATTAATAATCTAAAAAGATACTCTACTTAATCTACAATTGAAAAACATAAATTTGTTCTTTTATGACATTAATAATTATAAGGATAATTAACACTTGAGATGCTAGCTACCTTAGCCTTATAAAATGGTCATTAGTGTTATTTTAATTAATAAAAAATCACCCTTCCTCATTCTTTTAAGATTTCTGTTATTTCTAGCCAAGAAAAATACAGCAAACTCTTCGCGAATTGTTTTGGATCCTCCACTTAATGGAATACATGGGTTGTTACTGGTTACAAAAGAAAGAGGTCGACGAGGGATTAGTAAGTAAAAAGCATCGTGATGTTGTCGTGATAAGAATTCTCTCTCGAAGTAGCAATTCCCTTTTTTTTTAATGCGTATGGATGATTATGGAAAATTAACACATTTTTTTTTTTTTTACAAATGTATTAATACTAGTATTATTTTTTATACTCGTGACTTGATGGAACTTTTTTTTAGGCAACGAGTTGATGAAACTAAAGTAAATTTTTGGGTAACAAACAGTTTATATTTGAGTTTCGGTTGTGAATTAATGATTTCATACTAGTACCTCTTTGATTTCACCCTTAGTAATTCTGCCATCAGCATCTTTATCCATCCTGCATTCCAAATTAATACACTTCAGTGCATTCAATGCTCTTTTTATTTTTTGATTATATTTTATAGATAAGAAGAAGAAAAGAGCAAATAATCACATGTCAAAGAATATTCTGAGCCTAGAATCAAAACTGTCGTCAGAAATCTGCTCCCAAATTAGTTTCAACTCTAACTCATTAATTGAATCTCCATGGAGGGACATATCCCTCCTCTTAGAAATAACATTAAGAAGCTCTTCTGCAAAGTCCTTAGAGTTCTTCATGCCTACATCAAAGTACAAAAACATCCTCACAAAATGCATACATGGACCTTGTTTATATAATATAGCAAAAGAAATGGTAGAATGAGAATTTTTAGGTTTTTTTTTTTCTACTGAACATAGCCAAAGACACAAAAACCAACAAACTACTATTATGTCAAGTTGTTGTTTCATTCTATAGATATATTCAATAAATATTGGAGTTCCGTCCATGGTCCCTTTCAATTTTAATTCTTGACTCTATCATTGTCTATGACAAAAGATAAAAGAAAGTCAAAATGTTAATGTTTTCATACATGTTATAAGTAGTTTTTATAAATTAACTTTCATGATAAGTTTATGAAAATAAGATAAATATAGCTTATGAGCATGAAAATAAGTTGTTCTGACTTTTCATTAGGAGTTTGCCACAATCTCTTAAATGTTTACGGAAGTAGATAAGTTCAAATAAATCATTTAAAACATAGTCTTGTGCAATACCTATGCATTCGGCAAAGTCAGAACGAGGAAGTAACCCATTTGTTTCTTTAGT
Organism: Medicago ruthenica; assembly: GCA_018208015.1. Classification (NCBI taxonomy): domain Eukaryota; kingdom Viridiplantae; phylum Streptophyta; class Magnoliopsida; order Fabales; family Fabaceae; genus Medicago; species Medicago ruthenica. The sequence continues at coordinate 86,790,705 of CM031373.1, read as the reverse complement.
AAGCTCCCTGAACTCCCCATAAACCTTTTCCCATCCATCATCACCACCAACTTTGGTGATAAAGTTGAGACCTTTGAGAGCATTAGAAGCTGCAGACGTAGTCCTATCATACTTCTTTTTTTCAACTCCAACTTTTTTTGATAAAGAAGTGAAACGCTTCAGCACATCAGACACTTGCTTCAAATGAGACCTTTTCTTCTCTATTCTTTTGCTAAGCAAATCCAGTTTTCCGTCTTCTCCACGATCATTATTTCCAGTAAGAGGTTCAACACTGTGTACAATAGAGTCACCTTGTAGATCCAAAGTGATCTGAACACATTCATTTTCTTCTTCTTCTTCTTCTTCCTCAGAGCTTATCTTAGGTTTTCTTCTGCTTACCATTTTGTTGAAACGTCCACTCAATGAACCATTGTGAGGTGCCCTTTCAATTACACCACCACTAATGAGTTCTATATTGTCAGAAACTTCTTCAATCTCGTCAGCTCCCATTATCTACCTCTGTTACACACAATGTTTCTTTTTTTTCTTTCAGACCTTTCTCTGTTAAAAGCAATTGCATAATAGTATTGTGGTCCTTTATATGGTGCATTTTGGTCAACGTGTTGCTATGTTTTTTTAAGGAAGATGAGATAATGGTAAGAAACAGGGGATATAAAATTCCAGAAAATCAATTAAACGCGTTGGGGTGGCACTTTGCAACATTTATATATCATCATGCCATTCATGAGCTAGCTAGCGTGACACTTAATGCTGATGTCATTTGCAATATTCAAATTACTCCTACATTCCCATTCACATTTGCAACAAAATTTTTAAAAAAATTCACTTATTCCTATTTTTTTTAATTCGTCCTGTGTTTTTGAGCCATTTTTTTTATCCGAGATAACTTATGCATCTCTTCTTTTCCTCCCCTTGTTATCTAAATAACTAGTTTTCACGTTGATTTGATTTTTCTTTAAGTTATTGTGTGATTTCTCCCTTTGAGCGTGGTGTTGTTTTGTTCGTTGTTACAATGTTTGTTTGATTCAAATTAATAGATAAACTTCGATTTATTAGAGATTCAATCAATGACTTAACGATCAATGTTGTAAATCTTAAAACATGGATGTTTTAGTCTATTTAATTTTGTCATATTTGTTGGAATTTTGTCGGTTTATACAAACCTACTATTTTAAACTTTTTAATATGTGCAAATTTACAAATGATAGAAAAAACTTATTTTTATTAATTGCAAAATTTAATTAATATTGTTTTTTTTTATAAAACTCAAATATTTCGTGTATTAATTTCAAATTATTTTCGTTTGTTAAAAAAATCAAATAATTTTCGGTGACTTTGGGCTGGTGAAGTTTACTAAATTAATTTGTATATGGTGGGGAAATAGATGGTTTACATTTTTGTTAGGGGAAATAGAGGGTTTTATTTTCGGTTTCCAAATTTTATAATAACTTTTTCATACATCATTGATATGTGATATGTGATATGATAGTTATCCCTACGGTTGTTATAACTTCTTTGAAATGACTTGGTCTTAAACTAGGGTGTTTAAAACCGAACCAACCTAATAGAAAAACCGTAAACCGAATTATCCCAAACCGAAATTGCAAAAAATCGCATTTGGTTCGGATGTATTTGGGTCTTTTTTTACTCAACCACATGGTTTGATTCGATTTGCGGTTTTTATTTTATCAACCAAACCAAACCGCAACATAAAAAAAACACTAATTAAACCTATTTCACTTAGATCAACACTCATAGAAACTCAACGAAACTTTTATAAAATGACATTTTTTTTTCTCTTGTTAAGTTCCTTCTTTGTTTTTTATTTTAAAAATGTATTTATGTGCTACTTGAACTTTTAAAGAATGATAAGATCTTAGTCTTTTGTATTTCGTAAAAAATAGGATTACTCTTTGTCCACATTTTAAATTTGGTCTATGTTGTTGGGAACATTATTGGATGAAAATGATATTATAACGTTGGATGAAATTTAAAACATTGTTAGAAACATTGCCCGAAAATTGTCGTGTTTTAGCTTTTTAACTTGATTTTGATGTTGAAAACAAAAAATTGCATTGTCTCAAAAAAAACTGCACCAACCAATTCAGCCCAAACCGCATTGGTTTGGTTCAAATTTTATTTTATAAGTCAACCGAATCAAACCAAACTGCATGATTTTTCATCTTGCGGTTCGGATGACTTTTAGCTTTAAAACCAAATCAAACCGCACCGCGAACACCCCTATCTTGAACTGCTTCCATTTGATTCGAAAAATGATTGATATTTTTTGTTGGAAATGTAATGGATTTGGATTCTCTCATTGCCTTCATTCTTTCCTTCTTCCTCCTTCATCAAGTTCTATTTATCTTTCCCTAAATTTTAGCGAGAATATCAAGAGAGAGAAAAAAAACTAAGATTGAGATAGAGAGAGAAAGAAGATCAAGGGAGAGATAGACACAAATTGGAGAAGAGAAAGAAGGAGAGAATGAAGAGAAGGAGAGGATCCAAGTACAAATGTAATTGACTCGCTCGAACCATAATTTAAATCTTGCATGTAACAAATTGATATATGCGCTTGCTTGGTTTGACGTTTACAATTAAAAACCCGTGTCCCGATACCATTTCAACTTGAATTTTAAGAAGTTGGATATTATAGTTTCGGACTGGATGTGCGTTAGGTGGGCTTTTGAGCGTGATTCCAAACATTGGCTAAGTATATCACTTTGAAATCACTGTATTTAGTAATTACATAAAAGCCTTACCGGACCGATGAGCCCACCGGTCCGACCCGGTTTTCAATACATTGATAATTACATTACATTTACTTCCTCTGCCTTGTTATACTTTAAAGATTGTGCACAATTCTTAACTAAATGATTAGTTTGGTTGATTTTCATGGTAAAATTAATGTCATTTATTAAAATACTTTTATTAATTATAGTTAGTGAAGGTGAAGTGAAATTCAATAAATAAAAAGTGATAAAGAATAGTAAATGTTGCATTATATTTTAAAGTGACAATTATTTTGATACAAAACAAAAATGTTAAAGTGACAATTAAAACGTATGATAACTGTGAACACATCAATATTTAATAAGTATAATACTCCCTCCGTCCCAAAATATAAGCAAAAGTTGGTCAACAAAAGTTAATGTATTTGGTTCAAAATTTGTATCAAATACATCAACTTATGTTGACTCATTTTTGCTTATATTTTGGGACGGAGTAGTATTAATAAGTGTAATTTGATAAAATCATCACCATTCACCTCCTGAATTCAATAAATTTGTGTTGATAATAAATTTATGATTTTTTTCTCCATTCGTGTGAAACGAATAAATGTGATCTCAAACTTAGACACTCACACACATAAATTATGTGTCACTTGCAAGAGTGCAAGAATAATTTATGTGTACTCCCAAAAATAATATTAATACTAAATTATGAAATTCTGGCTGGTAGGATCAGACAGTATAAAACAGGGTACAAAGACAATAAAACAGAGCACTATTAATCAGGTTCAGAAGCAGCAATTAAAGTGCAGAAAAGTAAAAAGGTACACAAAATTTGTTAACCCAGTTCGGTGTAAACACCACCTACATCTGGAGGATACCAATCCAGGAAGAAAATCCACTATAGGAATTAATCCTTAAGACTCAAGACACAGACCCCCATGTTCCCAGCCTAAGCAATTAATCTCCTCCTAGTCAGATTTCTACCCAACTCCTTGAGTATTAGAAACTACTAACTTCCTATACAAGTAACTAACCCAGTTACAAAAACAACTATGAACTTAACCCAGTTCTGAACATAACTTCAATACATCAATGAATAACACTCGTACCTAAAGGCTTAGAGTGAATTACAACTCAAACACACCTAAACCAACTCAGTTGAGTGGTGTACAAATAAAACTCTAAGTTTAAAACACAAAGACTCAATTCTCTGAATAAAACTCTATAATTCGTATGTCTTCAACAATAGCAGCACAACTCCATTTATAAGCTTCAGCAATTCTCATAAATTTGAATTCAATCTTCTGCAATGATATGATTCTGAAATAAGAATGGCTCAATAAGGAAACATATAGAACTGCAATGTATCTTGAAAAGATTGCTTCAGTAAATATAATCACGAGGCCAATCTTCATAAAATCTTCATCAATTTAATCTGCATTCTAGAACCCTTTAGCCATGATAAAACCTTGATAAATCTTACAAAGATTCGCATAGAAAAAACTCTTAAAAACCCAGCTTCTGAAGAAGTCAACGCGGGTCAACGCATGAATAGTGCGTCTGAAGCACTGTAGCGCGTCTGAAGCACTGTTCCTGCGTCTGAAGGTTCATTCAGCTTCTGAAGGTCCAAAGAGCGTCTGAACCACTTCAAATCCGATTTCTTGCAACTGAAGACTTCTTATATACATGGAGATGCTTTGCTTGAACACATTGCTTTTACCAAAACATGCAGCCAACTTCAAAATACTCAACAATCTCCCCCTTTGGCAAATTTTTGGCTAAAATCAATGTTTCACAAAATCAAGTTCTTCATTTCAACATAAAACAAACTCAGCAATGAAGAACTCCACAAAATCAATCATAACAAAGAGATAAACAGCGGATTCAGCTATAATTAACCATGAAAAACACATAACAGCTTCAGTTCTTCACAACACATCAGCTTCTGATATTCTTAACTTCTGAAGTACACATAAAGCAACTACTGATCAACTTCTGATAGTTCTCAGCTTCTGATCATCACATGACACTCCCCCTGAAGCTTCACAACCAGCAACATACACATGAACAAAAACTTCACAACTCTCCCCCTGCAACTCAGCACACATACAAATACAAACTCCCCCTTAATTCTGAACTTCTGAAAATTCTGAGACAAGGGCTTCTGAAACTGAAACACCAGTAAACACTTCAGGAACACAAGCAACTCTTGTTATCAAGTAAAAACTCAGAATGTTATCACTCATGTACTCCCCCTGAGACACATAACTCCCCCTCAATCATATCTGCACAGCTCTTGTTATAATTCTTAAATCTGATTAAAATTGTCATCTGATAAATACAATCTGAATGCAAACTCTGAGCACAACTAGTCAGCTTCTGAAAACTCTAAATTCTGAACAAACACTTCTGAATACATTCTGAATCACAGCACAGGTTTTTCTCCCCCTTTTAGGCCACAAAATTATGACAAAACTCAGACTTCATATAGGGAATAAAAACTGCACAAATAACACAGATCCTCAAAACTGACTCAAACTCAGACTCAGGTCCCAACTTAGCATTTGCAAATCTGGCAGGTACTCTATCTTCCTCACATCCAGCTTGCTGTAATTGCTATAATTCTTCATGCAGACACACTTTTGAAGAATCACAATCAGAAACATTCCACTTAGCCATCTTCTTCTGAAGTTTATCAATTCTCTTCTGCACAGAAAGTCTGATAATAGCATCTTCCTCAGATTCACAAGAATACAGTCTCTTTGCTACACTTTGTTCATTGACCTTAACCTTGGGTTGCACAGACTTGACATTCTTCAAACCCTTCAAGTTTAAATGCTCAAGCTTCTGATGACAGATTCTGTCTTCTTCTTCAGGAACCCACAAATAATAATTATCTTCTGACCTGCAGCCCCTCATCAGAACATTACCTCCTTGACCAGTTACCAAACATCCTTTCTTATTGAACTTCACCTTCAAGTCTTGATCACACAACTGACTGATACTGATCAGATTAGATGTCAATCCTTTCACCAATAACACATTATTAAGTCTTGGTAATCCATCACTAATTAAATCACCTATTCCAAGTATCTCACCTTTTGCTCCATCACCAAATGTTACATAATTTCTGGAACAAGGTTTTAAATTACTCAGCAACTCTTTCACACCAGTCATGTGTCTTGAACAACCACTATCAAAGTACCAGTCTTTCTTAGATGATACTTTCTGAGAAATGTTAGCCATTAGACCAACAGTTTCTTGACATTTGGGTTTCTACACCTTCTGAACATTGACTCTTTTTGCAGCAGGTTCAAATCTTCTGTATTTAAAGTGCTCAGGATAACCATATAGCTTGAAACGAAATGGTTTGATATGCCCCTTCTTTCCACAATGATGACAAACCCAAGTATGATTTCTTCTTTTGTTTCTGCTAAACTTCTGGGGTTGCTTCTGAGGTGGCATCTGAGGTTGCTTCTGAGCTTGCTTCTGAGGTCTCAACTTTGATGTCCCAATCATAGGATCATAGATTTCAGTAGCAGGAACAAACTTTTTAACAGGATTTTTCTGCTTGAGGTTCAGACTCTCATCCACAAATCCTAAGCCGTTATGTTTTCCTTGTTTGAGCATCCAAAATTTCCTCCAACATATCAGTAGCATAGTTCATCATCCTAACTTGCTTCTTCATCTGATCAAGTTGGGAATTCAATTGAGTTACTTCATCATTAAGATCAGAAATTTGTCCTAAATGAACACACCTTTCAGACTGCAGCTGACATACAGTTTCCTTCTGATTCTCTAGTAACTTGCACAGTTCTTGATTTCTGAGATATAATTCTTCATAAGAAACAGCAGGTTCCTCAAAAATCAATTCTCCATCACTGGCTTCAGATTCTGATGAAGTTTCAGTCTCTGATGATGTTTCAGATTCTGAAAAAGCTACAGACTTTGAACACGCTTCTGAGACCATAAAAGCAGCAACATGTTTAGCTGACTTACTCTCAACCTCTCCTTCTGAGTCTTCATCTGACCAAGAAACAGCTAGGCTTTTCTTCTGCTTCTTGAGAAAAGTAGGACATTCTGATTTGATATGTCCATAGCCTTCACACTCAAAGCACTGCACACCTTTAGCTTGTTTGCTAATTTCTTCAGTTTGTTGCTTATTGTTGTTGAGTCTGAGATTCTGACCTTTGGATTTGGATTTTCTGTCAACATTCTTCAGAATTTTGTTGAATTGTTTTCCCAGCAACACTAGAGCTTCTGATAAATCACCATCATCCTCATCAGACTCATGTTGATCATCAGCTTTAGAATTGACTGCAAAAGTTATTCCTTTCCCTTTCTTCTCAGGCTGTTTGCAGAAAGCAGTCTCAAAATTCAATAGAGACCCAATCAGTTCCTCAACCTTCATAGTGGTGATGTCATGAGCTTCCTCTATAGCTGTTACCTTCATGTCAAACCTTTTGGGAAGTGACCTGAGAATTTTTCTCACAATCTTCTCATCTGACATCTTCTCCCCAAGAGACTCAAAGGAATTTACCATATCCAGTACATTCATGTAGAAATCCTGAATATTTTCATCCTCCATCATCTTCAAATTCTCAAACTTAGTGGTGAGTAGATGGAGTCTGGACATCTTGACCTTAGAGGTTCCTTCATGAGTGGTTTTCAATATTTCCCAAGCATCCTTTGCAACAGTACACTGCTTGATGAGTCTGAACATGTTCATGTCCACACCATTGAATATTGCATTCAAAGTGAAATTCCTGGCAATCTGACCGACAAATGTTGTGCACAATGTTGGCATAACTGTCCAAGCACTTGTCCTACTCAGAACTAAAATTAAAATAACGCAGCGTAGCAAAGCACGAAATAAAAGAAACACAGCAGAAAGATAAAGTACACAGTGAGTTTGTTAACCCAGTTCGGAGCAACTCTCCTACTCTGGGGGATACCAATCCAGGAATGAATCCACTATTATAGTTCTAGTGAAAAGACCAACGTAAACACACTACTTGACTTTGCACCAAGACCCTACCAGTGTCAACTCTATCTAGGAACTCCTAGATATGAGACCCCGTCTCAATTCCTACCAACAGCACAGACAGTGTTGTTATCAAACACACAAAAGCACAAGCAAAAGAGACACACTCTAATGACACAAACTCACTCCGTACTTAAAAGCTTAGGAGCAGTTCACAATTACAACTCAAACAAACACAGTCCTTAGCTTGAATCAGGAAGATACAAGCAAGGCTCACAATTAACAAGAGAAACCCTAAAAACCTTAAACGCACGCTTTTCTATAACACACGGTTTTCAGTAACCCTATTAGGGTTTGTCTTCACAAATATATATTACTGAGATAGCACGAGTTTGGGCTTCAAAACAGAGCGTGGACATTGTCCGGTCCAGCTGGAAAATCTTCTAGAAACAATAAAAAGCTTCCAAAAATATAACGATCTCTTTTGGAAAAATACCAAGGCAAGACCGCCTTTTACACATCATCAGATACACGCGCCTTGATCAGCAAGCTAGAGGAAAATAAAACTTCAAGCAAATCTTTGGAAGATTGCGTACAAAAATAAAGCGCTAGCTGGCGCGAAAAACACAGTTCACATAATGCTGTTCCATATGCTACAACATCTGTCCAAGCATCTGGCTAGTAGATGTTTTTGCAAAATGTAGCCAATCTACAAAAACCCAACAATCTCCCCCTTTGGCAAATTTTTGGCTAAAACACTCTAGAGCCAGTTCTTTGGGAGATACACAGATAATTTTCCTTCAAGTCAACATAGGCACACAACACAGAGAGAAAGTATCATAGCATATAACGAGACTACTTCCAAGGGAGCTCTTTAGACAAAGATAACTTGCAAGTAGTATCAGAGGCATGCAACAGTTAAGACAAAACATCTAGCCTCATAGGAACAACCAGAGAGAAATAAACTCTCATATAGTGGATTCACATAGAGAAGAGAGAAAAACAACACCAGGAAAAAATAAATTTCCACACACCAAAAACAATCAGATATAAACAGCTCCCCCTCAAAAACATGCACATACCCATCCACAGTACTCCCCCTCAACACATGCACCATACATACTAGCAGCCAAGATACGATAATATAGGCTACATCTACTCCCCCTTTTTAGCCACAAATTCTGACAAATAACATCCATGCATACACATAAGAGATACCACACACAGTGCATATTACAGACCATAAGGCACACGCAGGTGCAGAAGAAATCCAGGGTCTAGCCCAACCAACAAAAAAAACAAAAAGAATACAACAACTGAGAACAAGGAAAACATCAAAATCAGAAAGAGGCAGTCTCATCAGAGTCAGCGGAGAACTCCTCAGTGTCACCAGCAGAAGCATTCTTATTCCCTCCTTCTTCTTCATCCTGCTCACCCTCAGCTTCAGATTCAGCCTTCAAAGCTGCAATTATCCTGTCAATTTTCAGCTTCCTAGCTCCAAGAGCCATACTAGTCTCAGTTAGATCTGCAATCATTTGTTTTCTAGTGAGCACACTAGATGTCCGGACAGAAGTACCAGCTAAGTCAGCATCATGTTTCTCAGACAGCAAACTACAATCCAAGGACATAGGGCCAGGCCTCTTACAGGGCTCATCAGTACTGATCAAGATATCTGGGTGTTGCTGAAGTACAATACCACACAGGAGAGTGGGAAAAGTTATAGGAAACTTGACAGCAAAGAACTTAGCATGCTCCAGAACCTGATAGTAAATGTAGGCCCCATAATCAAAAGGTGACTTGGTACCCACAGCATAAATCAATTTGGCCAAACCAGAAGCAACTGAGTTGGAGTGAGTAGTTGGAGTCCAGTTTTGTGCACAAATCTTGTTCAGAACAACATACAGGGGAGAGAGTTGAGCAGAAGACAAATGTCTAGGCCAATGCTTAACCTTGTTACCTGTGATGACCTTGCAAATGGTATCCTCAGTTACCTCCAGCTTAGGAGTCTCCTCAACAGATCTCTCAAGGTAGGTGTTGACAACCAGAGGGGAGAAGTTGACACATTTACCCCTAACAAAAACTTGCCTATACTCAGGATTCCTTGAATCATCACATTCATCAGAGACATTGACCAGAAATTCCCTGACCAACTTATCATAACAGGGACCCAGATTTTTCACTGTTTTAATCAGCCCAGCATACTCCAAAACATCAACCAGTTCTTTGCATTTGAACACATCTTCCTTCAGATTTCTTTCCAGTCCTAGTCTTCTGTGATATATAAACTTCCACCTAGAAGACCCACTTTCCAAATGAAAAGATACATTATCCAGAGGAGCTGGGGGGATGGTTAGAGGAATTTTCATACCCTTCATGGTTTTTCTAGATGCTCCACCAGATGTGGCAACATCAGTCTCAGCAACCTCAAAATCAGAATCACTAGTGGGAGGATCTTTCCTCTTGAGGCTCTTCTTCTTCTGATCACTTTGAGACACCTTCTTGCTCCAAGCCTTGGGAGGACCATACATAGGCTTCTTCCCAGTATTAGTTGTTTTCTTCTTACTTTCTTTGTTACATTCACTACCAGTAGAAACAGTTTTAACAGATTTGCTCCTAGTTCTGCGAGCAACACCTACAACATCAGTCTTTCCCAGAGGTCTCTCTGCAGGCACAACATCCTCAACAGCAACAATGTCAGCCTGGTCTAGATTTTCAATCTCAGCATTACCCACATCATTCTGAGTCTCAGTATCTTGATCTGGAGGCTTTGAAGAATCATTCTCATGGACATTCACAGTATCAGGGGTGTTAGGAACCACCGCTTCAGTCCCCTCATTAGCTTGTGACAAAGATGCTTGAGCATCTGTCACAACATCCTTTGTCGTAACCGGGGAATTAACAGGTATCTCAGTATCAACAGCATCAACAACATTTTTCTCAACAGAAACAGCAGTAACATCTTGTTCGATAGGGGAATTAGAAATATCATCGACTAATTTGTCAGATACCTTAGGATTATCAGGACCTAGGGTTTCAGACGCAGCAACAGTACCTTCAACAGTAATATCCTCAGATTTGTTGACAGAAGAGTCAACATTTGGTTCGACAACACTCGATATAAAAGGATTATCCTTACAGTACAGATCATGCATGCTTAGCCCTATACGTTGAACAGCAGGAGTGTTTGATTTCTTACCTTTCAATTTCGAACTCTTGTTCATCGCGGTAGAAGAAGTAGCTTTGCTGGATTTTGTAGAAACCTTCTTCCGTGATGCAAGCGATTTAGTATGTCGCTTCTTTGCAGGAGAACTAAGAATGGTAATGAGAGGTAGAGCATCTGTGATAATCGCTCCAGAAACTGAATCTGATGGAGGTTCAGGAGTTTGATCTTGCACGTTTTGAGGAGAAATAGAATCAGACATGGTGTTGATTTGATGATTGGAAGTATGAAGAGAGGATGATTTTTGAGTGATGATGAGAGCGGTAAGAGAGGAGTTGAAAAGTTGGAAGAAGTTAAGAAAAAAATAATGATGGTAGCGTGTGGGAGGTCTGAAAAAAGGAAGGTTGGAAATAGCCTCCTTGAATTGCGTGCATCAAGCGGTTGAGGAGGGAGAAAATAACTGCTGCACGCCTCCCATAAATTAACTGCTACAATTCCTCAAATAAACAGATCCCTAACTTCCGTCTTAATTTTTCAAATTGATTAGCATCAAGAGCTTTTGTAAAAATATCTGCTAATTGCTCTTCAGTTGCAACATGCTCAAGAGTGACAATTTTTCCTTCAACCAGATCTCTAATAAAATGATGTCTAATGTCAATGTGTTTAGTCTTGCTGTGTTGTATAGGATTTTTAGAGATATTAATTGCACTCAGATTGTCACAATATAATGTCATAGCATCTGTCTTGACATTGTATTCACTCAGCATCTGTCTCATCCACAACAATTGGGAACAACTGCTACCAGCTGCTATGTACTCAGCTTCGGCTGTAGACAAGGAAACACAATTTTGCTTCTTACTGAACCAGGATATAAGATTGTTACCCAGAAAGAAACATCCACCAGAAGTACTCTTTCTATCATCTGCACTTCCAGCCCAGTCAGCATCACAATACCCTAACAACATAGTGCTTTCCCCATGAGAATACAACATACCGTAGTCACTGGTACCATTCATATACTTCAGAATTCTCTTTACCTGAGTCAGATGGCTAATTTTTGGTTCAACTTGGTACCTGGCGCACACTCCAACTGCAAATGTGATATCAGGCCTACTAGCAGTGAGATATAGAAGACTCCCTATCATACTTCTATACATACTTTGGTCAACATCCACACCTTTCTCATCCTTTGATAGTTTCACATGTGTGGGAGCAGGAGTTCTTTTATGAGCAGCATTTTCCATCCCAAATTTCTTGACTATATTTTTAGCATACTTACTTTGAGAGATAAAAATAGTATCTTCCATCTGTTTCACTTGAAGACCAAGAAAGAACTTTAGCTCACCTACAAGACTCATTTCAAATTCAGATTGCATTTGCTGAACAAAATGCTCTATCATCTGGTCAGACATTCCTCCAAAGACTATGTCATCCACATAAATTCGAGCAATCATCAGCTGTCCATTTTCATCTTTCACAAACAAGGTTTTGTCATTTCCTCCCTTCCTATAGCCATGGTTAATTAGAAACTCAGCAAGTCTCTCATACCAAGCTCTAGGGGCTTGCTTCAGGCCATATAGGGCTTTCTTCAATTTGTAAACATGGTTTGGAAAACTTGGATCAATGAAACCTTTAGGCTGTTCCACATAGACCTCTTCATTTAAGTACCCATTGAGAAAGGCACTCTTGACGTCCATCTGATACAGCTTGAATTTTAGTATGCATGCAATCTCAAGTAACAGCCTAATAGATTCCAACCTAGCTACAGGAGCAAAGGTCTCATCAAAATCTACACCTTCAATTTGAGCATAACCTTGTGCAACTAGTCTAGCTTTGTTTCTAGTGATGGTACCATTTTCATCAGACTTGTTTTTATAAACCCACTTGGTACCTATGACATTCACATTATCTGGTCTAGGAACTAAGTCCCACACGTTACTTCTCTTGAACTGAGTTAATTCTTCTTGCATAGCGTTTATCCAGAACTCATCAGTTAGAGCTTCCTTAACATTCTTCGGTTCAAATTTAGATATAAAGCAAGAATTTGATACCTCATCATAGTTCCTTCTAGTTGTGATCCCTTGGTTAGGATCGCCAATGACTTGATCTATGAGATGGTTTTTCTGAACTCTGATAGATGGTCCTTTGTTGGGTCCTTTGTTGGGAGCAGTCTTCTCTGGACCAGTTACTTCAGAATCTTCCTTACTACTGGCTTCATCTTCTTTCTTCTCCTCCTGTAGGTCAGATGCTGAGTCAAATGTCGTAGCATCTGGCACAACATTATTACCTTCATCATCTACAACGACATTTATAGATTCCATCACTGTCTTGGTTCTGGAATTGTATACTCTATAGGCTCTGCTGTTTGTTGAATAGCCTAGAAAGATTCCCTCTTCACTTTTAGCATCCATCTTTCTTCTTGGTTCCCTGTCAGCTAAAATATAACACTTACTACCAAACACATGAAAATGTTTCACTGTTGGCTTCCTGTCCTTCCATAACTCGTACAAGGTTGTAGATGTACCTTTTCTCAAGGTCACTCTATTATGAATATAGCAGGCTGTGTTCATGGCTTCAGCCCAAAAGAAAAATGGCAGATTCTTTGCATGTAGCATAACCTTGGCGGATTCTTGCAAAGTCCTGTTCTTTCTTTCAACTATCCCATTTTGTTGGGGAGTAATAGGTGCAGAGAAATCATGAAATATTCCTTCAAAGATGCAGAAATCAGATAACTTACCATTCTCAAACTCTTTCCCATGATCACTTCTGATTCTAACAATTCCACAATCCTTCTCTCTCTGAAGTTGTAAGCAAAGATCCTTGAATTTTTCAAAAGTGTCTGATTTCTCCTTAATGAAATTTATCCAAGTATATCTGGAAAAATCATCAACAACAACAAATGCATACTTCTTACCACCTAAGCTTTCGACTTGCATAGGTCCCATTAAGTCCATGTGCAATAACTCAAGAACTCTGGATGTGGACAGATGTTGCAGCTTCTGGTGAGGCATCTTGGTCTGTTTTCCTATCTGGCATTCTCCACATATACTTCCTTCCTGAATTTGGAGTTTTGGTAGACCTCTGATGGCTCCTTCAGCAATAGCTTTCTTCATGCTTCTGAGATTCAGATGCCCAAGCTTTTGGTGCCATAGTTTTACTTCATCTTCTTTGGTTATTAGACAAGTAGATAACTTTGCTTTATCTTGAGAGACCCATAAGTAGCAATTGTCCTTTGATCTTACACCTTTCATCAGGATGTCACCTTTACTGTTAGCAACTAAGCATTCACTCTTTGTAAAGTTGACCTTCAATCCTTGATCGCACAGTTGACTAATACTAATTAAGTTAGCAGTCAATCCTTTCACTAGAAGCACCTTATCAAGTTTGGGTAGGCCCTCATTCACAAGCTTTCCTATACCCTTTATTTCTCCTTTGGCTCCATCACCAAAAGTCACAAAACTTGTAGCATAAGGCATAACATCAGTTAAGTAATTTTTATCGCCAGTCATATGCCTGGAACACCCACTGTCAAAGTACCAATCATTTCTGGATGACACTCTCAGAGATGTATGAGCAATTTGAGCAGTCTCATCAGCTTCAGGTTCTGTTTTTCTAGGATCCACAGTGTTGCTTGTGGGATTATCATTTTTTTGCTTCCACTGCTTCTTGGTGATCTTCACTGTGGGATCAGGTCTTGGTGAATAAGTTCTGTCTGGATAACCATATAATTTGAAACAGAAAGGTCTGATATGTCCTTTTTTTCCACAGTAGTGGCATACCCAACCATAATACCTTCCTTTTGATCTGGGCCTATATCCAGATGCATGTTGTCTCACCTGATGTTGGGGCATCTGTCTTGACATAGTGAGATCATAAGTACTAACAGATGGCACAAACTGTCTCACTGGTAGTTGTTTCTGATGAAGCAAGGATCTGTAGTCAAACCCAATACCTTTAGGATCTCCAGGTTTCTGTCCTATCTCCAGAATTTTGTCTAAAACATCAGTACCTTTGTTCATCATCCGCAGTTGCTTGTTCATATTGTCAATTTTGGAAGTAAGTAAAATAACCTCATCATTGAGATCTGAGTTCATTTCCAGAAGTTTGTCCTTCTCAGCTTGCAAGAGAGCAATGGTCCTCTTTTGTTTTTCTAAAGTTCTACAAACTTCCTCACTTTTGAGACATAGCTCCTTGTAAGAATCAGCCAGTTCATCATATGTTACCTCTTCATCACAAGATTCATTGTCAGATGTACACACTCCAGTCAAGGCATTCACATGTTTTGCAGTTTCAGGTTCTTCTTCTGACTCATCTTTATCAGACCAAGAAACAGTCATCACCTTCCTTTGTTTCTTCAGATACGTTGCACACTCAGTTCTGATGTGACCATATCCTTCGCATTCATGGCATTGCACCCCTTTGCTTTGATTGGTTTTGTCATCAGTTCTAGGTTTCCTCTGATTGTTGACATTTTTATAGATGCTGCGACTGTTGTCCGGAGCATGTGTCCTAGGGCGTCTGTCCATCCTCTTCAGAACTTTATTAAATTGTTTACCCAATAACACAATAGCTTCAGAGATGCTCTCATCAGTATCTAAATTACTCTCCACATCATCTTCATCAGTGTTGGAGATGAAGGCAATGTTCTTGTCCTTCTTTTCAGATCTTTCATTAGCCTTTAATTCAAAAGTTTGAAGAGATCCAATCAGCTCATCAACTTTCATATTTCCAATATCTTGGGCCTCCTCAATTGCACATACTTTCATATCAAATTTCTTAGGCAGGGACCTGAGGATTTTGCTTACCAATTTTTCATCAGACATCTTTTCCCCCAAGGATTCAAATGTGTTAGCATATTCTAGCACATTCATGTGAAAGTCATGAACACTCTCCCCTTCCTTCATTCTAAGATTCTCAAACTGTGTTGTCAGCAGTTGTAGCCTTGACTTCTTGACCTTTTGAGTACCTTCATGAGCTGTTCTTAGGATATCCCAAGCTTCCTTAGCAACAGTACATTGTTTAATCAACCTGAACATGTTTTTGTCTACACCATTAAACAAAGCATTCAGGGCTTTAGAATTTCCAATAGCTGCAGTGTCTTCTGCTGTAGACCATTCCTCTTCTGGTTTTAACTCATCAGTATCAACATTATTAGCATCTTTTATTTTAGGATGGACCCATGCTTTAATCACAGCCTTCCAAGCTCTGCTGTCTAGAGATTTCAAGAATGCTGTCATGCGTGATTTCCAAATGTCATAGTTCGACCCATCCAACAGGGGTGGTCTGTTCACCAGTCCTCCTTCTCTATCCATTATGCCAGAAAAACCTTTCCCTGGAGCTCACCCACACAGAACAGGGTGCCTGCTCTGATGCCAATTGAAATTCCTGGCAATCTGACCGACAAATGCTGTGCACAATGTTGGCACAACTGTCCAAGCACTTGTCCTACTCAGAACTAAAATTAAAATAACGCAGCGTAGCAAAGCACGAAATAAAAGAAACACAGCAGAAAGATAAAGTACACAGTGAGTTTGTTAACCCAGTTCGGAGCAACTCTCCTACTCTGGGGGATACCAATCCAGGAATGAATCCACTATTATAGTTCTAGTGAAAAGACCAACGTAAACACACTACTTGACTTTGCACCAAGACCCTACCAGTGTCAACTCTATCTAGGAACTCCTAGATATGAGACCCCGTCTCAATTCCTACCAACAGCACAGACAGTGTTGTTATCAAACACACAAAAGCACAAGCAAAAGAGACACACTCTAATGACACAAACTCACTCCGTACTTAAAAGCTTAGGAGCAGTTCACAATTACAACTCAAACAAACACAGTCCTTAGCTTGAATCAGGAAGATACAAGCAAGGCTCACAATTAACAAGAGAAACCCTAAAAACCTTAAACGCACGCTTTTCTATAACACACGGTTTTCAGTAACCCTATTAGGGTTTGTCTTCACAAATATATATTACTGAGATAGCACGAGTTTGGGCTTCAAAACAGAGCGTGGACATTGTCCGGTCCAGCTGGAAAATCTTCTAGAAACAATAAAAAGCTTCCAAAAATATAACGATCTATTTTGGAAAAATACCAAGGCAAGACCGCCTTTTACACATCATCAGATACACGCGCCTTGATCAGCAAGCTAGAGGAAAATAAAACTTCAAGCAAATCTTTGGAAGATTGCGTACAAAAATAAAGCGCTAGCTGGCGCGAAAAACACAGTTCACATAATGCTGTTCCATATGCTACAGCATCTGTCCAAGCATCTGGCTAGTAGATGTTTTTGCTAAATGTAGCCAATCTACAAAAACCCAACACAAAGCTTTAGAGTTCCCAAGAGATAGATCATCTTCAGCTTTTGTCCACTCTTCTTCTGGTTTCAGAATCTCAGTTTTGTTCCCATCTTTGTCTAAAACTACTGGATGATCTCAACCTTTTAACACAGCTTTCCAAGTCCTGCTGTCTATGGATTTTAGAAAAGCACACATCCTGGACTTCCAGTATTCATAGTTCGTGCCATCCAGCAATGGTGGTCTGTTGACATAACCTCCCTCTCTGTCCATGCTTGCCAGAAAACACTTCCCTGGAGCTCACCCAATCACAGGCAGGGTGCCTGCTCTGATGCCAATTGAAATTCTGGCTGGTAGGATCAGACAGTATAAAACAGGGTACAAAGACAATAAAACAGAGCACTATTAATCAGGTTCAGAAGCAGCAATTAAAGTGCAGAAAAGTAAAAATGCACACAGAATTTGTTAACCCAGTTCGGTGTAAACACCACCTACATCTGGAGGATACCAATCCAGGAAGGAAATCCACTATAGGAATTAATCCTTAAGACTCAAGACACAGACCCCCCCTGTTCCCAGCCTAAGCAATCAATCTCCTCCTAGTCAGATTTCTACCCAACTCCTTGAGTATTAGAAACTACTAACTTCCTATACAAGTAACTAACCCAGTTACAAAAACAACTATGAACTTAACCCAGTTCTGAACATAACTTCAATACATCAATGAATAACACTCGTACCTAAAGGCTTAGAGTGAATTACAACTCAAACACACCTAAACCAACTCAGTTGAGTGGTGTATAAATAAAACTCTAAGTTTAAAACACAGACTCAATTCTCTGAATAAAACTCTATAATTCGTATGTCTTCAACAATAGCAGCACAACTCCATTTATAAGCTTCAGCAATTCTCATAAATTTGAATTCAATCTTCTGCAATGATATGATTCTGAAATAAGAATGACTCAATAAGGAAACATATAGAACTGCAATGTATCTTGAAAAGATTGCTTCAGTAAATATAATCACGAGGCCAATCTTCATAAAATCTTCATCAATTTAATCTGCATTCTAGAACCCTTTAGCCATGATAAAACCTTGATAAATCTTACAAAGATTCGCATAGAAAGAACTCTTAAAAACCCAGCTTCTGAAGAAGTCAACGCGGGTCAACGCATGAATAGTGCGTCTGAAGCACTGTAGCGCGTCTGAAGGATTTCAGCGTCTGAAGCAATGTTCCTGCGTCTGAAGGTTCATTCAGCTTCTGAAGGTCCAAAGAGCGTCTGAACCACTTCAAATCCGATTTCTTGCAACTGAAGACTTCTTATATACATGGAGATGTTTTGCTTGAACACATTGCTTTTACCAAAACATGCAGCCAACTTCAAAATACTTAACAAATTATAAATACATTTAATTTTTTTATTAAATGTATTTCCAAAATTTTAAATAATTATGCTGCCTTATTTTAATTCTTTCATACGAAAAAAATTACGTACTACTCCAATTTTGAAAGAGGGAAATTTTACGTCTACCGAACATGTTTAAATAAATGAATATGCATGCTGAAAAGAGTTAATAAATGTCTTGAGTCAAATGGGAAGAAATGTGTAATAATCACTTGGAGTTGGAGTTAGATTGGAATTGACAAGGGACTCAGCTGAGAAGATGCATGCTATAGGGAGGATATAACTTCAACACGGAAACAGATCACCTCCTGCTGTTTTGGTACTGCCACCTCTCCTGCGCACTTTTTAAGCGTTGGATTTAATCCAAAAGTGTTGACAAAAGAGGGAAAAGAGTGGTAAGGACAAAATCAAAGACTGAGATTAGTGCAGAATGTAAAGCTGGAGAGACCCAGCAGGAGAGGATCCAGATCCTTTCAACACTTTGCTATGTCCCTCTCAAAAAAAAAAAAAAAACAGTTTGCTATGTCTAATTCTCTACGAGGCGTGGTCATAATTTTGTGGTTCTTGGCGTGGTCTACCAAGCTCCGTTTCTGTTTGCAAGGGTTTTTGAATTTTTATCCGTTAAGTATTGAATAGCGTTAACTGTAATTTTTTGTCCTTATAAATTTCAACTTTTTATTTTAATCCCCTAAATTTTTTTCAACTTTCGGTTTTTAAAAATATTATGAATCTTCAAAAAAAAATATTATGAATGTTTAATATATTATAACAATCTATTTAAAAAAAATAGAATTTTTAACAAATCATAAATTCAATATGAATTTTTAAACATAAAAAACATAAAAATTTATATTTAATTCATGTTTTGTTAAAAAAATAATTTTTTTAAGAGTTTATTATAATATTATAAACATGATTGCGAATAAAAATTCAAAATTTTGAATTATACACATGAATTGACTTAAAAACAGATATTAAAAGTGTTGATGAAAAACTTTTGAAAACTAAAAAGTAAAAAAAAATTACAATGATTAAAATGAAAAGTTGAAATATTTATATCATCCAAAAACATTAACCGTATAAAAAATTAAAGGGAAATAATAACATGTGCTCTAAAGACACATGTTAGTGTAAAAAAAATTATGTATTGGAAAATATGTTAAGTATAAAAAGGGAAATTATTTTTTAAAAAGTTAAAAATGAATCCCTCCTTATTTGACTCTATGAAGAAAAATGAAGACACGCAGTGAGAAGGACACTGACCTTTTGGCATTGCATTGCTTGATTATTGATCAAGAACAAGAACTTGGCAAATGTTCCAAGCAATAACTAACAAGTTAGAAATTTTGGTCTTTCCTTCAGTGACGTGTATGCCATTCTCACTCTATTCCTTCCTTCCTTTTTCTTCTTTCTTCCTTCCTCTCAACTCTTTCAAAATCTAAAAACTCATTTTCTCAACAACAACTTAACCATAATCACTTACCAAAGTTAATTTCCACTCTCAAACCATGCAAGTTTCTTCTTCATCACTTAACCCATGGTTCCCAACTCTCACTTCCAACCGCTTCCGTCGCATTCACCCACCGGAACCCTCTTCCACCACCGCCTACTCACCACCACCTTCTCTCTCGTTTCATTCATCTCAAAGAAACCGTTCTTCTTCTTTCACCTCACTCACATCAACAAAAACGAAAAGAAGAAGAAGAAGAAGAACAACATTCACGTTCACCGTAACCGCTATATTCGAACGATTCACAGAAAGATCAATAAAATCCATAGTCTACGCCGAGAAAGAAGCTAAATTCTTCAAGAGCGATTTCCTCTACGCACATCATATCATGCTTGGTCTAATAGCTGAAGCTGAAGAGACAAATCGTTCTCAAAACGGTTTTCTTGATTCTCGTGTAGTCACTCTTGAGAAAGCTCGTGATGCTGTTCCTCATCTGAATGATTCAACAAACTACGTTGATGATAATGGTGTGTATGTGTATGAAGATCGACCCGTTCCGTTTTCTTTTGGTACTAAACGTGTTTTTGAAGCTGCTGTTGAGTATTCAAGATCTTTGAACCATAATTTTGTTGATCCTGAACATATTTTCGTTGCTTTGATTAAAGTTGATGATGGAAGTTCTGCTAGAATTCTTTATAGGTATCAAATCTCTTTCTATATTCAATATTATATTCCCGTTTGGTATTTGGAGTATTATTGTTTTTGGCTCATTTCTATAATTATATGCATATGCATTTTAGTTTATACTTTCTTGTTTGAATTATTTCCTTAAGAAACTTATTTGAACCGAATGGCGGCGTCTGTAATATCACATGTCAACACTGGTCACGTGAGACGTATCGCTCCCTAGTTGCTGCAGGTTCGATCCTTGACATCCAATCAATGATAACCAAGAAGCAAATGGTGCTATTTTAAGAAAATTAATTTATTTGGTAATGAACTTTTTAAGAATAATGCTGGATTGGATGTCAAGAAACCTGCTTCGCAAATCTGTCATGATGTCAGTTATATCAAGTGTTACACACTACAACCTCCATGTTTTTTGGCAAAGACCCTAGTTTAATTGGTTGTCAAACTATTTGCGAAGCTTTAATGACTAAATTGCATCGCTGTTATGACAATTTAAATTCAACTTTAAAGGTGTGTTTGTTTCCGTGTTGGTTTCACTTTGATCGCATAGTGACAGAAGCTACAATTTGGAGAGCCATTGTCTGTGTTTCCAAATATGTACTTCGATAAGCTTTGGCTGAGATTGGTAATTGGGATTTGGACTCTGGATTATAGCCAGACAATATGACATAGTTCATGGCACATAAATGATCTTCAGCTGTTGCTCTATACTTAGGGTCCGTTTGGATTGGCTTGTTTTAGAGTTTATGCAAAGCAGCTTATGCAAATAAATAAACATTAATGTATTATTTATAAGCTTATTAAGGTAGTTTATGAAAAAACAACTTATAAATATACAATTTTCGTTAGGAAAATCTTATGAATTAACATAAAAGTTTATTTATTTGCATAAGCTCTTTTTTATAAGCTCAAAATAAGCTCAATCCAAACAGGCCCTTAATACATCAACTGTTTTGTGCTTAAAAATTAAATTGAAGATTAACGAGTTATCCAAAATACCATTTGTCTTACGATTTGAGATGATCGATTTTGACTGAAGTTCAAACCCCCCCTTGCATACTCTGGTCAAAGTCAATCTCAATTTGTCGGCGAAACAATTTTTTGGGCTACCCGAAAAGGCTGCTGTCATATCCTGGTTTATAAGTCCTCTTTGAGTTGCATAACTAGTTTGAAAAATATTCTTTGGGGTAAAATTTAAGGAAATTCAGTTTTATCAAGTTTTTGTAGATGCATTAGCTATTTAAAGAGTGTGAAAATTTGCTTAATAGCAAATGCCAATATTTGTTTTTCTTTTGTTTTGTGGCAATAATGATCTGGAGCTATATCATTGTGGCTTGTGATTGGACAATTGACTGTGTGCAAGATCTATCATTAAATTATGTGTGTAGCTATAATTTTCCATTAATGTTGCTAGTATGCAAATGATTTCAGACTCGGGTCAAACCCAGATCAGTTGGCAGCTGTGGCATATTCCAGACTACAAAAAGAGCTGGCTAGAGATGGTAGAGAGCCAGGTTATGTGTCCAATGGGGGGCACAACAAATCTATATCACAAAGGCGTTCTGGTGCAGGATCTGCCGCTAAAACAAAAGGCAAGAAAATATAAAGTTTGTTGTTTTATGATTTGATTTTGATGGTTGAAGGCAGAGATAAAAAAAAAAATTATATTCATTCTCTGATTGTCAGATAAGAAAGATAAGAAAAGTGCTCTATCACAATTCTGCGTGGATCTCACTGCCCGCGCAAGTGTTGGACTGATTGATCCAGTTATTGGCCGAGAAGTTGAAGTTCAAAGAATTATTCAAATACTATGCCGAAAGACAAAAAGCAATCCAATTCTTCTAGGTGAAGCTGGAGTTGGGAAAACAGCTATTGCGGAGGGACTGGCAATTCTTATTTCTCGGGCAGAAGTTGCTCCTTTTCTATTGGTGTGTCTATCAATAAATGATTAATGTTTTTAAAGTTTTTCTTTTCTTGTGTACCCTTCTGTAATTGCACGTGCCTTAATTAATATGTTTCTATCTACTTGGAATGCATTGTAATTTCACTTTCTAACTTGTGTCTACACAGACAAAACGTGTCATGTCCTTGGATATAGGACTATTAATGGCTGGGGCAAAAGAGAGAGGAGAGCTAGAGGACCGCATTACAAAATTAATAAAAGATATAATAGAGTCAGGTGAATACATTTTAGCAAAAATATTATGATAAGAGTTGTGTTAATATATGTGTGGCACACTACAAGAGGATTGTTTTAGCTCATCGGTTTACACTCCTTGCAGGTGATGTCATTCTTTTCATTGACGAAGTTCACACACTTGTTCAATCAGGGACAACCGGGAGGGGAAATAAGGGCTCTGGCTTTGACATTGCTAATTTTCTTAAACCTTCACTTGGAAGGGGTCAGTTTCAGGTGATTGGTTGCCCTGTAATCTCATCTGCTAGTTTCCTTTGTTCCAAGTGATACTTGAATATTTATGCATTTTAATTTGAAGCCATCAAATAAACAATTGCTAGTAACGTATAAGACTAAGGTTAGAGGTCAAAATATATGATAACCAGTTACAGCTACTACACTTCTGTAACCAACATTTTTCAAAGTAACTGTACTAAACAAGATTAGTAATTAACATCTGGAAAGTAGGAAGGTTGAGATTATTCTAGAAGTTGTCTTTATGAAATACTGGGAGGCTATAGTTCTTGTCAATATATAGACTCACTGCTTAGCTGGAAGAGATACGAGTGAGTGTTAACTGGTAAATATCTTGCATATCTCCTCTCCATGGAACCAAAAGGTTACATGTACTAGAAAAATTATTTTGCAAACATTGCAATCTGTTGCTGAAATGAGGGCAAATTTGTATGTTCGGTGTTCGTGAGTCTCTTTTCAATTTCTATAAAGCTAGTTCCATATATTTTCATGTTTAAGGCTGTGAATACTGGAATCAGTTATATTCAACAACGCTAAGGCATGATATTCAATAATGTTTTTTCTGTTAATGCCTCTCTGCTGTTGGATTTTTTTTTTTTTTTTGTAATTTTAATTGGGAGGGATTTGTGGTTTGGAGACAGTAGTTTTGGACTTTGAATTCTCTGGCTGACACAACTGTGTAAGTCGTAATTATTCTTTCCTCTAATGAATTTTTCTTGAATAGTTGGTTCAATTATATTATGCAGTCGGAATGTTCTTACAGTGATCATTTTTGTATAAGATGGGATCATCATTTTTACTTAAGCATTGTAATAAACTATGCACACACATCATAACTTGTCACTATGAATAACACTTCCGTCTGTGCAGTGTATTGCATCTACCACTATTGATGAATACAGGCTTCACTTTGAAAAGGATAAGGCTTTGGCACGACGGTTTCAACCTGTTTGGATTGATGAGCCGAGTGAGGTTGCACTTTATATTCATGTCTATACTGTTCCAAGTGACTCCCTCTTCTCCTTTGTAACTGTCGCTTTTGTAGAAAAAAATTGTTTCTATTTATTTGTACTTTTTAAAAGTTCAATGAGACATTAACTATTGTTTCACAATAACACCCTTAATTATTTATTGCAGAGAGAGAAATAGATGGAATGAGATGTAATAAACAGTTAAGGTTGTTATAGAAAAAAGGCATAATTTTATCAAAAGTAACCAAGTTTGTTGGGTTTTTGGTATGTGTAAATAACCTTATAACGTCAGCTAAAACGGAACGAAGGGAGTACCGTTTTAATCATAATTTGATCTCTTAATGAACTGTGTGTTGCTGTGTGTAGGATGATGCAATTAAGATACTTATGGGTGTACGTGAGAAATATGAAGCACACCACAAGTGCAGATATACAGAAGATGCCATAAAGGCTGCAGTTCATTTGTCAGCAAGATACATAGTTGATAGGTATCTACCTGATAAAGCTATTGACCTCATTGATGAAGCAGGAAGTAAAGCTTCTATTGAAGCCTTTAAGATGAAAAAAGAACACGATTATTGCATACTCTCTAAAAGCCCGGATGATTATTGGAGAGAAATTAGAACTGTTCAGTCCACGCTTAAAATGGTAATGGCATGGCTTGTTGTATTTCGATGTTCTTTGCATGGGCTGCTTACAGTTTAAGTTGACATTTCTTACTCTCAGGTTCAGGAGAGCATGCTTAAATATTATGGTGCATCTGGCATTGAGGATACCAGTGAACTCATACTTGACTCATATTTAACTTCTGCAGCATTTGATAATGAGTATGTTAGTTGATACCCAAAGCAGAGTTCTTTCTTTTGTGCATATCTATCTAGATTTGGTTTTTGAGTGGCTGACATGTTATTGTGTTTTAGGTGTATAGAAGTTAGGCCTGATCATATAGCAACAGTTGCTTCCCTCTGGTCAGGAATTCCAGTTCAGCAGCTCACTGCTGATGAAAGAAGTCTTCTGTTAGATCTTGATAATAAACTAAGGGAACGTGTGATTGGACAAGAGGAGGCTGTTTCTGCCATTTCTAGATCTGTGAAGAGATCCCGAGTTGGCCTTCAGGATCCCAGTAGACCCATAGCAACTTTACTATTCTGTGGCCCAACTGGCGTTGGGAAAACTGAACTAGCAAAATCTTTGGCTGCATGCTATTTTGGATCGGTAAGTATTCAGACAAGGTGTGTTTTTTTGGCATTAATAATGAGAGGACATTCTTTATTTTTGTTTTTCCTCTTTTCGATGTTCTGCAATGATAATTTTGCAATCTGTACATGGCACATCGATTGGTTCGTCTGTTTATATTTTTGCCTTTCATACTATCATTTCAGGAAACGAACATGATAAGGTTAGACATGAGTGAATATATGGAACGCCATTCAGTGAGCAAGTTATTAGGATCTCCCCCAGGTTATGTTGGTTATGGAGAAGGGGGCATTTTAACCGAAGCTATTAGAAGAAAACCCTTTACTGTGGTTTTGTTTGATGAAATAGAAAAAGCTCATCCAGATATATTTAACATTCTTCTTCAATTAATGGAAGATGGCCATCTTACCGATTCCCAGGTTTGCCAATGCTGATGTGAATCTTAATTTACTAGGACTTCAATAACCCTTTAAACATGAAACTTTATCTTGGCATTTCTATATCTTCCTTTACGGCTTCTATGCAAGTAAAAACGAGCGCTTGTGTGATTCATAAAAACGAGCACTTGTAGTTGTATCAATAGAATGTGGTATTAACACTACTAGTGCCCTAAATTTCTGTTTATTGTTTGAAAAACTGGTTCTAATAGGGTCGAAGAGTTTCATTTAAAAATGCATTGGTGGTGATGACTTCAAATGTGGGGTCTAGTGCCATTGCTAAGGGTCGACACAACTCCATAGGTTTCTTGATTTCAGATGACAAACCAACATCGTATAATGGATTGAAATCGATGGTAATTGAAGAACTGAGGACATATTTTCGTCCAGAACTGCTCAACAGGATAGATGAAGTGGTGGTGTTTCGTCCCCTTGAAAAGCCACAGGTTTGTTGAGTTTTGGTTCTGATTTAGGTTAATGATTTGGTTCTGATTTAGGCCAATGATTTAGCTCGCCTATGATATTCACTTTGGAGGCTCTTACACAGTATTCTAGTACTATTTATTTACTATTTAGTCATTTTTGTTTGGCAATAAATAATGTGATTTTCGAATCAGAAACCGTTTTAAGCAGTTAAATTTAAATTATGACTAGTGTTTTTAATAAAAAAAATAAAAATAAGCTGTCCCAAGTTTTTTTTATGTGATCTATGTTATTTATTTTATTGATGTTATTTGTCAAAAAATAAAATATTGATGTTATTGTTACTATTATCACAGTTGCTCCAAATATTTGATTTGCTGCTGGAAGACGTGAAAAGGACCATGCCCCAAGGAATTGATTTAGAGGTGTCTGAATCAGTCAAGGACCTTGTCTGCAAGAAAGGCTATGACCCAGCATATGGTGTTAGACCTCTCAGGAAAGCCATTGTAGACTTCATTGGAAACCCATTGGCTGAAGCATTGCTTGCTGAAAAGTGCAAGGAAGGTGACACCGTCTTCATTGATTTGGATGCCAATGGTAACACCCTTGTTATAAATCAGCTTGATCAGACAGTCAACTTATCCGACACAAGTCACCCCTGAGTAATGAACCATTGTACAGAAGTAGCCTGGTAGGTGTATATATAAGTCATATACTGTAAAGTCAAAGATGTTTTGGCTCCTCTTTGTTAGCTTAAGTGTTTGATTCTTATGTAATGAGGAGCTTGACAACTTGTGAGATGTCAAAATGTAACTCATTCTTTGATAGCGTTGTAAAATGTATTCAAATTCAATTCATTAATGAAAGTATAGATTCCATCAAATGCACACTTACGATTCATAAACCATGTCTTTGACTTTGTGTTGCATTATAAAAGTATCTTAATTAATCCTTCAACATTAGATAATGTTTTAAAAGGCAAGCAGTATAGAGACTTCATTGTCAAGATTAGTCCTTCATGAACACCTAAGTGTGGCTCCTACTGGTCTCGCCAAAGCCCATGCGAGTTGCCTTTATGAAGTTTTAATGGTTGTTATTGCTTTCCCTTTAATGTTTTAATAAATCATTTTTATTGATTTTACGTGAAAAAGGAAGAAATGGGTAGCGAGCAGGGTGAAAACAGAAACTCCCAAGTATTCGAAGATCGATATCCCGAAGGCTTCCAACACTCCTTGCGTGGACTAGATAGTGCTTCCAAAGATGCCCAAGAAAACCTAAACAATACGACTTCGTGATTGTGACACTAAAATAGTGTTGCAGTGAGGCATACCCTCCAAGAGCTGATACATGAATGGCCAAAGAAAATGGTTGTATTTGCTTTCAGGTACCCCTGCAATAATGTATTTATCCCAACAGCAGTTAACTACTGGTCTAAGGTAGTTAAGTGCCATTTCTGATCTAGAACTGCATATATAGGAACAAAAGAAAAAAAACACTTATGCAATAGTACTTTTTTTTTAAGAATTTAAACTAGTGGTAACGAGAAGGGTCGAACATGGATCTTAAGTACTTCAAGGTTTCAAATCAACACTATCAGGTCAACCCAAGTGACTATCATGTGGTAAATTAGAAAAAAGGGGTAATAGTCAGTTTGGTCATTGAATGTGTAAAGAGTAGTCACAATAGTCCTTCAATGTGTCAAAAATAGTCCCTGATTGTGCATTATATTAGTCAAAAATAGTCTCTGACGCTAAAATAATCCATCAATACTTACGATAACTCTTTTCATATAGAGACTGAATTGATGGTAAGTAAGTACTTATAAGGACTGATACGACAATAAATAAGTATATTGAAGGACTAATATGACAATATTAACGAAACATTTTAATGTCATGGGCTATTTTGACTAACAAAATGCACAATCAGGGACTATTTTAAAATTTTGATACATTGAGGGACTATTGTGCCTAATTGTTACGCATTTAGAGATCAAAATGACTATTAAGCCAAAAAAAAGTAGGGATTTACCTTTTCCACCCTATCTACTTCTCACACACCCTATAAGTTTTACAAAAATGTCTATGAGATTTCGGATTATAAAATCTGAAAACATCCAAACTGTGTTCGGATTTTATAATCCAAAATATGTTTATATATAACCAACAATCAGAATCTCTCTCATTTCAGCAGTTTTGATTTTGCTTTTTGAAAACAACAAAAAAAACAAAGTAAAAAATGATAAAAGTCTGTCAAATAAAATCATAAAAATATAAATACCACCAAAAAATTCTAAAAATCAAATAAAACTAATGCAAATTTTTTCAGATTTTTCTGAAAATATGAAAAATGGGTCTAAACAATAGAATTTTGGACTTTGAGGGGCAGAGTCCCGTAAGAAGTTTCTTTTACGGGAGTCTTGATCCTCAATTTTTTTTTCTGATTTTCTGGGGAAGTTTCGAAGCAATCTGATCAAGTAGTCTGAAAACCGAATTTTTTACTAATGATCTTACCTAATCAGAAATGGACTACCGGTGCAGTACGTATATGATGATTTATGAATGCTTGTTGTTGACTGGAACGGGGGGGTGTACCTGCAGGCACTCCGACGCTCAAGTCAGTATGAGTTTGAGGAAGGGGATTAAAGAGTAAGAAAAGTCTAACCTTGGGGACTGCTGAGAGTCCCCGTTTTATAGAGGTGGGTGGTGCAGGAGCCATTGTATGGCACACGTGTGGCTCGGCGATTACGAATTCGTAGGAAGTGTAACCGTCGAGGAGAGATTCGCAGGAACGTGCGAGAGACGTTACTGTTTGTTTGAATCAGTCTCTGTTTGCTCCGAACAACCCCCTCGCGGGGAGGAGGTGTGTTGCGAGTAATTTACCAGATGTTGGATCTGGGTCAGTTTGTATTGGGCCTAAGTGAATGAGCCTAATGTTATTTGCTTGCTCCATAACAGAAGCCCCCCAAGTCGTTGCTCTTGGCAAAGAGCAATGACTTTGAAGATGTGAAGGCCTTGTTCAAGAGAAGTTTTTGGGAGGTGAGAACCTCGGATGTTTGAAAAAAAAGATGTTCGCGAGGAACTAGTTCGAACGAGGGGCAAACGGCCCGCAGGGAAGCGGACTGAGCCACTTCGGAACAGTGTTGTTCATAAGGGGGTGTGAAGTTTCTCGTTACCAGGGATATATTGAACGTGTTTCCCTGGTCGCTTAGAGGAGTTCAGATTGAGGAAGGTTAAGAACGATCAACTGAATCTTGAACTTGAGGAAGATAAAAAATGATCAATTGAATCTTGACCTTGAGGAAGATCAAGAATGATCAATTAAATCCTGCTCTTGAGGAAGATCAAGAATGATCAACTGAATCTTGAACTTGAGGAAGATCAAGAATGATCAATTGAATCCTGCTCGGAGATCTTTGCTCGCTGGGATTTATTAAGGAGCTCGCTTTACCATGATTGGAACGAACTTATTGGGTTGAAGGAAGTTATATTTGTACATCAGTTCGTCCCTCGATCTCTGCAGCGCTGAGGTTGCAAGATTCCCTCGTCTGATGGTTGGTCGTCTGTCCATCTGCATTTAATGCCCACGTCTTGAGGACGTGAGTGAGGGGACAAGACGTTTGGGCTTTGGTTGCCACGTGTAAAGGCTAGTAATGCACTTGATTACATAGACCTTTGAGTGCGTCTTGGAAACTGTTCTCGAGGTTCCATCATAACCGTTGATTTAATCCTGACGTTTGGAACTCCTACGAGTTTGATCAGAACCGTTGGATATCTGATAGGATGTGATTTGAATCGTTGCTTCGATTCTTCGCATTGGGTCACAGGTGAAGGGTTGCACCGGATCAGACTCGTTGTCTTCTGAAGGGTTGCGAAGGAGGTACAAATAGCTTCGAGTGTTTTTGGAAAACACTTTCGCCATTTTCGCTCTGCAAGTTTTTGATTTCTCAGAAGTTCAAGGAGTTTTTCCAGTGAAGTTCCGGCACGCTTGATTCTTTTTCCCATCACCGTTCAACTTTCAACATCATCTTCGTCTAACAAGGTATGATTGCTTCGTCATTATGCTTTCTTTTTTAGTGTTTTTGCCATTCTGTCGTTGTGATTAAGTAGGCTAGTCTTTTTCCGGTAGGACATTGGTGGATTCCACCGTAGATGGTGGTTGTTTCCGCCATAGGTTGAACCTGTTAGGATGTAGGATCCCCTTTGTTCGTTTGTGAGCCACCGGTGGCAGATTTTTAACTTGTTAGAGGTTGAACCTGTCGCCACCGTGAGTGGTGTAGTTCCACCGTATGCGGAGGCCTTTTGCCTTGCCTTTTGGTTTTCCCTCCAAACCGTTACTTTTAAAAACTTTTTGATCTTTTTGTTTGGGAGGACGATGAGCCCTTCCTCGCCATGATCGAACTGGAGGTGAAGGAAGGGTGGATTTGAATGCGAAATTCACCTCTTTTCTTTTCTCCTCTTTTCAGGTTTAGTCATGGTCGGAAACCCAAATAGAAACGAAGCCGAAGAATACGACCTGTCTTGGATAGGGGACGAGCCGTTGAAGGCGGTTTCGGCGTTTGCGCCGAATGGTACGACGGAAAAACCGTTCAGCAATATTGGACGCCAAGAGGACTTAGAGATCTGTCTCCCGAGTATATCTGATAGGATATGCTCGCATTACACGGGGAACAGGTTCCCTATGTATGAAGTTATATTCAAAGACATGGGATTCAGACTCCCCTTCTCTCCCTTCGAACGATCGGTCCTGAGGTGGACGGAGTTGTCGCCTTCGCAGCTCCATCCAAACTGCTACCCTTTTATGAAGGCTTTCGAACTAATGTGTCGGCATCTGGAGGTCGAGCCCACTGTAAGTCTATTTTTTACTTTCTTCACTGTCCAGCGAGGGACGAAAAAAGGTGGGGGGCACGCTTGGGTTTCTTTCCGCCAGACAAAGAAACGTTTCTCCCTTTTGTGGGCAAGGTGAGACCCTTCAAGGACCATTTCTTCTTGGTGCGACCGAAGACAGAGGTTGCTTTGAAGAACGTCTTGAAGACGGTCAGGATGACCCGAGAAGGTGGAGGGGAAGACCGCTTCAGGGTTCCCCATTTTCCCTTTTATTGGTGCAAGGACCACTACGGGCACAAACCCTCTGACTTAGGCTCTGGGTATGCTAGGTTAAGTGCGGGGGAAAAGAAGAGTTACGAAAAGTTATGGGCTTTCGTATCTTCTTTTGTGCCCGCCAATATGTTGAGGGAAGATGGTGTCCCTTTGATTGATTCCGCTGGACAGGAGGTGATGGAGCCTCGATACATTAACATGCACGATCTCGTGCTTTGTTAAACCCGATGGAGTTACTCGGTAGAACTTTGTAGGATTTGCATTTAATTTTGTATTGATATTTTCTAAGTCTGTTACTGACTTTTTTCGTTCTTTTTGTTCCCAAGGAACATGTCTTCAATGAATGAGCTGATCAGGCGTTCGAGCAAGAAAGCGAGCAATCGCGGAGCCGCACGGCGGAGTGATGTTCACAGCGTGAACCACTTGATCGATGGGGCTGCGGGGGGCTCTTCTTCTCGTGCGCCCATAATGCCTATGTAGGTGCTTGAGGATGACCTGGTGGAGGAGGTCGTTGAATCCTTCAAGAGAAAAAGGGTGGTCTACACTAGAAAGGGGCAGCCTGTGCCCGCCACCTCCTCATCTGCTCAGTCCGAGGGCGGGGAGTTGCTGATGCTGCCGAACGTATGGTCCGACCCAGATCGATATGGTGCACACTCCTCCCTTTGCTTGAGTGACCATGAGCTGAAGGTTATTCATGACCTGGGTGCTGCTGGCCGGAGCAAGGCGATGACCGAAGGGATCATGTCTGCGATAAAGGCCTTAGAAATTGTTGTGGCCCTGAATAACTCTTCCACCGAGGACATGGTTCGGGTTGATGTGCTGGTGAAGGAGAAGGATGCCCTGGCGGCCAAGGTGGCTAAGCTGGAAGCCGACTTTGCTAAGGTGGTGAAGGAGAAAGACGGCCGAATAGCTTCCTTGGAGAAGAAAGCAGATGAGGACCTTATCAAGTTGGAGGAGTTGCAGGAAGCTGGTCGCAAGTGGGAGGAGGATATAAAGGAACTCCTGGCTGCTATCAACCCGAGCGCCGAAGAAGCCGAGGACATTGTTGGTCTGGATCGTGTTGGCTTGGTGGCGAGGATCGGTGAGCTGGAGTCTAGTCTTGTGGGAGCGGCCAATCATGCCTTCGAGAATGCCGTGCAGCAAATGAAGATTGTGAAGCCTGAGGTTGAGCTCTCAACCGAAGGGATTCATCTTTTGAAGTGGGTTGAAGATGGTGCTCTCAAGTCCCCTCCTCCAGAAGAAAATGATGGGAATGTTGAATAAGCCTGGGCCTAGATGGCCTTGTAATATTTGAACAAATTCTATTTGATGTGTAACCGACTTTGTGCCATAACAATGTGCGCCCTTTGTGGTTGGCACGTGTCGCGGTGATTTTCGGAGATCAAGCTATTGATTAGCGTTGACTCACTAATTTTATTTCACGACTGAACTTTTAATTTTTTTTTTAAAAGAAAGGTGGAAAAAAGTTCTAAATTACCACATTTTTAAAGATTAGGGTTCGGGGGTTAGTTACGTTTAGGGAAGGTGTTAGCACCCTAAACGTTCGTAGTACTCTACGAGAACCTCTTGATTTTATTCATTTATTTTGGCTATAACTTGCTTATTATTATTTTTTTTAGAGGCAGAATTAAAGTAATGAGAAAAGAAAATGTTTTTTTTTTGTATTTTTTTATGATTTGGAAGGACAGAG
This sequence comes from Medicago ruthenica, assembly GCA_018208015.1. Lineage (NCBI taxonomy): Eukaryota > Viridiplantae > Streptophyta > Magnoliopsida > Fabales > Fabaceae > Medicago > Medicago ruthenica. Next base: position 86,757,728 of record CM031373.1, on the reverse strand, counting down.
TCCTCTGCCTACGTACCCGTGAGGGATCAAAACCTCGTAGTTCGGGGTAAAAAATGACGTTTGATTTGTTTTGTGTTTTTTAATGGTTTTAAAAAAAAGGTTTTAAAAATAAAAGCCAAATGGCAAAATGGGATTGGTTTGTGCTTTTTATTTTGAAAATGATTAAAGTGTAATTAAAGTGGATTAATGATTTTTTAAAGAAAATAAAAGAAAAAAAACGGACACTTGATTGGAAATCAAGGTTTATTAAGAAAAGATTTTTTTTGTGATTTTGATTATTTGAATGTTTTTGGTTTTTTTGTTTTTAATTAACTAAGACTAAACGTAATAAAAGTTAAAGGCGAGGAATTCTCGTGGTGACGTTGGATCACCACGAAACCCTTTTGAAATTAAACTATCCTAATATTTTTTGTATTTTTTTTTTAATAGCGAAATAAAAATAAAAATAAAAGACATAAAGCAAAATAAATAAAGTGAGTGTCAGTGCAAATTCTCATTAATATTTACATTGTACCTAAATACATTCTAATGAAATGGAATAAAAATGACAAAATGTTAAACAAGAAAAAAAACCTAAGTTGCGAATGCATAACAATAAATACGCTAAGAATAAAACTAAAATGGAAATGCATGACATAAAAGAAAAATAAAAAAAATAAAAATGCATGATGTGTTAAAAATAAAGACATTAAAATAAAATGCATGAGAACAAAAGGACTAAACTAAAAATGCAAGAAAAGAAATAATAAAAAGAAAATAAAAGATGAAAAAAAAAAGGGAAAGGGGGTGCACTTAGCAGGCAGAAAAATGAAACAGGAAGTGGAAGACTGGGGCGTGCAAAGCCCATTGGGTTGAAGAGTAGAGAAAACCGGACCGGTTCGGTTTAAGGGAACCGAACCGGTTCAGAACTTAAATAAATCAGACAACCTGTTTTTTTTGTTCATTTTTTCCTATCTTTTCTCTCTCTTCTCTTCTCTTCTCTCTTCCTTCATCCTCTCCCTTCTCTCTTTTTTCCTCACACAACAAATCTGAAAAAGAAACACAAATCCACCAAGAAGATGAATTAAAATGCAAGCTGGTTATGGAAGGTTGTATGGGTGTGGCCGGATTGTGAGAGGTTTGCGTTTGAGGGGACTGTTCGCGACTGGGTGTGGCTGGTTTTTTTGGGCCGCGGCTGTCTGGGATTTGTGGGTTTGGTTGGCCGAATTTGGGTTTTGAGGGTAGTTGGGTATGGTTTTGTTGTTGTTAATTCAGCTTGTGTTTTTGATTTTTTGATTTGTGGTTGGCCGCGTGCGTGTTGCGAGGGCTGTTTGGTGGTGGCCGTGGGTGAGAAAGGCGTGTTATGTGCGGTTGTTGTTTGTGAGCGTGGCTGGTGATTTTTATGGGTGAGGGAGGATGGTTGAAGGCGTGCAGGGAGAAGGGCTCGTGGTTGTGTACAGTGGAGAAGGCCGTACCGTGTGATTATGGGTGGTGGTTTTTGGCCAAGTGGTGTGGGAGAGGGGCTGAACCGTATGGGGGTAGTGAGGTTTGGAGGGCTGTGTTGGTTACTGAGTTGTGTGGTTATGTTGGGTGGTGGAAATTGACGGCGGTGTTGAGTTGTATTGTGATTGTGGAGGGGTGATTGGATTTTGTTTTGGTTTCTGATGTAATTATTTTGTGCTTTTCTCTGATCCTGTGTTCTGATGATTTTTTTTTGTTGGTAATTGGTCCCCCCCCTTTGCTGATGAATTGACTGACTCTATATACACTGATTTGTCATCACTGTTCATAATGGTCAGTGAATGGTAACTTAAATGACGAATTAAATCATAATAAATCAGTGACAAAAGTCTCCTTTACAAATGAAAGAAAAGTCAGCTGTAGAATTAAAAAGGGAACTAAAAAGGAAATAAAAGCACTAAATAAAATAATAATAAAAACATTTAAAACAAAAATAAAAATAATAATAAAAACAAAAAGACGGACCCGGACGAAATTAAAAAAATGAGGTATTTTAAAATACCTCTCTGTCGAAATTTCGTCTGAGACGACGAAAAATTCCGAACTAAAAAGACGAGTAAAAAAAGAATTTTAGGTCAAAAATTGGGGTATGACAGATGCCCCTATTTAAGTCTCTTCGTCCGGAGATCTGAAGAGAAAATCTTGGATTCGACGGGTCGAAGGGACTTAAATACAGAGTACGCCAATTTTGGACCTAAAAGAAAAAAATGTGAGATGCTCGTGATGCAAATGCAAATGCAAGACGGCGAAGATGACCTGACCGGGGACAAAACAAAACCAAAGGATACCCGAGTTTGTTAAAGAAAGGGATCCGACTCCACTGACGGATAACATAGTTTCACTGGGGGAGGGATCAACAATCGCGTTGACAGCTGAAAAAGGAAGTATGATATGGGAAAAGACACCGACCACAAGCTGCCCGTTTGTAGAGCTTGCCACTTGAGGTAAAGACGGAAATAAAAGTAACATGCCACTGACGACAAGAAACAAAGGTGAATGTCAGCTGTTCGGGATGTTGCCGAACTTGCCACTGACGACAGGATAAAAGGTAAATGTCAGCTGCTCGGGATGTAGCCGAACTTGCCACTGACGACAGGATAAAAAGGTAAATGTCGGCTGCTCGGGATGTAGCCGAACTTGCCACTGACGACAGGATAAAAAGATAAATGTCAGCTGCTCGGGATGTAGCCGAACTTGCCACTGACGACAGGATAAAAAGATAAATGCCAGCTGCTCGGGATGTAGCCGAACTTGCCACTGACGACATGATAAAAGATAAATGCCAGCTGCTCGGGATGTAGCCGAACTTGCCACTGACGACATGATAAAAGATAAATGCCAGCTGCTCGGGATGTAGCCGAACTTGCCACTGACGACAGGATGAAAGATAAATGTCAGCTGCTCGGGATGTAGCCGAACTTGCCACTAACGACAGGATAAAAAGATAAATGTCAAATGCTCGGGATGTAGCCGAACTTGCCACTGACGACAGGATAAAAGGATAAATGTCAGCTGCTCGGGATGTAGCCGAACTTGCCACTGACGACATGATAAAAGGATAAATGTCAGCTGCTCGGGATGTAGCCGAACTTGCCACTGACGACATGATAAAAGGATAAATGTCAGCTGCTCGGGATGTAGCCGAACTTGCCACTGACGACGTGATAGTAAAAGGTATGCACAAGCTGTTCATTAAAGAACTGTCACTTGGCGAAAAGAGGGTGACATCTTTGGACCAGACACACTGGGGATGACACTTGGGGACAAAGAGAGTTAGAAATTGTTCATGACCGATTGATGTGAAAAACAAGACTCAGGGTGGTTAATGCAACCATGTATTGAATGATGTTACGTGCATGTTGTGTATGCATGAATGTGTATATGCATGAATGTATGAATGTATGTAAGACAATACGACTTGTATGACTGTATGGAGGATTGACTTGTGGGATAGTATAACTGATGGACTTGATGAGACAAGACTGGACAGGTAAGATGGAAAGTGGACCGACGACGCAGTACAAACACTCAGCAATCTTCATTGGGAATGATGCCATTAGGGACATATCAAAACATTGACGGGGTAAGGCCCGATTTATGCAACAACCGGTGGGGAGCAAACACTTCCTGGGGGAGACGTGTTAATCCATAGACCTGGCAGAAGAACTGGCGTTTCTGTGGTCATGCTTTTTTTGTTTTTTTCCTTTTTTTGAATCCCTAACTTTTGCCTGGACCGCCCTTTCGGGTTTTCAGTCCACCGGGAATATATTCTTTTTGTATGCCCCTAATTTTTGCCTGGATCGCTCTTTCAGGTTTTCGATCCATCGGGACGCTCATTTTTGCCTAAGCCGCCCTTTCGGGTTTTCGACTTACCGAGCTCTTTCTTTTTCTTCTTTCTTTTTTTTCAAGCAATTGACCATGTTTAACCTGCAAAGTTTATCCGTTCTCAGGACAGATGTCGACGCACACTTCACTTATTCATGAGTTCAAGGAGAATGTGTTTGTTGTTTATGCTTTCCAAAAATATAAAAAGATTTATGATTTTTAAAAAAAAGTTTTGCTTCGAAGTACTACCATCAAAAATAGAAGAAGTTTTATAAACAGAATAAACAGGAGTTCCGAATAAAAGGCATAGGCTCAAATTCATTTTACAGAGTGGTGGCCCGCCAATGGCGTGGCTCCACGGATCTCACAAAGTTTGGAAAATGGTAAATATAAGGGAAAGGTACATTGAACACAATAACCGTTATTCTCCCTAACAACTTTGAATTCCACCATTTAGATGCATCAGATTCAGAGTCTTTTTGACCGCTAATGTGCCCCAAGTGAGCCATGCTAACCTGATGCAGTTACTTTGTCTTTTGATCCTTAATTTTTGCACAGATAGCCCTTTCGGGTTTTCAACCTATCAGGATGATTATTTTCTGTTTCATGTCTCTAATTTTTGCCTGGACCGCCCTTCCGGGTTTTCAGTCCACCGAGACGCTCATTTTTGCCTAAGCCGCCCTTTCGGGTTTTCGACTTACCGAGCTGTTCTTTTATTTTTAGACAAAGTATTTCTTGACTGCATGGGCGTTCACAGGTCGGGGGAGCTCGTCGCCATCCATAGTCATAAGGGTCATTGCACCACCGGAGAACGCTCTTTTGACGACATATGGTCCTTCATAATTAGGCGTCCATTTGCCCCTGGAGTCCGATTGAAAGGATAAAAATTGTTTTTGAGCACAAGGTCTCCCTCTTGAAATGGGGACGAACCTTCTTGTCAAAGGCTCGTTTCATCCTCTTTTGATATAGTTGACCTACTTTGACACCATTCAGCCTGAGACAACTTGGCTTCCATCGGAGATCTCATTGATGAGATCTCGACTTCCACAGGGAGCACTGCTTCCATGTCATAAGCTAAAGAGAAAGGGGTTGCCCCTGTTGAAGTGCGCACTGAGGTACAGTACCCATTCAAAGCATACGGTAACATGCCAGTCCTGTAAGTGGCTACCATCTTCTGCACTGTTTTCGTGATGTATTTTCCTTTTTGTTTTTTTTTGCTTTTGTTCTTTTTTTTGATGTTTTTTTTTGTTTGATTTTTTTTTGGCAGCCTCGATGGCACCACTCATCTGGGACTTTATCAGGAATACCGTAGCAGCAGTTCCTCGGAACCCAAGTTTAGTGCTTCCAGTGCTTCTTCATGAGACCGAATGATGTTCTTTCCATATTCTAGTAACAGAGAGATCTTTTCGAGAATCCCTTCATCCTCCTCCTCTTCAGCTTCGTAAACAGGGAACTCAAAGTCGGGAGAGAGCATAGGGTTATAGTGTTCAACGGGTTTATTGATGCTTAGTTCAGGAACAAAGCGACTTCTTATTTGATGATGGGTGTCGCGTCGAATTTCGGATATCAAGCTATGGATAAGCGTTGACTCACTAATTTTAAATCACGACTGAACTTTTAATTTTTCGGGAAAAAAGGAAAAAAGTTCTAAATTACCTTGATAAAAGAGATTTTGGGTTCGGGAATCGATTATGCGAGGGGAAGGTATTAGCACCCCTCACATCCGTTGTACTCAACGGGACCCATTAGTAGGTTTAGCGTTTAATTGTGTTAGTTTGTTTGCCAAATGTTTGTAAAAGGAATAAATAAAAAATAAATGAGAAGTGATTAAAAGATAATAAACTTTAAATAAATAAAATAAACAGGAAGAGAAAAGATTAAAAGACTAAAACTGAGTTTTTTATTAATGTGCTTGACAAGAGTTCAATCTTGCTCCTACGTATCTCCCGGTGCGATGGAGAATTCAAAGCTTACGTAGTTCTTTGAGCAAGTATTTGTCTGTTGGTTGATTTTAAACGGAGGACGAATAAACGAAAGCGAAGTGTTTACCTCGTTTCCGAATATTCGGGGAAGCGTCGGGTGTCTACCCAAGTTTTCCTTTTTCACTCACAAAAAGAAAATTGTTTTTTATGTTTTGCTTGCACGCTTAATCATATATATATATATACAGGAAAAAGAAAATATAATGTGAGGTGAAGAAAGAGATAAAAACAAATGAAAGAGAAAAGAAAAAAAGATTTTTTTATTAATGGGCTTGACAAGATGTCGATCTTGCTCCTACGTATCTCCCGATAGTCGGAGAATTCAAAGCGTACGTAGTTCTTTGTTAGAAAAAATTTGTTCGTTGGTTCGTTTAGTTAAAAAAGATTTGATCGCGTCCGAGCGAAAAAAGTTTGAAAAAGAGAAAGTAATGAAAGTAAATGTCAACTGTTCGGGTTGTTGCCGAACTTGCCATTGACGACAATGCATAAAAATAAATGATTTGATAAAAGGATTTTGCACTCGGACTTGAACAAAGGTTTTAAAACGTACGAAGACGTACAAAGTTTTAATCAAGATGAAAGATGGACGCTAAGGCGATGAACTCGCGCAAGGCGTGAATGTTTTGAAAAATAAATAAAAAGACAAACGCACAGGGGCGTAAAAAGACGAACGCTCATTAAGGCGATAAACTCGCACAAGGCGTAAAAGACGAAAGAAACGCGCAAAGGCACGAAAAGTTCGGATTGACCACAAGGGCCAAAAAATAGTTTTAAAAATGGTCACGGAGGACCAAAGAAAGGTCAAGCGTGCTAGACGCGTTAAAAATAGAATGACGATTGTCCGAGCAATGAGACATACGTCAAGCATTCGTACAATCGGGGAAATGGAGAGACATACGTCAAACCACCCTTTTTCATTCATGTTTTATTTGAATTTGAGAAAACGTATTTTTGGGAGAGCTAGAAAAGAATGACGATCGTCTAAGCAACGAGACATACGTCAAGTGTTTATCCAATCGGGGAAAGGAGAGACATACGTCAAACCACCCTTTTTCATTCAAGTTTCGCTTGAATTTTAAGAAAAATATAAACTGTCAAAACGCTCGTTTTTAGAACTCAAAATGAAAAGAATGAATTGTTCAAATTAGTTGTTGCAACCAAAATGAACAAGCTTGTTGTTCAATTTAAAAAAGAAAAAAAAGTTTTTGTTGTTTTCATTGATTTTTGTTTGGTTGGTTTGGAAGGACAAAGTCCTTTGCCTACATACCCAAATGGGATCAAAACCGATGTAGTTCGGGGTAAAAAACGAGTGATTTGTTATGTTGATTTTAAAGCTTGAAAATGTTTGTGAAAGATAAAATGAGCCAAAGTGGCGAGTGAGTGAAGTTTGATTGATTTTAAATGCAAAAATAAAGTCTAATATGATTAAGATCGATTGAAGTTTGATTAAAAGAAAGTTGCTTGGTTTGAAATCCAAGGCTTTGTTAATGAAGAAAATTTTTGATGAAGTTTTTGAATATTTGAAATGTTTTTGGTTTTTATGATTTTTTACTTGGAGTTAAAAAAAAAATAAGTGCGATAAAAAACTAAACGCGAGAGAATAAAAAACGATTGGATCAAAATGAAAAGATTTTTGTTTTTGGATTATGGATTATGGATTAAACTAAGAAAAATGAAAAAAATAATATATTTAAACATTTTGTTCCTAATGTATATGCTAATGCCATAAAAAATGCAAAATAAAATGAATGTGTAATATGATAGGTAATATGATAGGTAAATGCATGTGTAACATGATAAATAAAAACAAAAAAAAATAAAATGCATGTGTAATATGATAGGTAAATAAATGAGATGTTAAAAATAAAGGAACAAATAAAAAGGAAATAATAATAAAAAGGAAAATAAATTGCAAAGAAAATAAATAAAAGAAATAAAATAAGGAGGTGTAAAAATAAACCTGGGGGGTGCTGGTAGTGAAAAACTGATCAGATTGAAAGAAAAGGCCCAAAATGCATTGGGCCTGCGTAAATTAATCTGGGCCGTCTGATTAATCAGACGGCCCTGATCAATCACAGGTCAAAAATAAGCAGGGCCGTATGATTAAAATCAAAGGGCCTGGAGGGCGTGGGTGTACGCTAACGCGTACACCCTGTCACACCGAAACAGGGAGGGGTATTTAAACCCCCTCCTTCACAAATTTCTTTCATTTTCACACTTCATCCTCTCTCTTCTTTCCCTCTCTTCAGCCGCCCTCTCCCCTCTCTCTTCTCTTGCTCGCCGGAAAGGGTTACGGCGTGGTGGCCGCCGGCCTACGCGGCGGCGCCACCGCGCCGGAGGGGAAAAACCTCCCCTTTTTCAAAACTAAACACACTTTCTCACATCCTTTTCTCCCCTAAACACAAATTCGGCCTTGGATTTCTCAAAAAAAATTCCCAAAAACTCTAGATCTAAACTTTTAAACACAAAAAAAAAATTCCCTTTTTCTTCTTTGTGTTCGGTTTGAGTTGGCTTTTGTGCGTGTGTGTGATGTGTTTGTTGCGTGGTTGCTGGCGTTTGCGTGTGTGCCGTGTAGTGTGTGGGTGGTTTTGGCTCGTGTGGGTTTGTGGGTGAGTTGGCCGTGAGTGTGTGGGTTGTGGGTGTGTTTGGCCGTGAGTGTGTGGGTTGTGGGTTTAGTGTGTTGTGTTGGTACTGTATGCGAAAATGGTATGTTGTTTATGTTGGTACTGTATGCGAAAATGGTTGTTGTTTTTGTTGGTACTGTATGCGAAAATGGTTGTTGTTTATGTTGCTGTTGCTGGGTATTGTGTTGTTTTTGTGTTGTGAAAAAAATCTGTTTTGTTCCAATTTTCTTCTCCAAAAAATCTCCCCCTTTTTCTGTTGATTTGGTTCTGTTAAATAGAAGCAATTTGAGCTGCTTGTCATAGATGATAAGCTTGCAATTTTGGGATAAGATTTCTGGATTGTGATGAGGTTTCTGCAAGCATTAAATGTGGGAAGATTTTGCTGGATTTTTGAGGATTTTGTGATGATGAGAGGAATTTGTGATGATGAGAAATGCAGGTTTTGGGGGCGTGAACAGTGTTGGCCCTGGACTGTGTTGACTGTGTTTGACTTGGACCAAAAAAGAAAAATAAAAAGAATAATAATAATAGTAATAAATAATAATAATGATAATAATAATACAAAAAGAAATAAATAAATGGTAATAATGGTAATAATAAAAATAACAATAAATGACAATAAATAATAAAAACTGAAATTAAAAGTAAAGATAAAAAGTAATAAAAATAAAATAAATAAACGAGACAAAAATTGACATGAGGTATTTTAAAATACCTTCCTGCCGAAATTTCGTCTGAAACGACGAGAATTCTCGGCCTTTTTAAAAAAATGCGTAAAACAAGACAATAAGTAAAACGAGACGAAAATGGGTCAAAAAATGGGGTATGACAGATGCCCCTATTTAAGTTTCTTCGCTACGGAGATTAAAAAGTGAAATTTTGATTCGACGGGTCGAAGAAACTTAAATACTAGAGTACACCATTTTTTGACCAATTTTGGACAGTAAAACAAAATGGATGCGATGCCATGTATGCAATGTTATGAATGCATGTGATGCAAGTATAAATGCAAAACGGCAAAGATGACCTGATCGGGGATAAACAGAGACAAAGGGATACCCGGGTTCGTTAAAGAAACGGGATCCAACTCTATTGGGGATAGTGTTCCACTGGGGAAAAAAGTTAGCCGCTTGGGTTATTGCCGAACTGTTCACTGGGGAGAGCGGGCAATTAACCACGGGAACCAAAAAGGGTAAAATGTCAGCTGTTCGGGTTGAATTCCGAACTGCCACTGACGACAAGGATTGAATGTAAAGGTCAGCTGTTCGGGTTAAATTCCGAACTGCCACTGACGACAAGAAATAAAAGGTCAACTGTTCGGGTTGTATTCCGAACTGCCATTGACGACAAGAAAGTAAATGTCAACTGTCCGGGTTGGTTACCGAACCGTTCATTGACGACAAGAAATAAAAAGACATGTCAACTGTCCGGATTGGTTACCGAACCGTTCATTGACAATAGGAAGTAAAAAGACATGTCAACCGTCCGGATTGGTTACCGAACCGTTCATTGACAATAGGAAATAAAAGACATGTCAACTGTCCGGGTTGGTTACCGAACCGTTCATTGACAATAGGAAATAAAAGACATGTCAACTGTCCGGGTTGGTTACCGAACCGTTCATTGACGACAAGAAATAAAAAGACATGTCAACTGTCCGGATTGGTTACCGAACCGTTCATTGACAATAGGAAATAAAAGACATGTCAACTGTCCGGGCTGGTTACCGAACCGTTCATTGACGACAAGAAATAAAAAGACATGTCAACTGTCCGGATTGGTTACCGAACCGTTCATTGACGACAGGAAGTAAAAAGACATGTCAACTGTCCGGATTGGTTACCGAACCGTTCATTGACAATAGGAAGTAAAAAGACATGTCAACTGTCCGGGTTGGTTACCGAACCGTTCATTGACAATAGGAAATAAAAGACACGTCAACTGTCCGGGTTGGTTACCGAACCGTTCATTGACGATAAGAAATAAAAGACATGTCAACTGTCCGGGTTGGTTACCGAACCGTTCATTGACGACAAGAAATAAAAAGACATGTCAACTGTCCGGATTGGTTACCGAACCGTTCATTGACAATAGGAAATAAAAGACATGTCAACTGTCCGGGCTGGTTACCGAACCGTTCATTGACGACAAGAAATAAAAAGACATGTCAACTGTCCGGATTGGTTACCGAACCGTTCATTGACGACACGAAGTAAAAAGACATGTCAACTGTCCGGATTGGTTACCGAACCGTTCATTGACAATAGGAAATAAAAGACATGTCAACTGTCCGGGTTGGTTACCGAACCGTTCATTGACAATAAAAAGAAAAAGACATGTCAACTGTCCGGATTGGTTACCGAACCGTTCATTGACAATAGGAAATAAAAGACATGTCAACTGTCCGGGTTGGTTACCGAACCGTTCATTGACAATAAAAAGAAAAAAGACATGTCAACTGTCCGGATTGGTTACCGAACCGTTCATTGACGATAGGAAATAAAAGAGACATGTCAACTGTCCGGATTGGTTACCGAACCGTACATTGACGACAGGAAATAAAAACATGTCAACTGTCCGGATTGGTTACCGAACCGTACATTGACGACAGGAATTAAAAACATGTCAACTGTCCGGATTGGTTACCGAACCGTACATTGACGACAGGAAAATAAAAACATGTCAACTGTCCGGATTGGTTACCGAACCGTACATTGACGATAGGAAATAAAAACATGTCAACTGTCCGGATTGGTTACCGAACCGTTCATTGACGACAAGAAGAAAAGTCAACTGTCCGGGTTGTTTACCGGACCGTTCATTGACGACAGGAAATAACAAGACATGTCAACTGTCCGGGTTGGTTACCGAACCGTTCATTGACGACAAAAAGAAAAGTCAACTGTTCGGGTTGGTTACCGAACTGTACATTGACAACAGGAAAAAAAGTCAACTGTCCGGGTTGTTTACCGGACCGTTCATTGACGACAAAAAGAAAAGTCAACTGTTCGGGTTGGTTACCGAACTGTACATTGACAACAGGAAATAAAGACACGTCAACTGTCCGGGTTGGTTACCGAACCGTTCATTGACGATAAAAAGAAAAGTCAACTGTTCGGGTTGGTTACCGAACTGTACATTGACAACAGGAAATAAAGACACGTCAACTGTCCGGGTTGGTTACCGAACCGTTCATTGACGATAAAAAGAAAAGTCAACTGTTCGGGTTGGTTACCGAACTGTACATTGACAACAGGAAATAAAGACACGTCAACTGTCCGGGTTGGTTACCGAACCGTTCATTGACGATAAAAAGAAAAGTCATGTCAACTGTCCGGGTTGGTTACCGAACCGTACATTGACGACAGTGAGGATGCGGCTGACAAGCCGTTCCTTACAGAATTGCCCCTTCAATTGGGGAGAAAGGGATGCACAAGCTGTTCATTAAAGAACTTGCCGCTTGGCACAACACTGGGGAATATGCACAAGCTGTTCGTTTGAACTGCCACTTGGCATAAAGACATGATAAAAAAGATGCGCAAGCTGTTCGTTTGAACTGCCACTTGGCGTAAAAGGGTGACATCACTTGACCAAACGGACTGGGGATGACGCTTGGGGAATATTTACTGGTGACTATGATGAGATGCCGAGCAAAGTCGGGCTTTGGTTATGATTTGGTATTTGTGAGTGTGAATGATGACTCACTGGGGAATGCCAATAAAATTGGGCTTTGTTTTGTAACATCATTGGAGAATGACATTGGAGAAAAATGCAGATTGTTTATGATAAATTGGTAAGAAACGTGGTGGTTAAAGCAACCATGTACAGATGATATTGTGGTATTTGCATGTGTGAATGCGTATATGCATGAATGCGTGATCACATGATTTGTATGATTGTACAAATGTATGAATGCATGAATGTATGAATGTACTAATGCAGGACTCCCACTGGAGATGTGTGAAAGATTGGCTTGCACTGGGGGATACCCTAAATGTTTTGATTTATTGCATGACCGACAACTTGGTGAAACAAGATTTAGACCGGTAAAATGAGAAGTGGACCGACGTCGCATTGCAAACACTCGGTGACCTTTGCCGGGGATGATGTTACATGGAACACATCCAAAATGTTGAGGGGTAAAGCCGTAACCGTTGACGAGGAACACATACCTCATGGGGAAATTGTTACCTCACTGGGGAATCGTGTTAATCCGCTTGGGGAAAGAACTGGTGATTCCGCCGGGAATGCTTATGTTTTGTTTGGATGCCGAGCAAGGTCGGGCTTTTGTGTTGGATGCCGAGCAAGGTCGGGCTTTGATTGTATTTGTGCCAATGATGATTGGGCTTTTGGGGTTGAGACTCCACTGGGGGATGTCAATAAAATTGGGCTTTGTTTGTGATTTCGCTGGGGATATAAGGATCATTTTGGAAGCATGATCGATATCCAGCCTTAGATGCCAACGGTGGTTGGGCTTTTGATTGTTTTGGACAAAGGTTGACTTCCTGGGGAGTTTGTTAATCCACCGGGGATTGGAACTGATGATTCCGCCGGGAATGCTACCTTCTTTGTTTTTTCCCTGAATCGTCCTTTCGGGCTTTTGATTCACTGGGGATATTCCCTTTTGATTTACTGAGGATTTCGCTGGGGAATCCCTTGAAAGAAGTCCAATGTGGGATAAACATATGTCATGTTTAACACTGGGGATAATGATTGAATGCCGAGCAAGGTCGGGCTTTGATTGTAGTGTGGGTGCCGAGCGAGGTCGGGCTTTTTGTAATGTGGGTGCCGAGCGAGGTCGGGCTTTTTGTCATGTGGGTGCCGAGCGAGGTCGGGCTTTTTGTAATGTGGGTGCCGAGCGAGGTCGGGCTTTTTGTAATGTGGGTGCCGAGCGAGGTCGGGCTTTTTGTAATGTGGGTGCCGAGCGAGGTCGGGCTTTTATGTTGGATGCCGAGCAAGGTCGGGCTTTTATGATTGGTTGCCGAGCAAGGTCGGGCTTTGATTATGTTTTGTGAGTGGGAATGCCAATGAAAATTGGGCTTCACTTGTTATTGTGTTTGTAAGGGCCAATGGAAATTGGGCTTTTTGTAAGAGATTGAGGAATGTCAATGACGACTGGGCCTTTTGTGAATTGTGAGGGAGTGCCAAGCATGGTTGGGCTTTGGTTTGATTATGTACCGAGCATGGTCGGGATTTGTGAATGATTGGGCGCCAAGCATGGTTGGGCTTTTTGCGGGAGATTGTGAGGAATGCCAATGACGATTGGGCTTCATGTGAAATTGTAGTTGTGATCGCCAATGACAATTGGGCTTTGCTGGTAATGAGGATTGGTCGGAAATTCCCGAATGCATGATTCCTATGAGATTTGCACATGCAATTTTGATGTTCCCATTAATCCCAGATTGCACTAAAAATTTGAAACAATACCAAATACAAAATTTATCGTACCACTCAAGTTAATAATATGTTTATCAATGAACCAACCTATCACTCATTTAAGTTAAACAAATTGAATATTAATGTGAGGGTATTGAACACTCATCCGGCAAGTTTGCTAACATTCCGATCGAGTTATGTGTCCATCTAATCATTGTTTCTAAGAGCACGAAAGCATTGATCACAAGGTCTTCGAGGGATGTAATTTGGCTTGGTTACAAAAGAAATGTCATATGTGGGGAAATTGAATTCAAATGGCCAAGCAAGAGGAACATTCTTTCTAAATTACACCCATCCTCCTTTATTCAATCACAACTCTTGGTGATTTACAAATGTTTTCCTTTGATCCTCGACAACTTTTTGATTTAGAGATTTTCTCTTTTTCTCTTTTTTCTCTTTCCTTTCTTTCTTTTTTTCTTCTTTTTTTTGTTCTTGTTGTCAAGATCAATTTTAAAAAAAAAATTCACCATTTCTTGATATTCACAACCTCTTTTTTTCAACTTAATCAAAGATGATACCCTAATTGAATGTTCCTTCCTCTTTCGGCAAAGGACAATAATCATGCAGGTTAAGGGTTCAAAAATGAAAGTAAAAATATCAGAATTCAATAATGATTTAACTATGAACTGAATTTTTTTTACAAACTCCGGCAATTTCATTAAGCAATTGAGCTTATGAAAGTTGGCAGTTCATAGTTAACAATTCTGATTCGTTAGGCTCAAAAGGGGTTAACAAATGCTCACTTCTCACAGGGTGGGCTATTTGTGGTCAAGTGTTTTCACTCATTTTCAAAAAATGCCTTGATCCTATCAATGCTTTCGTACAATCTAAAACAACGTTTAGATTTAACATAACAAAATCGAGTTAAACAAAAATGCTGGTCTCCTGCATATGTAATGATTTTGAGGATTCCTCACATTTAGGCTGGTTCTAAATGGTTCACCGAATAAACATATTAAAAACGCAAGTTGCATGATATAACTTTTGTACTAAGTACGTATTCTCCTTTCAAGTTTAATCATGGGAAAAAACAGGAAACATGTATCTTAGCTTTGCGCAAATTAATCAAATTTTATCACTACCATGCATTTGTGGTTGAATCATTGGATCAATCCATATGATGTGATTGGTTGCCGATCAAGGTCGGGCTTTTGATGATTGGATGCCGAGCGAGGTCGGGCTTTGATTGTGGATTGTGCCAATGATGATTGGACTTTGGTTGGAAATTGTATTTGTGAAGTCGCCATTGAAAATTGGACTTTTGTAGGAGATTGAGGAATGACAATGACGACCGGGTTTTTTGTGAATTGGGGAAAAGGCCGCAGTAGCCTGGGGGAAGGTAACCTCGGGTTGAGGTACCAGAATCTTTTGATGAATAGTGGAATATGGATGAATTCCTCACCAAAGTCGAATGGCATGCCCCATGTACAACGGGGGGATAGTTGCCCCTTGTTATATGTGCGGTTTGCTTTGGGACGTCGAGCCACTTTCCTTAATGGGATGACACGTAGTGTTGCGAATGAAATGCGAACACCGACGACTCAATTCGGATTGTAAGAAATCCTTAGGGTAAAAAGGGAAAGGAGTTTTGGACTCGAAAACAAGTGTATGCATGTTATGCATGATGTTAATGCAAATGCATGAAAGGTTTTTTTTTTTGGAGCACATTCTCAAATTGTTAGACAATTGCAACACAGTTTTAGCCTTTGCAATTCCCTAGAAAAGAAAAGAAAAAAAAAAAAAGTTTACGCATGTGGATGCAATGCATGTATGTTTTATGCGAGTATGGATAAATGGGAAAAAAGCTTAAAGGGATGGCTCCCTACGAGGGTTTAGCCCTACGTGCATTCTACATCGAGGTTCTCACTAAGGTAGCTCTATGATTTTTGAGTTTAAGAGTACCTAAGGTCATGGAGGCATCTCGAAATTTTGCCATAATAACGGATTAACCATTATATGACAACCTTTCGCGAGTGCGTCCTCTAGATGAAGTTTGAAAAAGGTTCTATGAAGAAGGTCCTTAGAGTTAAGGGTCCAATTTGGAATTTTGCCATAATAACGGGTTAACCATTATATGACAACCTTTCGCGAAGAGGACCATCTCTAAGCGGGGTCTTCATATTGACTAAACGAGATGTCTATCTCGAAAGCCAATACTACGCAACCACCATCCTAAGCCTATGTGTTTTTCAAACTCGGGTGTAGAGTTCCACTCAAAAATGTGTTTTGGATACCACAACCTCAATGTAAAAAGCATAAATAACATAAAAGGCAAAAAATAAAATGAAATGAAATGAAGAAAATAAAAGCATGAATAAACAAACATTTAAGGCAAACAAAAACTAACACTAAAAGCTAAACCGACTAACTAGGGTTGATTCTCACGAAAGAACATTCCCCAGTGAAGTCGCCATTTTTGTCGCGTCGAATTTCGGATATCAAGCTATGGATAAGCGTTGACTCACTAATTTTAAATCACGACTGAACTTTTAATTTTTCGGGAAAAAAGGAAAAAAGTTCTAAATTACCTTGATAAAAGAGATTTTGGGTTCGGGAATCGATTATGCGAGGGGAAGGTATTAGCACCCCTCACATCCGTTGTACTCAACGGGACCCATTAGTAGGTTTAGCGTTTAATTGTGTTAGTTTGTTTGCCAAATGTTTGTAAAAGGAATAAATAAAAAATAAATGAGAAGTGATTAAAAGATAATAAACTTTAAATAAATAAAATAAACAGGAAGAGAAAAGATTAAAAGACTAAAAATGAGTTTTTTATTAATGTGCTTGACAAGAGTTCAATCTTGCTCCTACGTATCTCCCGGTGCGATGGAGAATTCAAAGCTTACGTAGTTCTTTGAGCAAGTATTTGTCTGTTGGTTGATTTTAAACGGAGGACGAATAAACGAAAGCGAAGTGTTTACCTCGTTTCCGAATATTCGGGGAAGCGTCGGGTGTCTACCCAAGTTTTCCTTTTTCACTCACAAAAAGAAAATTGTTTTTTATGTTTTGCTTGCACGCTTAATCATATATATATATATACAGGAAAAAGAAAATATAATGTGAGGTGAAGAAAGAGATAAAAACAAATGAAAGAGAAAAGAAAAAAAGATTTTTTTATTAATGGGCTTGACAAGATGTCGATCTTGCTCCTACGTATCTCCCGATAGTCGGAGAATTCAAAGCGTACGTAGTTCTTTGTTAGAAAAAATTTGTTCGTTGGTTCGTTTAGTTAAAAAAGATTTGATCGCGTCCGAGCGAAAAAAGTTTGAAAAAGAGAAAGTAATGAAAGTAAATGTCAACTGTTCGGGTTGTTGCCGAACTTGCCATTGACGACAATGCATAAAAATAAATGATTTGATAAAAGGATTTTGCACTCGGACTTGAACAAAGGTTTTAAAACGTACGAAGACGTACAAAGTTTTAATCAAGATGAAAGATGGACGCTAAGGCGATGAACTCGCGCAAGGCGTGAATGTTTTGAAAAATAAATAAAAAGACAAACGCACAGGGGCGTAAAAATACGAACGCTCATTAAGGCGATAAACTCGCACAAGGCGTAAAAGACGAAAGAAACGCGCAAAGGCACGAAAAGTTCGGATTGACCACAAGGGCCAAAAAATAGTTTTAAAAATGGTCACGGAGGACCAAAGAAAGGTCAAGCGTGCTAGACGCGTTAAAAATAGAATGACGATTGTCCGAGCAATGAGACATACGTCAAGCATTCGTACAATCGGGGAAATGGAGAGACATACGTCAAACCACCCTTTTTCATTCATGTTTTATTTGAATTTGAGAAAACGTATTTTTGGGAGAGCTAGAAAAGAATGAAGATCGTCTAAGCAACGAGACATACGTCAAGTGTTTATCCAATCGGGGAAAGGAGAGACATACGTCAAACCACCCTTTTTCATTCAAGTTTCGCTTGAATTTTAAGAAAAATATAAACTGTCAAAACGCTCGTTTTTAGAACTCAAAATGAAAAGAATGAATTGTTCAAATTAGTTGTTGCAACCAAAATGAACAAGCTTGTTGTTCAATTTAAAAAAGAAAAAAAAGTTTTTGTTGTTTTCATTGATTTTTGTTTGGTTGGTTTGGAAGGACAAAGTCCTTTGCCTACATACCCAAATGGGATCAAAACCGATGTAGTTCGGGGTAAAAAACGAGTGATTTGTTATGTTGATTTTAAAGCTTGAAAATGTTTGTGAAAGATAAAATGAGCCAAAGTGGCGAGTGAGTGAAGTTTGATTGATTTTAAATGCAAAAATAAAGTCTAATATGATTAAGATCGATTGAAGTTTGATTAAAAGAAAGTTGCTTGGTTTGAAATCCAAGGCTTTGTTAATGAAGAAAATTTTTGATGAAGTTTTTGAATATTTGAAATGTTTTTGGTTTTTATGATTTTTTACTTGGAGTTAAAAAAAAAATAAGTGCGATAAAAAACTAAACGCGAGAGAATAAAAAACGATTGGATCAAAATGAAAAGATTTTTGTTTTTGGATTATGGATTATGGATTAAACTAAGAAAAATGAAAAAAATAATATATTTAAACATTTTGTTCCTAATGCATATGCTAATGCCATAAAAAATGCAAAATAAAATGAATGTGTAATATGATAGGTAATATGATAGGTAAATGCATGTGTAACATGATAAATAAAAACAAAAAAAAATAAAATGCATGTGTAATATGATAGGTAAATAAATGAGATGTTAAAAATAAAGGAACAAATAAAAAGGAAATAATAATAAAAAGGAAAATAAATTGCAAAGAAAATAAATAAAAGAAATAAAATAAGGAGGTGTAAAAATAAACCTGGGGGGTGCTGGTAGTGAAAAACTGATCAGATTGAAAGAAAAGGCCCAAAATGCATTGGGCCTGCGTAAATTAATCTGGGCCGTCTGATTAATCAGACGGCCCTGATCAATCACAGGGCAAAAATAAGCAGGGCCGTATGATTAAAATCAAAGGGCCTGGAGGGCGTGGGTGTACGCTAACGCGTACACCCTGTCACACCGAAACAGGGAGGGGTATTTAAACCCCCTCCTTCACAAATTTCTTTCATTTTCACACTTCATCCTCTCTCTTCTTTCCCTCTCTTCAGCCGCCCTCTCCCCTCTCTCTTCTCTTGCTCGCCGGAAAGGGTTACGGCGTGGTGGCCGCCGGCCTACGCGGCGGCGCCACCGCGCCGGAGGGGAAAAACCTCCCCTTTTTCAAAACTAAACACACTTTCTCACATCCTTTTCTCCCCTAAACACAAATCCGGCCTTGGATTTCTCAAAAAAAATTCCCAAAAACTCTAGATCTAAACTTTTAAACACAAAAAAAAAATTCCCTTTTTCTTCTTTGTGTTCGGTTTGAGTTGGCTTTTGTGCGTGTGTGTGATGTGTTTGTTGCGTGGTTGCTGGCGTTTGCGTGTGTGCCGTGTAGTGTGTGGGTGGTTTTGGCTCGTGTGGGTTTGTGGGTGAGTTGGCCGTGAGTGTGTGGGTTGTGGGTGTGTTTGGCCGTGAGTGTGTGGGTTGTGGGTTTAGTGTGTTGTGTTGGTACTGTATGCGAAAATGGTATGTTGTTTATGTTGGTACTGTATGCGAAAATGGTTGTTGTTTTTGTTGGTACTGTATGCGAAAATGGTTGTTGTTTATGTTGCTGTTGCTGGGTATTGTGTTGTTTTTGTGTTGTGAAAAAAATCTGTTTTGTTCCAATTTTCTTCTCCAAAAAATCTCCCCCTTTTTCTGTTGATTTGGTTCTGTTAAATAGAAGCAATTTGAGCTGCTTGTCATAGATGATAAGCTTGCAATTTTGGGATAAGATTTCTGGATTGTGATGAGGTTTCTGCAAGCATTAAATGTGGGAAGATTTTGCTGGATTTTTGAGGATTTTGTGATGATGAGAGGAATTTGTGATGATGAGAAATGCAGGTTTTGGGGGCGTGAACAGTGTTGGCCCTGGACTGTGTTGACTGTGTTTGACTTGGACCAAAAAAGAAAAATAAAAAGAATAATAATAATAGTAATAAATAATAATAATGATAATAATAATACAAAAAGAAATAAATAAATGGTAATAATGGTAATAATAAAAATAACAATAAATGACAATAAATAATAAAAACTGAAATTAAAAGTAAAGATAAAAAGTAATAAAAATAAAATAAATAAACGAGACAAAAATTGACATGAGGTATTTTAAAATACCTTCCTGCCGAAATTTCGTCTGAAACGACGAGAATTCTCGGCCTTTTTAAAAAAATGCGTAAAACAAGACAATAAGTAAAACGAGACGAAAATGGGTCAAAAAATGGGGTATGACAATGGGAATGCATGAAACAAAAAGCCCTAAAAGTTCACTTTCGTCTCGGGCGGAACGAAATGATTTTTTTGAAAAGACAAGACAACAAAACACATTACTTGGACCTATGAGTAGCTGAGGAAATGTAAACAACGACCCAATTGCAGTAATCTCTGCCATGTGTTACAAAATTCACTGCCACTTCCCTCAACAGGGTGAGCTTCTGAGCAATCTTGCACCAAATTAACAGATGGGGTCCCATGGCCAGGTAGTAGATTAGCTTGCACATCGGGACTCGACCCTTTGAAGGATAGGATGTTGGCCTGGATCAACTTCTGGACTTCGGCTTTCAAGGCATAACAATGCTCAACATCATGACCGGGTGCCCCTTGATGGAAAGCACAAGAAAGATAAGGTCTATGCCCCCTTGGCAATCTTTCAGGTACCTTAGGAGGTGCCCTAGTTTGAACAAGATTTTTATCAAGCAAAGCGGGAAGCAACTCTGCATACGCCATGGGGATTGGATCAAAATGGGATATCCGCTGAACTCGATTCTGTTGTCGGACTGCTGGGGAGCCGGTTGTCGAGGCTGTTGTTGATACTGTTGCCGAGGCCTTTGTTAGGGCTGGAGCTGATTTCTGGATAGCCGGAGTTGGAGTTCCAAAAGAAGTGGGATGAAAACCTTCGTCTGATAGAAATGGCATCCCCCATGGGTAAGCTCTAGACGTGCCGGGCGGTGGAGCAAGTATGGTAGAAGTTGGTGAAGCAAATAAGATTGGCTGTTCAAGAGTAGTGACAGTAGGCTGAGGAACTGACGTCTGGGCTTGGGAAGCCAACAAAGCCTTCATCATGGAGGTCAATTTCTCCATCCCTTCCCGGAGATTGGCCACCTCTTCCCGGAGGTTCTGGTTTTCTTGCTCTAACAGATCCATTCTTTTCCGATTAGCCATGGTGTTGTAAATGCGAGTAGGTTTGTAAGGTATGCGTCGGACCACTTTCTTGGACTAGGCAGATGGACCTTTGGAAAGACAAAATGTGAGACTCGGTTTGGGAAACTATGAATGCGATATGATGCATGATTATGCTTATGCAAAAAGAAAGATTTGTTATCGGAGAACTTTGTTGGAGTAATTGTAAACATCATAGTTAAACATTCTTTTGAGCATTAAAACATTACAAACAGTTCCCTTTTTAGGGACCAATTCAAAAGTCCTTTAGTGGAAGCTAGATTTTAACAGGAAAAATTTAAAGACTCCTAGCTTCCTTAAATTTAACAAATCAGGGCTCTTGAAGGCGTACTTCTTAGTGCTCCTCTATGATGTTTAACAAAACTTGTTTAAGTCCTTCGGTAATTGGATGAAAAAATGAGTTTATGCATGGATGCATGTATGCATGATTATGCTAAAGAAGCGGAGAAAACATGGTGAGGTTAAGTCCATAATGTTGGAGTCGAGGGTAAACACGCCAATTGGTAAGGACTATGGTTTCACATGTACCTGTATCACGAGTTCTACCAAGTTCCCAAAGTCATTGACCACTTCCGAATATTGTCGGATTACGGGACTGACTCCCGGTCCAACGACATTCGTAGGAAAGTCTCGTTTGAGTGTAGTATCGCGTATCAACCAATTCAAGACTACTCTTGATTAGCTACCGCACTACGTCCTAAAAGGCCAAGATGGGTTAAAGGTAACTAAAGGTCCTCAACTTCATAGGTCACTTAAAAATAACAATGTCAAACACGACTACTCATGTCGACATGGTATTACCTTTAAGAGACCTCCATTGAGTGGGGTTATATCACATGTACCAACACCCAAGACTACTCCTGGTATGGCACTTAGATTATACCACCATCCTATCTTATGTTTCTCTCAAGCCCGGGTGTAGGACTTATCTCACCACTCACGTAAAAAGAAAAAAACACATAGGCACATATTTACAACCTTATTTTTATTTTAAGCAAGTTATAGCACAAAATAATTAAATAAATTCAAGTTAGGCTCAACCCTCTTAGGGAAGTCCCCAGTGAAGTCGCCATTTCTGTCGCGGTGATTTTCGGAGATCAAGCTATTGATTAGCGTTGACTCACTAATTTTATTTCACGACTGAACTTTTAATTTTTTTTTTAAAAGAAAGGTGGAAAAAAGTTCTAAATTACCACATTTTTAAAGATTAGGGTTCGGGGGTTAGTTACGTTTAGGGAAGGTGTTAGCACCCTAAACGTTCGTAGTACTCTACGAGAACCTCTTGATTTTATTCATTTATTTTGGCTATAACTTGCTTATTATTATTTTTTTTAGAGGCAGAATTAAAGTAATGAGAAAAGAAAATGTTTTTTTTTGTATTTTTTTATGATTTGGAAGGACAGAGTCCTCTGCCTACGTACCCGTGAGGGATCAAAACCTCGTAGTTCGGGGTAAAAAATGACGTTTGATTTGTTTTGTGTTTTTTAATGGTTTTAAAAAAAAGGTTTTAAAAATAAAAGCCAAATGGCAAAATGGGATTGGTTTGTGCTTTTTATTTTGAAAATGATTAAAGTGTAATTAAAGTGGATTAATGATTTTTTAAAGAAAATAAAAGAAAAAAAACGGACACTTGATTGGAAATCAAGGTTTATTAAGAAAAGATTTTTTTTGTGATTTTGATTATTTGAATGTTTTTGGTTTTTTTGTTTTTAATTAACTAAGACTAAACGTAATAAAAGTTAAAGGCGAGGAATTCTCGTGGTGACGTTGGATCACCACGAAACCCTTTTGAAATTAAACTATCCTAATATTTTTTGTATTTTTTTTTAATAGCGAAATAAAAATAAAAATAAAAGACATAAAGCAAAATAAATAAAGTGAGTGTCAGTGCAAATTCTCATTAATATTTACATTGTACCTAAATACATTCTAATGAAATGGAATAAAAATGACAAAATGTTAAACAAGAAAAAAAACCTAAGTTGCGAATGCATAACAATAAATACGCTAAGAATAAAACTAAAATGGAAATGCATGAAATAAAAGGAAAATAAAAAAATAAAAATGCATGATGTGTTAAAAATAAAGACATTAAAATAAAATGCATGAGAACAAAAGGACTAAACTAAAAATGCAAGAAAAGAAATAATAAAAAGAAAATAAAAGATGAAAAAAAAAAGGGAAAGGGGGTGCACTTAGCAGGCAGAAAAATGAAACAGGAAGTGGAAGACTGGGGCGTGCAAAGCCCATTGGGTTGAAGAGTAGAGAAAACCGGACCGGTTCGGTTTAAGGGAACCGAACCGGTTCGGAACTTAAATAAATCAGACAACCTGTTTTTTTTGTTCATTTTTTCCTATCTTTTCTCTCTCTTCTCTTCTCTTCTCTCTTCCTTCATCCTCTCCCTTCTCTCTTTTTTCCTCACACAACAAATCTGAAAAAGAAACACAAATCCACCAAGAAGATGAATTAAAATGCAAGCTGGTTATGGAAGGTTGTATGGGTGTGGCCGGATTGTGAGAGGTTTGCGTTTGAGGGGACTGTTCGCGACTGGGTGTGGCTGGTTTTTTTGGGCCGCGGCTGTCTGGGATTTGTGGGTTTGGTTGGCCGAATTTGGGTTTTGAGGGTAGTTGGGTATGGTTTTGTTGTTGTTGATTCAGCTTGTGTTTTTGATTTTTTGATTTGTGGTTGGCCGCGTGCGTGTTGCGAGGGCTGTTTGGTGGTGGCCGTGGGTGAGAAAGGCGTGTTATGTGCGGTTGTTGTTTGTGAGCGTGGCTGGTGATTTTTATGGGTGAGGGAGGATGGTTGAAGGCGTGCAGGGAGAAGGGCTCGTGGTTGTGTACAGTGGAGAAGGCCGTACCGTGTGATTATGGGTGGTGGTTTTTGGCCAAGTGGTGTGGGAGAGGGGCTGAACCGTATGGGGGTAGTGAGGTTTGGAGGGCTGTGTTGGTTACTGAGTTGTGTGGTTATGTTGGGTGGTGGAAATTGACGGCGGTGTTGAGTTGTATTGTGATTGTGGAGGGGTGATTGGATTTTGTTTTGGTTTCTGATGTAATTATTTTGTGCTTTTCTCTGATCCTGTGTTCTGATGATTTTTTTTTGTTGGTAATTGGTCCCCCCCCTTTGCTGATGAATTGACTGACTCTATATACACTGATTTGCCATCACTGTTCATAATGGTCAGTGAATGGTAACTTAAATGACGAATTAAATCATAATAAATCAGTGACAAAAGTCTCCTTTACAAATGAAAGAAAAGTCAGCTGTAGAATTAAAAAGGGAACTAAAAAGGAAATAAAAGCACTAAATAAAATAATAATAAAAACATTTAAAACAAAAATAAAAATAATAATAAAAACAAAAAGACGGACCCGGACGAAATTAAAAAAATGAGGTATTTTAAAATACCTCTCTGTCGAAATTTCGTCTGAGACGACGAAAAATTCCGAACTAAAAAGACGAGTAAAAAAAGAATTTTAGGTCAAAAATTGGGGTATGACAGCACGCCTTTAGTTTTGTACAATTTACTTCGTTTTCAATTTCTGCTCGCTTTTTTCTTTTATACTTTACGAAAATGTATGTTTAACTTTCAAAGTATAGTGTGCGATCAGAATGCTCGTTGTGTGAGGCTTTTATATTCGAATTGTGGCGAGTATCCTCGCAAATGAGAACTGTTTCTACTTTAGATGTATGCTCGTAGGGTTAGTTTTAAGTTTTAAATAACCAAGCATTTTTTAATCAAGAGTAGATTGAGTGGGCCGAGGGTAGGGCCCGCCCCCTCGTAGCCGTTGCTTTGTTGCAAAGTAGTGGCTAGACTTGATGCGAGGGTTAGAAACGGCGAATGTCGAACGACTTGCCCGTCCTCTCAAGTTGAACGTAGAGATGTTGCCTTTTTTCCCCCAAGTGTTCGCTCCGATCGTAGGGATAGCGTACACTTGTGTGTTTTGTACTGGGGAATCCGAGCGTGATAGTTCTGAACTTTACGCGGGGTATACGTCAGAAGGGTTCACGTTCAAGAGATGTTTATCTGAATGTGTGTTCGAATCTAGAGTTCGAACGAATAACGGTGGACGAACAAAAAACTCAATTTAAGTTCAATGCCCCGAGGCGTGAATCACCCATCGCGAGCTGGGGTTCTACCTAACATGTCGAGTGGTGATGTCGCAGCTGTGAGCAAGCATACCGTGGATTTAGTGAATTCGTTATGTATAAATTTCGCTAATCCTTTTAAGATTTTGGATTCGGAGTGGCACGATTTTCCTCTTCCGTTGTAATTACTCGTTTGTGAGAGCATTTAGTTCGTTAGTTTGAACTTTGCGTTGTATGTACAGTAGAGCGGTTTGTAGGTTCGCTGCTTAACTGTAATACCTTTTTAATTTTTATGTGTTCCAAGTTCTGGGGATTAGACCCTTGATGAGATCTTCGAGGTCATAAGACCCCGTCCCCGTTTTCATGTGGATTCGGTAGGGGCCCTCCCAGTTGGCGGCGAGTTTCCCTTCGTCTGAATCCTTTTGGTTCTGTCGGAGGACGAGGTCGCCAACTTTGAATTTTCGATTGATGACTCTTTTGTTGTGGCGAGCGGCTATTTTTGTTTTAGCGCTGCCTCCTTTAGAGCTGCTTCACTTCTGATTTCGTCGACGAATTCAAGTTCTTCTCGTAGTTTCTCGACGTTGGCTCGGAAGTTCGTGTTGGCTCCAGTTTGCCAATTGAGTTTGTTTAGCTCAATGGGAATGACTGCTTCTGTTCCGTACGTGAGGCGGAAAGGTGATTCACCAGTTGTTGAGTGGGGGGTCGTTCGATAGGCCCATAGAACTGTATGAAGTTCCTCCACCCAATTACATTGGCCTTCATCTAGCCTTCGCCGAATTCCTCAAAGAATGACCTCGCTTGCCCGTTTGTTTGGGGATGTTAGACGGAAGTGAAACTGTGTTTGATGTTCAGGTTTTCTACGTATTCTTGAAACCTTCGGTCCGTGAATTAAGTCCCGTTATCAGAAATCACGAGGGCCGGTACTCCGAATCTTGCTAGGATATTCCTCTTGAAGAATCGAAGTACGTTTCTCGCTGTGATTTTGGCGAGGGGATCAGCTTCGATCGACTTTGTCGAGTAGTCTACTGCTACTACTGGATATTTCAGTTGACCTTTAGCTTTGGGAAAAGGTCCGAACAGGTCGATTCCTCACCATGCGAAGGGCCATGGTGACAGTAGTGCAGTGAGTTTGGCAGGAGGGGAGATGTGCATATCCTCGTGTCGCTGGCATTTGTCACATTTGTGTTGGAACAAAATGTGTTAAACAACTCTCTTCTGAATTAAGGGGGAGATTGTTGGAACAATTTTGTATGAACAACACTCCTTAAGGTTTTGATGATAACAAAGTGTTAAAAAGAAAATTGGTATTTGTTAATGCTTTGTTCAAGTTATTTCAGAACCACGTGTTTAATGATCAGTATTTGATAATGGTTATGAAGAACAAGCTTAGAGCAAGAAAGGAAAGCTTAGAAGCCAAGGCACAAGTTTGAGAGAAAACTGGGTCTGAAGAAGAGTCTGAAGACTGAGTCTGAAAGGTGCGTCTGAAGCTTGAGTATGAAGGCAGCGTCTGATAAACAGTGCTTCTGAAGGTCAACAAAAGTCAACGTCTGAAGAAGTGCTTCTGATGAAGTGCTCCTGAAGAGAGCTTCTGATGTACTGTTCACGCAGAAGCTTCTGAAGTCTGATGTGGCAAGAAAAGCAACTGTTACTGTGCGCATTTAATGCCTGCATATGTCAGAACAACTCCAATGGAACAGTTGTCTCCCTGACTCAAGCATTCCCCAGCTTTTAAGGAAAGCAAATTCAAAAATGGATGCTGCACTCTGTTTTCTGCAAAAGTTCAGCACACAATTTCAGCTATCCTAGCTCTCAATTTGCAACGGCTCTTTGGTTAATTTCTGCAAGTCTTCAACAGCTCTAATTTCCTCTATAAAAGGAAGAAGAATTGAAGAAGAAATATGCTAAGACTCTTGAAACAAAACTGCTGAACTTGTGCTCTGTTTTTGCTGTCAAAACTCATAAGTTCACAAAACTCTTAGAAATTCTTTCAGTCTCTGTAACTTAGAATTTCTTAAGGTTAAGAGTCTTAACCTGTGTTGTATTAAGTGAACACCTCTGATATTTTATCAAGTGTTCAATCCAAACTTACTTCTTTGTAATTCTGTTTGGTTTAAGTCTCAGTCTGAATACTGAGCATTTGTAAACTCATTCCTGTGTGGTCTGAGCAGTTAGAGTCTCATTCCTTTGTGGTCTAAGCAGGGAGTCTTATTCCTTTGTGGTCTAAGCAAGGTTGGTTCATTCCTTTGTGGTCTAAACATTAGAAGTCTCTTCCTTTGTGGTTGAGCAACTGGAAATCTCATTCCTTTGTGGTCTGAGTAATTGTAGTCACACTGATTATAGTTGAAATCTCTTGTTAGTAACAAGGGGACTGGACTACTTCCATCTTGTGGAAGGAACCAGTATAAATCTTTGTGTGTCTCTCTTCCCTTCTCTTTTTACTTTCTGAATCCGCTGCAATCAACTTTGATAAAAGTTCAGAACTTGATTCTGAACTTAACATAACTCTGAGAAATAGTTCAGAACTGATTCATATCAGATTCTGAACTTGACTTAAGTTTTTGAGAAGAGAAAGAAACCAGTTTTTGAGTTCACACAATTCAACCCCCCCTTCTTGTGTGTTTTTCTCACCTTCAGTTGGTATCAGAGCTCCGGTTCTGATATTAACACTTAACAGTGTGTCAGTCTTGATCCTGAGAAAAACATGTCATATAGTGGTTCACCTCCACCTCCTCCTCCTCCTCCTGGTGGTAGACATACTTCTGTACAATATGACTATGGTACTGATGATAGAAAATCCAGGTCACACAATAAACCCCCAATGTTTACTGGTGATCCTGAGAAGTTCTCTTGGTGGAAGAGTAAAATGTACAGTCATATAATTGGTATTGATGATTCTCTATGGGACATAATAGAAGATGGAATCACAATCCCAGTTGATGAAGAAGGTGTTGCTGTCAACAGAAGAGCTTTGAGTGATGCAGAAAGAAAGATTTATAGGAAGCATCACAATGTGAGAGGAATCACTGTGGATTCCCTACCTCACATTGAGTACCAGAAGCTGAGTGACAAGTCTACAGCAAAGGCCATCTTCACATCCCTCTGCTCTAACTATGAAGGTAATAAAAAAGTTAGAGAAGCTAAGGCAAATATTCTTGTTCAGCAATATGAGCTGTTCAGAATGAAAGAGGATGAAAATATTGAGACAATGTTCTCAAGATTTCAGACTCTGGTTTCTGGACTTCAGATTCTGAAGAAGAGTTATACCACAGCTGATCATGTGAACAAAATCCTTAGAAGTCTGCCATCTAATGGAGACCTAAAGTGACTGCTATTGAGGAAGCTAAGGATCTGAATACTTTAAGTATTGAGGATCTTATAATCTCCCTCAAGGTGCATGAACTGGGACTCAATGAGGATGAGTCTGTTAGAGAACCAAAATCAATAGCTCTGAAATCTAAAAGAAAGTCTGTTAAAGCTTTGAAAGCTATTGAATCTGATGAAGAATTCCCTGAGGGAAACTCTGAAGAAGATTCAGATGCTGATGAGCTTGCAATGCTTTCTAAAAGAATTCAGTATCTAATGAATAGAAAGAAAAAATTCTCTAACAGGAGCAGTAACTTTAGAGGATCTGATTCAAAGAGGGAAAACCAGAAGGAATGCTACAACTGCAAGAAACCTGGCCACTTCATTGCTGAATGTCCTGATCTTCAGAAGGACAAATCAAAGGAAAAAGCAAAGAAGTCTAGCTCAAAGTCTAGTAGTTTCAGAAACAAGCTTAAAAAGAGTCTCATGGCAACATGGGATGATCTGGACAATGAGTCTGAATCTGATGAAGAGGAAGCAAACCTAGGTTTGATGGCAACTGCATTTTCTGATGCAGAATCCTGTTCAGATTCAGATGAAGAAGATGAGGTATATTCTGAACTCACTAGATCTGAATTAATTGAAACAGTTAAAGATCTTATGATTCATCTCAAAAGCAAGTTAGGAGAAATAAAATCTTTGAAAAATAAAACTAACTTGCTGTCTGAGGAAAATCTTAAACTTCAGAATCAAATAATTGAGTTTGATGAAGAAGTTCAAGTACTCAGAGATGAGGCTCATAAGAAACCTGAAGCAATTCCTAATGAACATGAAATTGCTCTTCAGGACTTCATTTTAACTGGAATCAATAGAAGTAAAGTTGCTTCTATGATATATAGTATTTACAGAAACAAAGGTGAAGGTATTGGATTTAACAATGATTCATTCAAACTTTCAAATGAATCAAACACACCTTCTTGTTCTGTAAATAATATGAATGGCAATGAAATATGCTTTGTGCCTGCTTCTGGTCATTCTGAGAAACTGAAAATAGCAGAAACTGAGACTGAGTCTGAAGTTCTGAACTGCTCAGACTCTAAGGCTTCTGAACCTAAGGGTAAGATGAAGGCAGATGTTAAAACCTTGCCTAAATCTAAGCCAAAAGGTCCTAAGCCTAAGAGTAAGAGAAAATCAGACTCTAAACCTGAAAATGTTCAGAGTCTGAAGAGTTCAGAACCTGAAACTAGTAAGTCTCAGAGTCTGAATAATTCAAATTCAAAATTTACAAAGACTGGGTTTATGAAAACTTCAAAATCTACTAAACCAGTCAATACAAAACATTTTCAATCTCACAATGTCAAGCAAAGCAAGCAAAAGAAAGTTAATCTGTTTTGTGCTTCTGATTGTTTTAAGAAAGGCAAAACTGAAGCTTGCCTTGTGTCTGAAGCAAACAAAATTAGAATTCTGAAGAAATCAGAACCAAAGCACTCAATGGTTCAGACTCTAAACAAATCAGAACCAAAGACTTTCAAGTCTCAGGTTCTGAAGAAATCTGAGTCCAGACCTTTGAGAACTCAGGTTCTGAAGAACTCAGGCTCTAGAACTCAGACTTATTCAAGATATAAGGATTCATATCCAAAGTATCAGAACAAGTCTGAATATCACAACTTCAGACACAAGATGAAAAGGCCAAAACCTTTCAGGACTAACCCCAAAGGACCCATGAAAATCTGGGTACCTAAGTCTGAGATCATTTCTATTGCAGATATGCTTGTCATCCAGAGAAAAGGAAAGGTCCTGGTACCTGGACAGTGGATGCTCGCATCATATGACAGGAGACAAGTCTATGTTCCAAACCCTGACTCTGAAAGAGGGAGGAACTGTGGGGTTTGGAGGAAGTCAGAAAGGAAAGATCATTGGTACTGGTAAGATAGGTAATTATTCCTGTACATTGATAATGTTTGGCTGGTAAATGGACTGAGACATAATCTGCTTAGCATAAGTCAATTATGTGATAGTGATTATGAAGTCCTGTTTAATAAGAACACTTGCACTGTAATTAACAACAAAGATAAGTCTGTAGTGTTCAAAGGAAACAGGCAAAACAATGTTTACAAAATTAATTTTTCTGAATTGGTTCAGCAGAAGGTAGTTTGCCTTCTGTCTGTGAGTGATGAGAAATGGGTCTGGCACAAAAGGCTGGGACATGCTAACTGGAGACTCATCTCTAAGCTTAGCAAGTTACAGCTAGTCAGAGGCCTGCCCAAAATTGACTATCACTCAGATGCACTGTGTAGTGCATGCCAAATTGGAAAGTTTTCAAAAACTTCTTTTAAATCTAAAAACATTGTTTCCACCTCAAAACCCTTAGAACTCCTTCACATTGATTTGTTTGGTCCTGTTGGAACAGCTTCAATCAATGGGAAGAAGTATGGACTTGTAATTGTTGATGATTATAGTAGGTGGACTTAGGTTAAATTCCTTAGAACCAAAAATGAAACATATGATGTGTTTTACAAATTCTGCAAACAAGTACAAACTGGAACTGACTTAAAGATTTTAAAAGTCAGAAGTGATCATGGTGGGGAATTTGAAAATGAACCTTTTGAAATTTTTTGTGAAGATCATGGAATTCTCCATGAGTTCTCATCTCCTAGAACTCCACAACAAAATGGAGTTGTAGAGAGAAAGAACAGGTCTTTACAAGAAATGGCCAGAACCATGATCCATGAATCCAAAATTGCTAAGTACTTTTAGGCAGAAGCTGTAAACACAACATGTTATATTCAGAACAGGATCTATATCAGACCCATTCTGAATAAAACAACATATGAACTGTTTAAAGGAAGAAAACCAAGTATTTCTTATTTTCATCAGTTTGGTTGTACATGTTACATACTAAACAATAAAATCTACCTAAAGAAATTTGATGTTAAGGCTCAAAAGGGTACCTTTTTAGGTTACTCAGAGAGATCTAAAGCATACAGGGTGTATAATTCTGAAACACATGTTGTTGAAGAAGTTATACATATTAGATTTGATGATAAGAAGCCTAGTAATGAAATACCAGAGCTGGTTGAGAGTTTTGCAGATGTCAGACTCTCAGAAGAGCCTTCAGAAGCTGAACCTAGTTCAGAGTCTGAAGAAAGTTCAGAATCTGGAAATGATGAAGAGTCTGAGAAACTCTCTGATAATGACACTACTCCTGAAGTAAATCAAGACCAGCATGGTTCTGAACAAGTCCCTGATGGTTCTTCAGAAGCTAATCCACCCAGAACCTCACTCAAATACAAGTCTTCACATCCCGAGGAGCTGATCATTGGGAACAAGAACAGTCCAAGGAAGACAAGATCAGCATTCAGTCAGAATGAGTCTATGCTTGGCCTGCTATCCATGATTGAGCCCACAACAGCTGATGAAGCACTTGCAGATGATGGCTGGATTGTAGCAATGCAGGAAGAACTGAACCAGTTTCATAGGAATAATGTCTGGGATCTAGTTGCAAGACCTAATCATAAGAACATCATTGGAACAAAATGGGTGTTGAAATTTCTGGCTTTAGCAACTGGTACGAGTTATTAACTGGTTCAGATTAATAGCTGGTTCTGAACCAAACAGGTTCTGAACTTGAAACTTAGCACAATTAAATCAGTTCAGCAGCAGGAAATAAAAGTGCAGAAATAAACAGAACACACAGGTTTGTTAACCCAGTTCGGAGTAAACACCTCCTACTTTGGGGGATACCAATCCAGGAAGGAAATCCACTATTGGATTTAATCCTTAAGACTCAGACACTGACTCCCAGTTCTTATCCCAAGCAATTAACCTCCACCTAGTAACACTTCTACCCAACTCTGAGTATTAGAATCCTCTAACTTCCTATTCAAGCAACTAAACCCAGCTACTTGAAACCCTTAATAAAAAACACTCTGTTTTTCAAAAAACTTCAAAAACACAAAGACTTCATTCGTACCTAAAGGCTTAGAATGAATTACAACTTAATGAAAACACTAAACCAACTCAAAACATATGAGTGGTGCACAAAACAAAGCTAACAGCTTAAAAAACAAACACAGACTCAATTTCTGATTTCTAAACTCTAAAACTCGTAAGTCTTGAATAGCAGCAGCCCTCCTCTATTTATAGCCTTCAGTCTTGCAGCATAAATAACAAACTAATCTTCTGATTTGATTTGTTACTGAAATAAGATTGGTCCAATAATGTAACAAACTGCATTGAATCTTTTAAAGATTATAACAGGAAAATATGAATTTCATATCTTTGAACCAAATCTTCAATAAAATCTTCTCCAAATAAATCAACATTCTAGAAGCCATATGCGTGGATAAATCTTCAATAAATCTTGCAAAGATTCGCGTAGAAATAACTTGAAAAATAACCAGCTTCTGATGAAGTCAACATAAGTCAACGCGGGCATCAGAACCTGAACCAGCTTCTGAAGAAGTCAACAGAAGTCAACGCGGGCATCAGAACCTGAACCAGCTTCTGAAGAGCTACAGAACTTCTGAAGAAGCATTCAGCTTCTGAAGTCATTTTGAGCTTCTGAACAGCTTCAAAATGAAAAACTTCCAACTGAAGAGATGTTCTAGATACGGAGATGCTTCTATTCAATACTTTGGTTTTGCCAAACAATGCAGCCAACACTAAAATACTCAACAATCTCCCCCTTTGGCAAATTTTTGGCTAAAACCATCCAAGTTCTTCAATCTCCCTTATAAAATAAACTCAGCAATGAAGAACTCCACAATAATACATCATAGCAATTAGATTAAGCAGCGGATTCAGCTATGTTAACACAAACCAGCTTCAGTTCTACAAAACATAACAGCTACTGAAGCACACAAATAAGCTACTGATCAACTTCTGATCACAACCATGGTATCAGAGCTACTGATCAACTCCTGATCATCACAACACTCCCCCTGCAACTCAGCTTCTCATACAAACTCCCCCTTACTACTGAACAGCAGAGATAGATGGTATCAGAGCACAAACCAAAGCACAATTGTTCTTCAGAACCACACTTCAGGAGCTGAACACTAATGTTCTTCAAGACCAATACACTTCTACACTTCAGGACCACATCATCACTCAGGTATATAACAAGCTTGTACTCCCCCTGAAACACATACTCCCCCTCAACCACATCAGCACATCTCATGTTGCATTGGTTATGAATTCTGAACAAAACATGCAACTTCTGAACCAATCTAGACAGCTTCTGACCCACTGAACAATCTGATAAAACACACTCTGAACAGCTCTTGCCTGATCTTAAGCATAAATTTTTCTCCCCCTTTTTAGCCACAAAATTATGACAAAACACAGGTTTCACAATGGGGACAGAAATTAAATAAGCAACTGCACAAAAATCTGCAAAAATAATCCCAATTTCAGACCCAGGATCAGACACAGGTTCAGGAACACTCTCAGCCTTAGCAAAACTGGCAAGCACTCTTTCTTCCTCACATCCATCTTGCTGTAATTGCTATAATTCCTTGTACAGGCAAACATTTGAAGAATTCCAAACAGACTTATTCCTCTCATCAATTTTTTTCTGAAGTCTATCAAATTTCTTCTGCACAGAAAGTATAATGGTAGTAAATTCCTCAGATTCACTATCATCCAGTTTCCTTTTTACTCCAGGTTCAACAACCTTGACTTTGGGTTGCACAGGCTTGATATTCTTCAAAACTTTCATGTTTAAATGCTCAAACATCTGATGGATTTTGTCTTCTTCTTCAGATTCCCACAAATAACAATTATCTTCTGATCTGTGGCCCCTCATCTGAACATTACCTCCTTGATCAATTACCAAACATTCTTTCTTATTGAAATTTACTTTCAGGTCTTGATCACACAACTGACTGATACTGATCAGATTAGAAGTTAGCCCTTTAACTAGCAACACATCATTAAGCCTTGGTAAACCATCACCAATTAAATCACCTATTCCAATAATCTCACCTTTTGCTCCATCACCAAAAGTTACATATTTTCTGGGATAAGGCTTTAAATTTTCCAGAAATTCACTAACTCCAGTCATATGTCTAGAACAGCCACTGTCAAAGTACCACTTTTTCTTAGATGAAGCTTTATGAGAAGTATTAGCCATTAGACCAACATTCTGAGCTTTAGGTCTCCAAACCTTCTGAACATTGACCTTTTTAGGAGCAGGTTCAATTCTTCTATGATTAAAGTGCTCAGGATAACCATATAGTTTGAAGCAAAATGGTTTGATATGCCCCTTCTTACCACAGTGATGACAAACCCAAGTATTTCTTCTTTTGTTTCTGACAACTTTCTGGGATTGCTTCTGAGGCAGCATCTGAACTTGCTTATGAGGTATCATCTGAGTTTGCTTCTGAGGCTGCTTCTGAGGTTGCATTTGAGCTTGCTTCTGAGCTTTCTTCTGAGATTGCATCTGAGGTCTCATCTTTGATGTCCCAATCATAGAATCATAAGATTCAGAAGCAGGTACAAATTGCTTAACAGGATTCTACTTCTTGAGGTTCAGACTCTGATCATCAAAACCTAACCCAATTTTTCCTTGCTTCTGAACATCCAGAATATCCTCCAACTTATTAGTAGCAGAGCTCATCATCCTAACTTGCTTCTTCATCTGATCAAGTTGGGAATTCAATTGGGTTACTTCTTCATTAAGATCAACAATCTGTCCTAAATGAGCACATCTTTCAGATTGCAGCTGGCACACAGTCTCCTTCTCAGCCTCTAGTAACTTTCACAGTTCTTGATTTCTGAGATATAACTCTTCATAAGAAACAGCAGGTTCCTCAAAAATCAGTTCTTCATCACATGCTTCAGATTCTGATCAGGTTTCAGTTATTGATGAAGTTTCAGACTCTGAATAAACTACAGATTTTGAACAAGCTTCTGAAACTGTAAGAGCAGCAACATGTTGAGCTGACTTACTCTCAACCTCTCCTTCTGAACTATCCTCATCAGACCAAGATACAGCAAGGCTTTTCTTCTGCTTCTTGAGAAAATTAGGACATTCAGTTTTGATATGTCCATAGCCTTCACACTCAAAGCACTACACAGCCTTTTGATTGTTTGCCATTTTCTTCAGATTGTTGCTTATTATTGTTGAGTCTGAGATTCTGACCTTTGTATTTGGATTTTTTGTCCACTTGTTTCAGAATCTTTTTGAACTGTTTTCCTACCAACACCAGTGCTTCTGATAGATCATCTTCATCTTCATCAAGTTCTTGTTGATCATCAGCTTCAGAATTAACAGCAAAAGCTATTCCTTTCCCTTTCTTATCAGGCTGTTTGCAGAAAGCAGTTTCAAAATTGAGCAAAGACCCAATCAGCTCCTCAATCTTCATAGTGGTAATATCATAAGCCTCCTCTAAGGCTGTAACCTTCATATCAAATCTTCTGGGCAGGGACCTGATGATTTTTCTCACTAACTTCTCATCTGACATCTTCTCCCCAAGAGAATCAAATGAATTTGCCATATCCAGCACATTCATGTAAAAATCCTGAATGGATTCATCTTCCATCATCTTCAGGTTCTCAAACTTTGTTGTGAGAAGTTGAAGTCTGGATAGCTTAACCTTAGGGGTTCCTTCATGAGTGGTTTTCAGAATTTCCCAAGCATCTTTTGCCACAGTACACTGCTTGATGAGTCTGAACATGTTCATGTCAACACCATTGAAAATTGCATTCAATGCCTTTGAGTTTCCATGTGACAGATCATCTTCAGCTTTGGTCCACTCCTCTTCAGGCTTCAGAATCTCAGTTTTGTTACCATCTTTGTCCAAAACCACAGGATGATCCCAGCCTTTAATCACAGCCTTCCAGGTTCTGCTGTCTAAGGATTTCAGGAACGCACACATCCTAGATTTCCAATACTCATAATTGGTGCCATCAAGTAGGGGTGGTCTGTTGACAGGGCCTCCTTCTCTCTCCATAAAGCCAGACATAAGTACCTCTGGATCTCACCCAAATTACAGGCAGGGTGCCTGCTCTGATGCCAATTGAAATTTCTGGCTTTAGCAACTGGTACGAGTTATTAACTGGTTCAGATTAATAGCTGGTTCTGAACCAAACAGGTTCTGAACTTGAAACTTAGCACAATTAAATCAGTTTAGCAGCAGGAAATAAAAGTGCAGAAATAAACAGAACACACAGGTTTGTTAACCCAGTTCGGAGTAAACACCTCCTACTCTGGGGGATACCAATCCAGGAAGGAAATCCACTATTGGATTTAATCCTTAAGACTCAGACACTGACTCCCAGTTCTTATCCCAAGCAATTAACCTCCACCTAGTAACACTTCTACCCAACTCTGAGTATTAAAATCCTCTAACTTCCTATTCAAGCAACTAAACCCAGCTACTTGAAACCCTTAATCAAAAACACTCTGTTTTTCAAAAAACTTCAAAAACACAAAGACTTCATTCGTACCTAAAGGCTTAGAATGAATTACAACTTAATGAAAACACTAAACCAACTCAAAACATATGAGTGGTGCACAAAACAAAGCTAACAGCTTAAAAAACAAACATAGACTCAATTTCTGATTTCTAAACTCTAAAACTCGTAAGTCTTGAATAGCAGCAGCCCTCCTCTATTTATAGCCTTCAGTCTTGCAGCATAAATAACAAACTAATCTTCTGATTTGATTTGTTACTGAATAAGATTGGTCCAATAATGTAACAAATAAAACTGCATTGAATCTTTTAAAGATTATAACAGGAAAATATGAATTTCATATCTTTGAACCAAATCTTCAATAAAATCTTCTCCAAATAAATCAACATTCTAGAAGCCATATGCGTGGATAAATCTTCAATAAATCTTGCAAAGATTCGCGTAGAAATAACTTGAAAAATAACCAGCTTCTGATGAAGTCAACATAAGTCAACGCGGGGCATCAGAACCTGAACCAGCTTTCTGAAGAAGTCAACAGAAGTCAACGCGGGCATCAGAACCTGAACCAGCTTCTGAAGAGCTACAGAACTTCTGAAGAAGCATTCAGCTTCTGAAGTCATTTTGAGCTTCTGAACAGCTTCAAAATGAAAAACTTCCAACTGAAGAAATGTTCTAGATACGGAGATGCTTCTATTCAATACTTTGGTTTTGCCAAACAATGCAGCCAACACTAAAATACTCAACAGGTGTTCAGGAACAAGCTCAATGAACAAGGAGAAGTGATCAGAAACAAGGCTAGATTGGTAGCTCAAGGGTACAGCCAGCAAGAAGGAATTGATTACACTGAGACTTTTGCTCCAGTTGCAAGACTGGAAGCAATCAGGTTACTTCTTTCTTATGCTGTTAATCATGATATCATCTTGTACCAAATGGATCTTAAGAGTGCTTTCTTAAATGGTGTAATTTCTGAAGAAGTGTATGTTAAACAACCTCCTGGTTTTGAAGATGTTAAAATTCCAGATTTTGTTTTTAAACTTAAGAAATCCTTGTATGGTCTGAAACAAGCTCCTAGAGCTTGGTATGAAAGACTAAGCAATTTCTTGTTTAAAAATGATTTTGTAAGAGGTCAAGTTGATAATACACTCTTTAGAAAAACTGTTAAGAAAGAAATCTTAATTGTGCAAATATATGTTGATGATATCATATTTGGTTCTACTAATGCCTCTCTGTGCAAAGAATTTTCTAAGTTAATGCAGGATGAATTTGAAATGAGCTTGATGGGAGAATTGAAATTCTTTTTGGGAATTCAAATCAACCAATGCAAAGATGGTGTTCATCAGTCAAAATACACAAAGGAGCTTCTGAAGAAGTTCCAGCTTGATGATTGCAAGCTGATGACAACACCAATGCATCCTACCTGCACCTTAAGCAAAGAGGACAATGGCTCAAAAGTAGATCAGAAGCTGTATAGAGGTATGATAGGTTCTCTTTTATACTTAACTGTTTCTAGACCAGATATTTTGTTTAGTGTCTGTCTGTGTGCTAGATTCCAGTCAGATCCTAGAGAATCTCATATGACTGCTGTCAAGAGAATCTTTAGATATCTGAAGGGAACAACTAATTTGGGACTTCTGTATAAGAAATCCTTGAATTATAAGCTAGTTGGATTCTGTGATGCTGACTATGCTGGGGACAGGATTGAAAGAAAGTCCATCAGTGGAAACTGTCAGTTTCTGGGTGAAAATCTTATATCCTGGGCCAACAAAAGACAAGCAACTATTGCTTTGTCAACAGCTGAAGCAGAATACATCTCAGCTGCAAGTTGTAGCACACAACTGCTCTGGATGAAACATCAATTAGAGGATTATCAGATTCATGCAGACAATATCCCTATTTATTGTGATAATACTGCTGCAATATGTCTGTCTAAAAACCCAATTCTGCATTCTAGAGCCAAGCATATAGAAATAAAACATCATTTTATAAGAGATTATGTTCAGAAGGGTGTTTTGGATATCCAGTTCATTGATACTGATCATCAATGGGCTGATATATTCACAAAACCCCTAACAGAAGAAAGATTCAATTTTATTAAAAAGAATCTGAACATGCATTTCATCTCTTGAAAATATGCTTGAATCTAAATGAAAACTAAGGCCCTGAGTTTATCATAAGCTAAGACTTATCAGACACTCATTTTCTGAGAGTCTGAAGAAAGTTAAGCCTGAAAAAAAAAACTTCAGAGTCTGAAGGTTCAGAACTTGGATTTTCTGACTACTGAATCTGATAGAAATCTAATGTTTGGTCAGAATCTGATAAGTATAATCATGGGCAATGATGATTAAAGCTTTGAAAGTTTATACTTTATCCCTCCCAAAGTCATCAATATAAAAATGTGATTTTCTGTTTTGGTATCAAATGCTAAAATTGCTTAACAAACAATTTCAGTTGGTATCAGTCTGTTTTTAAAATGTTTTAACACAGACACATTTTTCAAATGCTCAATTTGTATCAGACATGTTCAGGCTCTCCGAACTTATTTTGAAATTGGTATCAGTTGGTCTGAAAGAATTCAGCAGCACTTGAACTTTTAAGTCCACACTGAACCAAATGCTATATCTTGGTATCAGCACTGAACCACTTTTTGGTATCAGGTTCTGATATAAGTTCAGCAGTATTAAAACCTTTAGTTGGTATCAGTAGATATATGATCTGAACCATCTTGTCCAAAATAGTTCAGGTTTGCTCTGATACTGAATAAATTATATTGAACATCTATGTCTGAACAAAGAATGCTCTGATCAGAAGCTCTTAACTATCTTTTTCTGCTTCTGAACAACATTCAAATTTCAAATGCAATGTCATATACTCATGGAAAATCAAGTATGCTCTGATTCTCATATTTGCTGCTTGATTACTTATATGATTACATAACTATCTCACATGTTTTTCAAACTCTCTTAAAAAGGGGGAGAAATTTTTTTGAAATCTTTCTTTTCTAAAAACTTTTTGTTGATGACAAAAGGGGGAGAGATGTAAAACAAGTATTAAAGCTCCTGAGCTCACAATAGAAGTTAAATTTTGAAAGGGGAGAGTAAAAGGTATTAAAGCCTGAGGCTCTGAACATAAGTTAAGTTCTGAATGAAATTTAACTTATGAGAACTGTTTTTAACTCTTAGCCTCTGAATTTAATTTCTGTGAGATACATTACTCTTAGTGGGTAAAATGAATTTAAAATAACTTGGATAAGACTCAGGGAGCTTACAAACCTCATCCTGTGGATTATCAGACTTAGGGGGAGAGCTTACAAACCTCAGAACCTGAAGTCAGCAAGTTATTTATAATTCTGAGTGTTAATTTCACTTGATTGCTTTAAGTTGAGTTTAATTAACTTAGATAAGAATCAAGGGGAGCTTACAAACCTAACCTTGAGGATTGTCAGACCTAGGGGGAGTCTGCAAACCTCTCCTGAAGTCAGCTTGTTAATTAAACTGAATAACAATTCTGAAATTTTCACATTTGTGATTTAAACTGAACTTAATTAACATGGATCAGACTCAGGGGGAGCTTACAAACCTCACACCCTGCAGTTAACTTGTTAATTAAGTTAACAACAATTTTCTGATTAATACTTATGTTTGTCATCATCAAAAAGGGGGAGATTGTTGGAACAAAATGTGTTAAACAACTCTATTCTGAATTAAGGGGGAGATTGTTGGAACAATTTTGTATGAACAACACTCCTTAAGGTTTTGATGATAACAAAGTGTTAAACATAAAATTGGTATTTGATAATGCTTTGTTCAAGTTATTTCAGAACCACGTGTTTAATGATCAGTATTTGATAATGGTTATGAAGAACAAGCTTAGAGCAAGAAAGGAAAGCTTAGAAGCCAAGGCACAAGTTTGAGAGAAAACTGGGTCTGAAGGGGAGTCTGAAGACTGAGTCTGAAAGGTGCGTCTGAAGCTTGAGTCTGAAGGCAGCGTCTGATGAACAGTACTTCTGAAGGTCAACAAAAGTCAACGTCTGAAGAAGTGCTTCTGATGAAGTGCTCCTGAAGAGAGCTTCTGATGTACTGTTCACGCAGAAGCTTCTGAAGTCTGATGTGGCAAGAAAAGCAACTGTTACTGTGCGTATTTAATGCCTGCATATGTCAGAACAACTCCAATGGAACAGTTGTCTCCCTGACTCAAACATTCCCCAGCTTTTAAGGAAAGCAAATTCAAAAATGGCTGCTGCACTCTGTTTTCTGCAAAAGTTCAGCACACAATTTCAGCTATCCTAGCTCTCAATTTGCAACGGCTCTTTGCTTAATTTCTGCAAGTCTTCAACAGCTCTAATTTCCTCTATAAAAGGAAGAAGAATTGAAGAAGAAATATGCTAAGACTCTTGAAACAAAACTGCTGAACCTGTGCTCTGTTTTTGTTGTCAAAACTCATAAGTTCACAAAACTCTTAGAAATTCTTTCAGTCTCTGTAACTTAGAATTTCTTAAGGTTAAGAGTCTTAACCTGTGTTGTATTAAGTGAACACCTCTGATATTTTATCAAGTGTTCAATCCAAACTTACTTCTTTGTAATTCTGTTTGGTTTAAATCTCAGTCTGAATACTGAGCATTTGTAAACTCATTCCTGTGTGGTCTGAGCAGTTAGAGTCTCATTCCTTTGTGGTCTGAGCAGGGAGTCTTATTCCTTTGTGGTCTAAGCAAGGTTGGTTCATTCCTTTGTGGTCTGAACATTAGAAGTCTCTTCCTTTGTGGTTGAGCAAGTGGAAATCTCATTCCTTTGTGGTCTGAGTAATTGTAGTCACACTGATTATAGTTGAAATCTCTTGTTAGTAACAAGGGGACTGGACTACTTCCAACTTGTGGAAGGAACCAGTATAAATCTTTGTGTGTCTCTCTTCCCTTCTCTTTTTACTTTCTGAATTCGCTGCAATCAACTTTGATAAAAGTTCAGAACTTGATTCTGAACTTAACATAACTCTGAGAAATAGTTCAGAACTGATTCATATCAGATTCTGAACTTGACTTAAGTTTTTGAGAAGAGAAAGAAACCAGTTTTTGAGTTCACACAATTCAACCCCCCCTTCTTGTGTGTTTTTCTCACCTTCAATTTGGTCACGTATTCTTTGGCATCTTTGAGCATAGTGGGCCAGAAGAAACCTGCTCGTAGTACTTTTTTGGCGAGGGCCTTGGATCCGAGGTACTACCCGCATATACCCTCATGTGTTTCAACAAGGGCCTCTTGGGCTTCTACAGGGTCGAGGCACTTGATTAGTGGGCTGATGAAAACTCGTTTGTACAACGTTCCCTCCACTAATGAAAATGAACAGGCTCTCTGTTTGAGTTTAGTTCTTTCTGAAGGATCTTGAGGGAGCTCCCCGTTAGTGATGTAACGAATTAGGGGTCCTCGTCAGTCCTGTATTTCGGAAATTGCGTTAATTTCGAGTAATCGAGCTTTCTGCCTTTTGACGCTTTGTTCTGTGATGACTTCTTGGATTACTGTTTTGTTCGCGTTAGCAATTCGCGTACTGATAAGTTTTGAAAGAATGTCTACTCGGGCGTTATGTTCGCGGGGAACATGTACCACTTCGACAGATTCGAACTCTTTCATTTTGGTTTGGACCAGTTGAACGTATTCTTGTAGATGTTCTTCTCTCACTTGGTATTCACCAGTGACTTGATATGCGACTAGCTAGGAGTCAATGCATATTTTGATTACTCTGGCTCCCATGTCTTTGGCTATTTGTAAGCCGAGTAAGAAAGCTTCGTATTCTGCGGTATTGTTGGTCATCACAAAGGATAGCCCCAACGACA
This sequence comes from Medicago ruthenica, assembly GCA_018208015.1. Taxonomy (NCBI): domain Eukaryota; kingdom Viridiplantae; phylum Streptophyta; class Magnoliopsida; order Fabales; family Fabaceae; genus Medicago; species Medicago ruthenica. The sequence goes on along the minus strand of CM031373.1, from coordinate 86,714,978 downwards.
CCTCAATTACGATTCCTTCATTGTTTTCAATGATTGCTCCTGCTCCACTCCCCTTTGAAATGGTCGATCCATCAACGTAGAAAGTCCAGATGCCCCCTTTCTCTTCCTCGGAGGGAAAAGTCATTTCGGCTATGAAATTGGTAAATACTTGGGACTTGAGTGCTTTCTGGGATTCATAATGAATGTCGAACTCAGATAATTCGAGCGACCATTTCATCATCCTTCCGGCGACGTCAGGACGTCTAAGTATTTGTCGTATGGGTTGGTTTGTCCGAACAATAATGGTGTGTGCAAGGAAGTATTGTCAGAGCCTCCTGGCCGCTATGACCAATGCAAGAGCGACTTTCTCTATTCTCTGATACCTCGTTTCTGGCCCTTGTAAGGCTTTACTAGTGAAATATGTAGGTCTTTGTCCCTCTGGAGTTTCTCTGGCGCTGACGGCATCAGATGAAACTGAGAGGTACAAATAAAGAGTCTCGTCTTGATTTGGCGGCGACAGGACGGGAGGTTGAGATAAAGCAAGCTTGAGATCGGTCAAAGAGGCTTCACATTCGTCGCTCCATTTGAACGTACTCTCTTTTCTTAGCAATTTGAAGAAAGGGAGAGCGTGTTGCGCTGATTATGCAACGAATCGCGAGAGCGCTGTTAGCATCCCATTAAGAGTTTGGATGCACTTTTTCGACGTTGGAGTCAGATATTCTGTAAGTGCTCGACATTTGTCTGGGTTAGCCTCGATACCTCGTTATGTAAGATAGAAGCCGAGGAATTTGCCCGCTTGTACCCCAAATGTGCACTTCTCAGGATTGAGTCTCATGTTGTACTTTCGAGTTTGTTCGAAAACTCTTTTTAGGTGGGTGGTATGATCAATCTCTTGTTCAGATTGTACGATCATATCGTCCATATATACTTCAAGAATGTCTTCGACGAAGTTCTTGTCGTATACTTTGTTCATCATTCGTTGATATGTGGCCCCTGCGTTTCTAAGACCGAATGGCATTACATTGTAGTAATAGTTTCCAGATTCGGTCATGAAAGCAGTTTTCGTTTTACCTTCATCAGCCATGGGTATCTGATTGTACCCCGAATAGGCGTCCATGAAGGAAAGTAATTTATATCCAGACAAATTATCAACTAATTTATCTATGTTAGGAAGAGGATATGCATCTTTAGGGTAGGCCCTATTAAGATCGGTATAGTCAACACACATACGTCATTTTCCATTAGATTTTTTAACCAGTACAACATTAGAGAGCCAAGTTGTGTACTTGGCCTCATAAATAAAATTTGCCTCTAGGAGGTCTTTTACAGCTTTTTTTGCAGCCTCTGATTTTTCAGGAGACTGCTTCCTACATCTCTGAGCTACAACGCTAGCATTAGGACTAACTATCAGATGATGACATGCGACGCTAGGGTCAATTCCAGGCATGTCAGTAGCGCTCCAGGCGAACATATCAGCATTCTCTCTCAAGCAAGCGATCAGTTGGGCTTGCACGAGGTCTGGAAGATCCTTTCCGATTTTGAAGTTCCTTGACGGATCATCTCCAAACGAAATTAGCTCGAAATCGCCATCAGGGATGGGCCTCAGGATCTCGGTGTTGAGCAGGTCTTTCTTCTCCTTCTTCTGCTCCTTGAGGCCAGACTTGCTGAATCTGGAGTCGAGCTCGACCACGTTTGTGTCCAGAGTGCTCGCATCAATTTTCTCGTCATCCTTAGAGGATGGATTCGACGAGGAAACTGAGTTCTGGTTCTTGTTCGCCTGGAGGAAACATCTTCTAGCAACTTCGATGTCTTCGTGCAGAGTGGCGACGGTATCATTTTTCGCATGGTATTTCAACTTCAGATGAGCGGTTGAACATGCTGCTCCCAATCCTGCTAATCCAGTTCTCCCTATAATGCAGTTATAGAGGGAAGGGCAGTCGATCACTAGAAATGGGATCTTGATGGTTTTTCTAGCCTCCTCCTCCCCGAAGGTTACGAGCATCTCCATGTAACCCCATGGCTTGGTCGACGATCTGTTGAATCCATACAGCTCGGATCCAATATAACGAGAGAGGTTTTTCTCCGTCAGCAGGAGAGTCTTGAATAGACTGGTGTACATGATGTTGCACGAGGCCCCTGTGTCAATCAGGACTTGTCGGACATCAAAGTTGGCCATGTACGCCTGAACTAGCAGGGGTATGGCTGAATTAGGAGCTCCATCAGGCAGCTCATGGTCATGGAACGCCAATGGTGGTCGCCCTCCAGACGGGATGTTGGGGAGGACCAGCTGGTTGACGTTCATGAGTTCTTCGAACTTCCTCTTCATGCTTCACATGGAGAGGTTCATCGCTCCGCCAGTAATCACGTTGACGGAAGGAAACTGTTCCCAGGTGCAAGAGTAGGGAGTTATCTCCCCATGCTCTGGGAAGTTGTCCATCACTTCGACAGACATGGCAACAACAATGTCTTGACTGTTGCCATCAGCAATCTGGTCGACTATCTTTCTTTTGGGAGAAGCAGTCTTGGTGAACTGCTTCAATCGACCTCGTTGTATGAGGATTTCGATTGCATCCTTGAGATGGATGCAAGGTGCCTGTGGCACTTATGGAACCGGCAGTACTTCGTCTTGTCGGCTCCTTTCTTTTCCTGTGTCGAAGGCTTGGGGTATTTGATTCCCGCCTCATTCAAATCGACTGCTGCGATCTCCGTGAGAATCTTCTCCCTCGACGCCACGAGGGGCGTGTATTCGACAAAGCGACCGATAGGTCCTTTGCTTTCGCGAGCAGGTTGTTTGCCTTCTCGAGCAGCTTGTTTGCCTTCCCTCCTTTTCTCTTGGAAAGGCTTTTTGGAGGATTCAGCTGCAGGTTCCTCCTTCCTGGACTTATTCAGGTTGTTGGCGTACAGCTCCTCTTCGTACCTGATGTAAGTCCTTGCGATCACTAGGAACTCGTTTAGAGTCCTTGGGCGATCTAGCTGCACAGCCTTCTTCATGTCGGTGCCGTGGCGAAGTCCCTTAGAGATAAGGTACTTCTTCATTAACTCGTCTGCACCTTTGACTTATACAACCTCCTTATTGAACCTCTCAATGTAGTCTCTAAGGGTTCATTCTTCCCTTGCACAATAGCTTCAAGGGACGCCACAATTTCGGTTGGGTCCTTGAAGCTGTGAAGTGCGCAATGAATTCATGGCATAGATCGTTCCAGGAATCGATGGAGTTCCTTTGGAGACCTTTATACCACGTCATTGCTCCTCGCCTTAATGTGGTGACGAAAAGCTTACATTTGATGGCCCCCTGCACCTCTCTATATGTGAGGACGACTTCAATGTTCTCTATGTGCTCGTTGGGGTCAGTCGTCCCGTCATACGAGTCCATTTGTGGGGACTTCTCTAGCCCCTGAGGGATCCGAGCCTCGCGAATATGACGCTCAAGTCAGTATGAGTTTGAGGAAGGGGATTAGAGAGTAAGAAAAGTCTAACCTTGGGGACTGCTGAGACTCCCCGTTTTATAGAGGTGGGTGGTGCAGGAGTCGTTGTATGGCACACGTGTGGCTCGGCAGTTACGAATTCGTAGGAAGTGTAATCGCCGAGGAGAGATTCGCGGGAACGTGCGAGAAACGTTACTGTTTGTTTGAATCAGTCTTTGTTTGCTCCGAGCACCCCCCTCGTGGGGAGGAGGTGTGTTGCGAGTAATTTACCAGATGTTGGATCTGGGTCAATTTGTATTGGGTCTAAGTGAATGTGCCCAATGATATTTGCTCGCTACAGAACAACTAAGGATGGCTAACAATGACCTAAATCAGAAGGATGAGAGTTAGGAAAATTAATATGGTTGTAGTACCCTAATTTTGTCCAAGTCTTTTTTTTTCATTTTCATTTTTCATTTTTCTTTTTTTTTAATAAATAATAAAAAAAAAAGAAGATTTATTATTATTATTATTATTATTATTATTATTATTATTATTTATTATTATTATTATTTATTTTTATTATTATTTTTAGTTTTTATTTTTATCATTGTTTTTATTATTACTTTTATTATTATTATTATTATTATTATTACTTTTATTATTATTATTATGTTTCATTTTTATTCAAAAGAAGAGGAATTATGCAAAGCAAAAACAACAGAGCCAAGTTGCAGCCAGCACACCTCCTCCTTGCTGTCTTCTTCCTTTTCTTCTTTGTCAAGAAAGTTAAGGAAGGCTGCCCTGCCTGCAGCGCCCTTTCTTCTGGTTTCCAGCATCCACCTTGCCATTTTCTTCCTTTCTTCTTTATCAAAACCAGTCAAAGTAAGCTGCAAACTGCTGCCCTGTTTCTGCAAGTGGCTGCCCTGTTCCAGCACATCATTTCCCCTTACATTTTTCTCTTCTGTTTCCCTGTGTGCAGCGCCTTTCTTCTTTGTTTCTTCCAACCTCTGTCAGGACAGCACCCTTCCTTTCCTGTTTTTCTTCCCAAAATCTTCAAGGATCAATCCCAAAAGCAACCTCTGCACAAAACAACACCCTGTTTTTCCATTTTTCCATCAACTTCTGTCAAACTCAGCTCCAACTTGTTCTGAAATTAACCAAAGTCTTCACTAAGATCACAAGGCAAGGTCACTTCCTTTCCTTTTCATTAAATGCTAACCAAAGTCTTGGTCATAGCACACAAAAAGGTTCAGCTTTTAAGGGATTTTCATGATTACAAATGATCACAATTTTTCCTATATAAGAGGCACGAAAATCAGATGAGAAAGGAGGATTTTTTGGAGAGGATTTTTAGAGGATTTTTTAGAGAAATTTTTAGAGCAAACACAGAACCAAAAGAAACAGCAAGAATTCACAACAGCCTTTGAAAAGAAAAGCTTTGTTTTCTGTTTTCCTTCTTTACAAACAATCACAAACAAATCAAACAATCAAAACAACCACTAAACCACAAAGTAACATCATACAAAGAGTGAAGAACAATAGCAAAACACCATTGTTGTTGCTGTTCATCTTCTTCATCACTTCCAGCTTTGCAAAAACCACAATCATCCAAAAGCCCCTTTCATTTTTCTTGCATCCAAAGCTTTGGCTAGGAGTTTGTAAGTATCCTGAACATTCTCATCTCTTATTTGCATTTCTGGTAGCATTTTGTTCTGCTGTTCCTGCTGTCCTGCATTATTTTTCTGCATTTTTAGTAATCTTTAACTCATTTTTTGCACTAAAAACATCTTTCAAAAACCCTAAAAAATCACAAAGTTTACAAACCACCAAAATAGAAGTGGTTTGCTTCTTTTTCTTACTGTTTTCGAACGTTTTACCCCTCTGAGGTTCTGAAATCAGAAATCAGAAGCAGTCTGAACAGTACTTCAGAAGCACTTCAGAAGCAGCTTCTGAACAGTACTTTAGAAGCAGCTTCTGAACAGTACTTCAGAAGCAGCTTCTGAACAGTGCTTCTGAACCCCAGAGTCTGAACAGTGCGTCTGATGGTCAACAAAAGTCAGCGTCTGAACAGTGCTTCTGAAGTTCAGAGTCTGAACAGTGCTTCTGAAGTTCAGCTTCTGAAGGTTTCGTAGAGCGAAGTCATGGTCGCTTTGCGACCAGTGCTTCTGTAGTTCAGATGCTGAGTTTCAGCTTCTGAAGGTTTCGCAGAGCCAAATTCTGGTCGCTCTGCGACCATAACAGAACTCAGCTTCTGAGTTTAAGCTTCTGAAGCTAGCTTCTGAGGTTCTGAAGTGAGGTTTCAGAGTCTGAAGGGGGCTGTTTACTCATTTTATTTCAACGTACCAAAACATAAAAAAAAAATTCTTTTTTTATGTGAGTGAAAAAGAAAAACTTGGGTAGACACCCGACGCTTCCCCGAATATTCGGAAACGAGGTAGACAATTCGCGTTCGGTTGAATATTCGTCCTCCGTTTAAAATCAATCACAACCCACCAAACTTTATTTTATTCACGCCCATGCGCGTTTTCAAACGGATACCATCGCCCAAGTGCGAGTCCGTCCTTTTTAATTAAACATTTCCCCGCCCATGCGCGTTTTCAAACGGATACCATCGCCCAAGTGCGAGTCCGTCTTTTTTTTCTTTAAAGCAACTTTTTCGCCCAAGCGCGATCAAATTATTTTTCATAAATAAAATCAATCAACAAACAAACATTTGCTACAAAGAACTACATAACTTTGAATTCTCCATCGCACCAGGAGATACGTAGGAGCAAGATCAAATTCTCGTCAAGCACACTAAAAAAAAACTCATTTTTGGTCTTAAATCTTTTCTTTTCTTTTATTTATTCTTTACAAACATTTGGCATGAAACTAACACAATTAAACGCTAAACTAACTAACGGTTCCCGTTGAGTACAACAGATGTGAGGGGTGCTAATACCTTCCCCTCGCATAATCGATTCCCGAACCCGAAATTTAGTCGTAATGACCTTGTTCTCGTTCTCAAAGGGGTTTATCGACGTTCCCCTTTTTAAAAAACAAAACTTCGGTGGCGACTTTACTGTTTTAGCGAGCGCTTTCCGCCCGCACATTTTTCTCGCCGCTTCAATGGTCCTTAAACTGGTTATCCATGTTACAAACAGACTCAGAATTTGTGTTGATACATTTGGATTATATAATTCAAACTGTTTTTCCATTGAATAAAGGTGTTTATAGGGTGTTCGGATTTTATAATACGAAAAAAAGCAAAAACAGACCCTATGTTTTTAGGTTTTCGGGTTATAAAATCCAAATTGATGAAAAACTCTTTTTTTTACCCCATAACAAAGAAAAAAACTCAATTTAGATTATAAAATCTGAAAATCACATGAACATTTTCGTAAAAAAAAATAGAACGCACGAAAAATAAATAGGATAAAAAAAAATAATAGTAAAAAAATATAAAGAGATGACATCATTTGATTCCTAGTCCACTTTCTTTGCCTTACACCAACTACAATAATTTCATGTGTCAACAAGCATATTTCAACATAAAAAAAACAGTATGTTTAAGTAAATTTTATATTTTCCATCGATCAATGTGAAACTAGTATAGACCGTTTAGGATTGAAAAAACATACATGGGATTAAATACTTCCCTCCGTCCTTATATATAAACCATTTTGCATTTTTCACATTTCTTAAGAAAAGTTATTAGTGCAATTAATGAGTCTATTTTGTGTGTTAATATTATCAAATTGTCTTTTATTTATATGTGTATTAAATTTGACTTTTCATATTTCAATATAAGTTAGTAATAATTAATTAAAGGTATGTTTATGAAAAAAATAATAAATAGATCTAGTAATTTGAAAAGAGATTTATATTTAAGGACAAATTTTTAGTCAAACAAGTGCTTATATATTAAGATGGAGGAGGTGCTTACTACTCCCTCCGTCTCAAAATATAAGCAAAAATTAGTCAACAAAAGTTAATGTATTTGGTTCAAAATTTGTACCAAATATATCAACTTATGTTGACTTATTTTTACTTATATTTTGGGACGGAGTAGTACTTAGTAACATTAACATTGCATAAATTCTTTTAAAATGGATATCCAATATGGTTTTCATCAATAATGACTCCAACGACTTACGTGGAACCTTCTGTCAATGGAGCTTATTCTCCTAGAAGTGTTTATTGGTTGCTTCTTGATTCGTCTCTTTCAAATGATAGGGCAATCACAATCACTACCGATAACTCTTGTTAAGGCTATATATTACTCTCTCTGGTCCTTATTATAAGAAGAAAAACCAAAAAACATCAAAATTAATACAATCATTAATTAATATAACTTTTTTAATATTTTTACAACTATACCCTCATAAAAAATTGTGAAGCATACATTCACAAATATTAAAAAGACAAACATTAAATTAGGGGTAGAAAAGTCTTTTAAACAATAACTTCACCTGAAAAGTTGTGACATTTTCTTATAAATAGGACCAAAAAATTTTTTGAAAATTTTCTTATATATAGGACCGGAGAGAGTATATTTTTATTTTTATTTTCAAATTCCTGCCATGATTCGATAAGTCAGATGTTTGTAATAAATTAGTTTTTTATAATTTTTTAATAAATTAATCTTTTAATTTTTTTATGATAAATTGGTCTTTTAAATCATAAAGTATCTATATTATTAGTCATTTTTCATCCAACTTCATTTAAAAGTGCTTATGTTGCCATTTAACATTGACGTTGTTGGTCCAAAAAAAGTGCTTACAAAACCAAACATGATTACTTACAAACATTTACTTCTTCTTGTTACCAAATTCAAACACAATCTTACAGATAAATGTTTCATGAACAACATTATAAATCAAGTAATCCATGAATTTCGTTTCAAACCAAGACTGGATAATACACCTATAAATCATAGTTTTCAGAGCAGTGATTAAATGTACATTAGATTTATCGAAAGTATTTTTTTGACTATAACAAAGTTAACTCATTTCAAACCACAACGTCTTGGCCTTTATAAAATAACTTTAACTATCTCAAATACACATTATGATCCCATGTTTTTGATATTGTCAAACTCGGTATGGTTTTTAGACCTGTCAATAATGTCATCAACCACTAGTGTACAATCTAGTTCAATTGACACTCTTGATATTCCAATAATACCAAACCAGGTGATTGCCTCCCTTAACCCCCACTCTTCCGCTTCAACCGGTGATGTACATCCATCAAACCACTACGTCCTAACCTTTATAAAATAACCTTGAGTATCTCAAATACACATTCTGTGCAAATCTTTGATATTCACTAAGTAAAGTAGCATCAATATTGCATTTTACCCTGTCTTCCGTTGGGACTTGGGGGTTGTCATCGAGCTATGTTTCCTCCATTGTTTTGCACCCTCGAATCTTTGTCTAATTTTGCCGTGAGCCCCTGACAAGGTAAGTCTCTTATAAGTTGCATTGAGACTCTTGTTTCTTGGTACCATCCCATATTTTCTCATTACGTCGTTTACACAAGCACCATCACATCATCATAAAATCACAAGTATTTTCTCTCGAAAAACTGGAAATTACATCAAAGGAAAAATTATCGAAACCTGAAGTGTTCCTCCCATATTTGTTTCGCACTTTCACAACCTAGGAAAAAGTGTCGCTCATTCTCAAAATTTGTTTGACAATGCGGACAAATATCCGTGCATGGTACCCATTTGTGTTGAAGTCTATCACATGTAAGGAGACATCCCCTCTCTATTCTCCACAAGAAAATCTTCACCTTCTATGGAATTTGTAAGTTTCATAAGAGTGATCCATTCCTTGAAATCCTAGATTCTTCATTATCAATGAGTCTTCATTGCATATCGATGAACCAACTTGACGGTATAAACATATTTATTATTAATCTTTCATATCCGCTTATCCTCCCTTTCACCATAGATGGTGGCACTTTTCCTTATCTCACTCACATTCATTCAAAGCATCGTTTAATTAGATCTCACCTCCACGACTTAACCTTTTAGTTGAATATGTTTATCACCACCAAACCTTCCATCCCTTGTGCCATCGAGCTTGTAACATAAGAATTCTCATTTGTTCGCAGCCAAAGATCGCTCCAAACACTTATGCTTCAATCATCCCCTATGCATCATGCTCCCTCTAACGTAAGAAAGGGAATGAAGTCTCGTACCGTGCACGAGTTTCATTAACGGTTGGATTACAAAGTTCCACTCAATTTATTCTATATCCGGCTGAACCATAGTCATCTTATCACCCAAATTAATTTCTTCTACATGATAATATGGTGCATCTTCTACACCTCATCATTCCTCCTTCAACCCGTTTTAATTTTTCCACAGCTCCTCCCTCTATCTTCTCCTTCTGCTAACTTGCTATCAAAATCACGAATACTAAAAAAACTCAGAAAGTAGAAAATGTAAACATGAACTTGGAAAGAAGAGTCTAACAGGCACTCATAAAGGAAAATCCCAAAAGACAAGCTTCACAAATCACAACCCACCCTAAAAATGGAAACAAAATAAAGCTTCAAAATAATAATTAAAAAAAACAATTCCTTCAATTAGAAGTTCTGCAGAGATAAAAAAAGTACTAATAATATGGCGAAAATTAATAAATTTCAGCTTTTCTCATTTATATTTTTTTGAAGGAAGCTTTTCTCATTTATTTTGTTGACCGATTTGTATTAGTAACGAACAAAGCCTCTTCAAGTCCATTAATGATTTCTCTCTCTACAACAAACACCGCCATTTAAGTCCTTCTGTTTTGTGATTGATGTAGTGTTTTGTTTTGTTACACGGTTGTGATTTTCAACGGCGAGACAACAATATTTGATCTACAACTTTATGGCTTGCAGAATCACCATACTCGTCAAACACCGAAAACATAACCGGCATGGCGGCGTCACAACGCTTCCGAAAAACGCTTTCCTTTAACAATAAGTTCACTTACTGTGGCCAAAGCAAACATACCACAACACTTGTCACTTTTGCTTTTGTTTTGTTCGACATATTACAACTGAAGTAGAACATCGATCTTGAGAACACTGTTTATTGATTTGGGCCAGAGTGAGAAAGAGGAAGAAGATTAGAATTGAGAGTGATTATGAGTTGCTAGTGCATGATAAACTTCTGTGGAGCATCATTGTCTCACGTTGAACTCAACCATCCTAAAAATAATTATTTCAATTATTTTTGTCAAAACAATTAAAAAAAAACACTTTTAATGACAAGAAGTTTATGATACAAGCATGTGTAGGGTGAGTTCAAGAAAAAAGCACTAATGTACCATAGGAGACCTATTTCACTTATGCACGCTAGCCAACACCCTATGGGCATCCCCCTTTGACTATCACTTGTGAAACACATATATCCTACGTCGTACAAAACTTGGGATATGACCTAAACACCAGACCAAAAAAAATAGAATTTAAAAAAAAAAAAAATTTAATGACATTCGATTCTCTAAAACAGGCCCAAACGTTTAACACGATAGTCCGTTCTTTAGGAGGGAGTCACTTGGGATCTAGTTGATGCCGCTGAGTAGAGTGTAATATGAATTTCTCTCTTCATCTCAATTTTTAGGGTTTTCGTTTCCTTCAAATTCATTCATCACAGAGAACAGCGACAACATATCATTTGATTACTATGGAAGAAAATAACCACTCCACAGCCTCCGACGCTCCGATTCCGCCGGAAAACCAACACGACGCCGGCGCCAAAATTTCGAAATCGGTGAATGAACTCAACGATTTGTCAATTTCAATTCAAGCTTTCAAAAACAGGTACGATGAACTTCAAAATCATCTCAATTTCATTGAACACGCCATCGATACCAGAACCAAAGAACTCGAAGCCCTAGGCACCACCTCCGCCGCAAATGTAGTCACCGATAACGGTGACATTGTTATACCGGAACCAGAATCGAAACCAAAATCAATTGCTGATGGCGAAGAAATAGAAGAAGAACAAGAAGAAGAAGATCCTGAAGAAGAAGATCCCGAAGAAGAAGAAGAGGTAGAAGAAGAAGAAGAAGAAGAAGTAGAAGAGGTAGAAGAAGAAGAGCAAAAAGAAGAACAACAAGAACAAAAAGAAGAAGAAAAAGGTGAGCCTCACTGGCTGTGCAAAACGATGAATAGCCGTGGTTTGCGAAAGTATATACTTACGCATCTATCTGAAACGCCGTCGCTTAAGGAACAAATCCCGGTGGCACTGAAAAAGGCACCGGAACCAGCGAAATTAGTGTTTGAATGCATTGGTAGATTTTACCTTCAAGGAAGCAAAGCCTATACAACAAACTCACCGATGATTACTGCGAGGCAAGCTTCCATTTTGGTTTTGGAATACTATCTGATGTCTGGCTGTGTTGAAAGTGAAGCAAAAATGGAACGTAAACTGAAGGCAGAAGCTGCAGATGCAGCGGGTGCATGGAGGAAGAGACTCGTTGTTGAAGGTGGTGTGGCTATGGCAAGTGAAATGGATGCAAGAGGTTTGACTCTTTTTCTTGCGTGCTTTGGGATTCATGGTGTTTTTAGGAATGAGGATATTGCGAACTTGGTTCGTTTGAGCAAACCTGGAGAAATCTCGCACCTTCTTCGCGTTTCTGGGAGCCTTTCTAACAGGGTTTCAGGTATGTATTGTATACATGCCTTTGGGAATTTAGGATATATAATACTCATGGTTATGCTTGATCGTTTTACTTACACTTTTACTGTACAATTTGAAATTTGTGATTGTGATCAGTGAAATAAGCTAGGGCATTTCATTTAAGTAAAAGTCAGAACACTGAAAACGAACTCTTTCATGTTGAGACTTGAATGAAAACTTTTATGTAAGATGGAATCCATACTGTTGGTTTGTTTTTCATATTTTATGAAACGAGACTCTCTGTTACCTGCCTACTAACAGCAGGTTCGAAATAAGTATGAGGGGACTTTCATGACACATATAACTATTCAATTTTAATCATGCTCTATGTCGTCAATAGTGTGATACAGCGTGCCATAAGCCCACGATGGCCACCTTTTAGAGTAGCGGCTGCAATTAGCAGTGAAATTGTGGCGCCATACTCGGTTTTGTGGCCGCTATTGCAATTTTGGGGAAAATCCTGTAAAACCCCAAATTTTTGAAACTTTTTTTAACTTGTTGAGGGTATATTGGTACTTTTGCACCCTTTGAGTGACCTAAAATTGTAACCCACGTGTTTGATCGTTCAATTGTGGCCTCCCTCCATTGTCGTGCCCTCGTTCTTCTCTGCTCTCGTTTCACTATTTCTTTGCTTTGCTCGAGTTCTGCTTCGTTTCCTTGCTTTGCTCGAGTTCTGCTTCATTGCCTTACTCTCGTTTGAGTTCTTCTCTGTTTCCTGCTCTGCTGCCATTGTTGTTCTCCTTGATCGTTCAATTGTGGCCTCTCGTTCGTGCTCTGTTTTCTGTTCTGCTGTCATCGTTGCTCTGTTTAGGTTTAGGGTTTGTGCTTCGTCTGCCTGTTCTGTTTGCCTTATTCTTGCTCTGTTCTGTTTGTGATATCAATGGCATCATCCTCCGGTTCTGCAAGTGTACCTTTAGAACTTGATTTTCATGGAATGTTATTTAGATTACATTTTGAACTTGATTTTGATGGGATGTCATTTTGATTACATTTAGAACTTATTTTGATGGGAATTGACAAAGTTAATTATAATTATTAAGTATGATTGTCCCTTTAATTTTGTGTGTATTTCTATTTTTGAGTATATATGTATTCTGTTGGAATTTATATTTACTTTGTACATTGTTTTTTAGTCTTCACAACACCGGCGATCCCGCTATCCGCTATAACATTTTTGGGGTTGGCGCTACGTGCCACTATCTAAGATTAACAACATTGATTATGCTAATGTGCTATTGATAGTTACATATATGATATCAGTCCTCCTTTTTTGGGCATAAATAAATATCTCATAAATGCCCACCTGTTATTTCTTAGCCCGATTCAAATTTTGGCTATAAAATTACACTCCCCACTAACCATTTGTCGCAGACACCAGCAGTTTTGCAACCAGTTATTTTAAGGTCAATTGGGACAGTTCCCTGTGTATAGCATACTGTTGTATTGTCTTAGACTGGTTTACATATGATAGTTTTGATAACTTAATCTAGAACGAACTGGTAGGTGCTTATCGTAAAATTGATGCTATATCCTCTCAAATAAATCTATTTCAGTGACCTTTTTAAGCAATTGCATGGTTCTGCAGTTTATGGTGGGTTTAGAGTCTATTCAATAGCTTAATCTAAAAGGAGGAAAAAATGCTTTGGTAGTGTTTATTTTATTAAAATGAAGAAACTAAGATGAAAAGTTTCCTTGCAAAGATTCCCCCTTTATATCTGATCATTTGCTCAATTCACGTATCTAAGTTTCGGAATGCCTTCTCATGCTATTCAAACTCTAGTACCCAACCACCCTCCCCTAGACATGTTCCAACTGTAACTAACTGGACTGGCATCCAACTATCTGATTGTACCCCTATTCCTATTTATTCTTCTGAATCCTATCACACACCCTTAATGATTGTATGAATGCCTTTTGCTTTCTCATATTTTGAAACATAAGTTTTTCTTAATGTCACTGATTATTGTTTTGGCCACAGATATTGCTCAGGGAATGATGAAAAAGGGCAAAGTTGTTGAAGCCCTTGACTTGGCTTATACCTTTGGGTTTGAAGAGAAATTTTCTCCCCAGACAGTACTGAATTCGTTTCTACAAAAGTCTAATGAAGTTTGGAAGAAAGCAAAACAAGCACGTGATGTTCCTAGTTTGCTGGTATGTTCCAATTGAGTAGCTGACCTTGTTTTTTTGTTATGCTTCATAAAGGACATTGATATTTATTATGTATTGATCTTTGACAGAATAAAGCAAATGGAAAATATTTATCTGATTTGAAATCGGTTATCAACTGTTTGGAAGGTCACAAAGTTGATTTTGCAAAACTTCTTCCTGATTGGAAACTTAAGGATACAATTCTCAAATTGGAGAAAGATATTCGTGATGTCACTGAAAAAATTGAAGACAATTCAGCGTCCAAGAGAAAATTGGACAAAAGCAGTGCATCAAAGAAAGTGAGTGGTCCAGACACAAAACGAACAAGGCACGCTGTGAGAGATCCTTATGTGGCATCACCTTCAGTAACTACCTTGCAAAGGCAAAGGATTGCTGGTCATTTGGATGGCAGTTCATATGATAGTTCATTAACAGCTCATTTTCTGGAGGGTAGATCCTATGGCTACCCAAATAATTATTCCACTGTAGCATCTGCTGCACAAATTGGATCTGTTTCAGGATCATTACCCAAAGGTTATCTTGGAAGGGGAGTGTCAATTGGGGGAGCCATAGGTGGTCCACTTTCTGGCTATCAGAGTGATATGCCAATTGATAATGTTGGGACAACGCTGAATAGCAGTAGCTCTCTGTATAGTAGATTGCATAGTGTAGATGAAGGGGCATTATCTTACGGTAGATCAGTCGAGCCGAGTTTTGTAGGACAACCTTCATCAGCACGAGTAAATCATATGTATGGGAGAACATCTGCAGAAGGTTATGCAGGTTTGCCAGATCATCACTCTATTGGTGTTCCTAGTCATGGTGGAGGTTCTGATTTGTATAGCTTTGCTGATGCTGTATTCGATGTGTAGTCAGTCCAGGGCAGCAAGTATTCTCCAATAAAACTTGTGTTTTGATAAGCTGGATGCAGACACCATCCCGTAGGATAGTCAGCTTAGATTTTGTTTGTTTTGATATTTATAGGGAAAGACCATAGGATTGACACATGCAGATAATGACTTACTTTGTCAGCTCTCTTCAGCTGCTAAACAGTTAATTAAATTGCCATGGATGGTCAACGTGCCTGTAATTTTTTAAAGTTTGATTTCAACTATAAATCGCTTGTGTTAAATTATGTGCATAACTTGTATTGAATTCGTATTTGATGCCATAGAAATTATAGCAATGCACTTGTTTCACCATTGCTTTCTTGTGTAATCTCAGCGTAGATAATGTTTCATTGTTGCGGTTGCTTTGTGGAGTTTATGGAACTGACATAATGGCTGTATTTGTGATAATTTGCACCAAAGGTCCACAGAAGTTGTGTGGAAAGCATTTGCTTGATGGCTGAAGTTGTTGCCAACTTGGCTACAAATAGGACCATCTCAAATTCGTTTCCAATGCAATATTGATGCTTCTGTTTCTTTTCATAAAAAAAAACAGATTGATTTAGGTATCCGAGATCAAGGATGGAGGCTGGGGATTTGAGGAGGTTCAACTAAACCCCTTGAACTTCAAAAAAATGGAAATATGCCTTTATATATTTTGCATTTCAAACTCCTTGATTTTTTATTTTTTTGGTCCATTAGTCCAAAAGGTTCAAAAACTAATAAATTTGAAACCTTTAAACTAGGATCGTGATTCGTGACATTGCCATTGTTCGGGATGATGCGAGAAGTTTTGTACTTGCTAAAACTTAATGGTTCTCTCTTTTATGCCGAGTGGATGAGGGGGAGGTGTGAAGGTTTTTATCACCAATACATTGAGTGCATAATCTTTCCTTCGATAAAGTAGATTTTGAGCAAGATTTGAAGAGTAGTCGACAATTTTCACTCTTCTAAAGATGATGTCTTTGAATTTATGTTTTTTTTTAGGGTGTTGCTAATCAGTGCTCTAAGAGTTGGTTAAGGAATCCACTAATAGAAATATTCTTGGAAATATAAACTTCTTATTTTTATCTTAGCAATAATCACACCACTTTTTGATGCAAACTTACTAATTTTAACACCTTAACCAATGCTTCAAGGGCACTCATTAGCATTCTCATTTTTTTTATATAATAAAAAGGGCCGAAGTCCAATAATTTGTTGTTACGTTAATAACACTAATAATGTTTACAAAAAGACATATCAATGAAGTAACTCGTGATTTAATTAAGGCGACACATTGTTGGCTAATTTTCATATGAGAAATGCTAACTAGTATCCCCAGGACACTAGTTAAAGAAAATAATATATAAATTTTATATTGAAAAGTAGAATATTCAACTTTATAAAATCAAAAAATTGTTGTTTTTAATAAAAAAAATGTTTTTTTTTTTACTTTGTTAACTAACGCCTCAGACATTAGTTAGCATTACCATTTTGGTATTTATTTTTTTTATAAGTAAGTTTTCATATTTATTGATATCACTTGTGTTGATTATATTATAGGATCATATTATATGCTGTGATGATCTTGGTGGAAGATGATCAGAGTGTACAAATTACACGCTACACTGATAAAAACCGGACAACACCAAAACCCACACTCTCTCCGTTCCTTCTTCCTCGCCTGCTCCGACTACCCCGCCACCGCACGCTATGCCGCCGCCGTCTTGCTCCGCCTCCCCACTCCACCGGACCCATTCTCCTACAACACCATCATCAAACACGCCTCACCCACTGGGGCCGTTTCCCTTTTTTCCCATATGCACCGTAACTCCGTCCCCTTCGATCACTTCACTTTCCCACTCATCCTCAAACACCACCAACACCACCACCTTCTTCATTCTCTCATTTTCAAGCTTGGTTTTGATTCCAATATCTTTGTTCAGAATGCGCTTATCAATGCTTATGGTTCTCGTGGCTCACTCGATGTTGCAGTTAATCTGTTTGATGAAATGCGTCATAGAGATATTGTTTCTTGGTCTACTTTAATATCTTGTCTTGTTAAAAACA
Organism: Medicago ruthenica; assembly: GCA_018208015.1. Classification (NCBI taxonomy): domain Eukaryota; kingdom Viridiplantae; phylum Streptophyta; class Magnoliopsida; order Fabales; family Fabaceae; genus Medicago; species Medicago ruthenica. Next base: position 86,697,846 of record CM031373.1, on the reverse strand, counting down.
ATCTTCCAGCTGAAGCTCTTTCTGTTTTCCAACAAATGCAGATGGGTCATCCTGATATTCGAAATTCGCCTGATAGGGCTATTATGTTGAGTGTGATATCTGCGGTTTCGAGCTTAGGTGTGATTGAATTGGGTATTTGGGTTCATTCTTTTATTGTTAGGATGGGGATTATTATGACTGTTCAATTGGGTACTGCTCTTATTAATATGTATTCGAGATGTGGGTCGATTGATCGTTCTGTTAGGGTGTTTGATGAAATGCCGGAGAGAAATGTAGTTACGTGGACTGTGTTGATAAATGGGCTTGCTGTTCATGGACGTAGTAGGGAAGCTTTGAAAGTTTTTGATGAGATGAAAGAGTCTGGTTTGAAGCCTGACGGGGCGTTATTTATAGGTGTTTTGGTGGCTTGTAGTCATGGTGGTCTTGTGGAGGATGGTTGGCAGGTTTTTGAAAGCATGAGGGATGAGTTTGGAATTGAACCTATGCTTGAGCACTATGGTTGTATGGTTGACCTTCTTGGTCGTGCAGGGCTTATTCTTGAAGCTTTTGATTTTGTGGAGGAAATGCCTTTGAAACCAAACTCTGTTATTTGGAGGACTTTGCTTGGGGCATGTGTGAATCGTAATCATCTTGCGTTGGCTGAAAAAGCCAGGGAAAGGGTCATTGAGCTTGACCCACATCATGATGGGGATTATGTCCTTTTATCAAATGCATATGGTGGAATTGGTAATTGGGGTGGTAAGGCTGGCTTGAGAAATTCTATGAGGCAGAATAGAATTGTCAAGGAGCCTGGGCTTAGTTTTATCCATATTGATCAAGTGGTTCATGAGTTTGTCTCTGGTGATCACGTTCATCCACAATGGGAGGAGATTACAAAATTTTTAGCTTCAATTATAGATACTGTAAAACTTGGAGGCTACACCCCTAATACTTCCTCTGTGTTACATGATATTCAAGATGAAGAGAAAGAGCATTGTGTGGGTTATCATAGTGAGAAATTGGCGGTGGCTTTTGTACTTCTTTATCATAGGGATAGAAGGACAATTAGGGTCATTAAGAATCTTAGGATTTGTTATGACTGTCATGATTTCATGAAGCATGTTTCGGGTATCTTTGACAGAGATATTATTATTAGAGATCGAAATCGGTTCCATCACTTTAGCAAGGGATCGTGTTCTTGTCGAGATTTTTGGTAAAGTATGTTAGTTGATGTAAAAAATTCTATGTCAACATTCATTTGTCAGCATCAATAAAGGATCCTGCAAGGTGGAACTGGGCATGGAATTAAAATTTATGAACACTGACGAATAAACGAGTTTATAATACTATTCAGAAATTAAAAATGGTAATAGTGACTGATTGTATTTAGTATGGTAAAATTATTATGTATAAACAACAATAATCTGTTAGGATTCACTTGAAACTGATAAATAACTTCTAGTGCACATTTCTCATATAGTATAGACTCAATGACAGAATTTTCAGTCTCTTCAGTTTCTTTAGTTTCCCTCTTTTCTTGATTCGTCAGACGGCAAAAGGGTTTCTTGTTGTGCGGGGTTTCGGTTTCTCTTTCGTCTTAGGTTGCTGGACTATATTGGTGCGTGTCCAGACTTTCTGCTGGGCTAGGCAATGATTGTATGCTTTTCTCAAAACTGAGTGACTCTTCTAGGGGAGAGACCAAATTAATAGGCTTTTTATGTCACGTTTGAGGCTGGTGAAGAGGGGTTTGAAGTAAAAGCACGATTGTAGTGTCCAACAAGACCCCAAAAGTAAACACCGAAAGAGATTATATCATGTGATGAATGACCAAGCATGCCGTACAATTAAACTAGGAGGAAAACAGGGTGAAAAGAAATCAAATGAGGAAATACAACACTTCATGTTAGGCATATATATACCCTTTTGGCTTGGCCAGGCTCATTGCAAGACTAAAAATAAAACGGAAATTAATTTGGCTTTCATAAGACTTGAGAAAATATAATGAAAATGGCATGCTTCCTAGTGGTTTCTTTAGCACTGTGGAGCATGCTTTTGATATCTGTCTCCACATATGATTCATCAAGGGAGCCATTATTTTCTGCAATGTTTGTCTTTGGCGATTCATTAGTGGACAATGGAAATAACAACAGGCTCTACTCTATAGCAAAAGCCAACTATAGGCCTTATGGCATTGATTTTCCAGGGGATCATCCAACTCCAACTGGCAGATTTTCTAACGGGAGAACAATCATAGATTTTCTCGGTAACCTGCTTCTCTGATTACATAAAACAAGATAATAAAAATAAAAAAAAAAGGAATTTTGCACTGACATCGCAGTTTTGTAGGGGAAATGTTGGGTCTTCCTTATCTACCACCTTTTGCAGATACCAAAGAACAAGGTATTGACATTTCCAGAGGAGTAAACTTTGCTTCAGCCAGTTCTGGGATACTTGATGAGACAGGGCGAAATCTGGTAATCCATGTGCTAATTAGTTTGTGTTAACTGGAACTGCTTTTTATTGTGTTTTTATGAAACTGTTATGTGGCCACAGGGAGAACACATTAGCTTTAACCATCAGGTGAGTAATTTTGAAACAGCACTAAGTCAGATGAAGACCCTGATGGATGATGAGAGTTTGAGTCAGTACTTGGCAAACTCATTGACAGCAGTGATCATTGGCAGTAATGATTACCTAAACAACTATCTCAAGCCTGCATTTTATGGTACTAGCTTCATGTACAGCCCAAAAAACTACGCCGAGATCCTCATTGAGGCTTACAAAAACCATATTTTGGTAAAGTTACTTGCATACTTTATATTCTTGTAGAAAATTTAGTGAGTATTTTGATTCTTAAAATTGTAGTGGGTGGACAGTGTATTTTCCCAAAAATTAATGAATTTTTAAAATGATATGTAAAAATGAAAACCTTCAATGACATTAGTCCTTTTGAATTAGTCAATCTAGTCATTGAAATTCTTTCAAAGGACTAATGTGATCGAGTGTTTTCAATTTCAAATACTATTTTAGAGTTTCATTAATTTGACCCCTATAATTTCAAGACTATATTAGTGATTCATTCAAAATTTGATATATTCTAGTAGTCCGCTGTAAACATGTAATTTTAAAAAATGATATAGAAAGCACTGCTACTATACTACTGCTAAATATGTTACAGGCCCTTCATAGTTTGGGACCGAGAAAGTTCTTACTGGCAGCGGTTGGGCCACTCGGTTGCACACCGTATCAACTATCCAAAGGCATGATCCCTCAAGGACAGTGCCGTTCCTATGTCAATGACATGGTTGTCTTGTTCAATACTTTGTTAAGATCTTTGGTAGATCAACTGAACACAGAGTACACAGATTCAATTTTTGTATATGGTGACACATATAAAGTTTTCAGCGAGATTATAACAGATCCAAATAGCTATGGTAAGAAATAAATGTCCTTAAGATCTTTGGTCATGATGTGTTTGATATAACATGATGATTGTGATTCTACTACAGGGTTCAGTGTAAGTAATGTAGCGTGCTGTGGTTTTGGAAGGAATAAAGGACAGATAAATTGCTTGCCAATGGCTTATCCATGCCCAAATAGAGACCAATATGTGTTTTGGGATCCCTTCCATCCAACCCAGGCTGTGAACAAAATTATGGCTAGTAAGGCTTTTACTGGACCACCCTCTATTTGCTACCCAGTGAATGTGTATCAGATGGCACAAAAGCATTTACCATCTGCTCAAAACAATGCCTCAATCGCGTCTAATATATCAAAGTAAAAATTCTGTGTAACGTTTTGATGTGGTTGGTTATAATATGAAAGTGGCTTTTGTTGTGGTCAGTTATATATGAATGACTACTAAAAAAAAAATGTTATATATGAATGACTGCTCAATGTAAAACATAACAATGATCCTATTGCAAAAGTCACATTAATTAACTAAAGTTCACTTGCGTTCCACCAAATTTATATAGAACTCATTTAAATTTTAACCAATTAAGATAATTTGTTAGAAAATGTGTGTTATAAAGTGTCTTCATAACACTATTGAAAATGTTATTCAGAGCATTTGTTAAAATATCAAATATAGTAATAATGTCTTAGAAGTTGTGTAAACAATTTTTTAAAAGTTTTAAAATGATCTTTTCAACGCAACATTTTTTTTCTCCTTAACAAGTGTCATTGGCTAATTGCACTTGTTACCCTATTTTATATGTCTCAATCTAACAAATTGATATGAAGACACAAAATAATAAGTTTGTTTTATAGAACAAAATAATACGTTGGCATTGAATATCAGCACAGACTCGATACACATTAACACAATGTATTTTTTTTTGAAGCAACATTAACACAGTGTATGTCCACTTAATCTCTTGTTTTAAATAAATGAAATAATAGAGTATTATATTTATATTTATAGCAATGTCTGAAGGAAAATTCTTATTTTAAATAAATAAAAACGAGGGTTTGTTTATACGTTAAAAAAATTATTTAAATGCTTGTTTAAATTCATATTTGAGAGCATGACTATCAGATTGTGTCTTTTGTGTTAAGGAACCGGTGTTAGTGGAAACCGATATTTGGTTTAACATTGGGTGGTAATGATCACCCATGATGTCTAAAGGTGTATCTGGGTTGGTTTGGATTGGGTTTGGCCAAACCTAAAACTCGAACCATAAATGGTACTCCGATTTGAGTAAGGTTAATCATCCGTTATACTATTTGGTCGGTTTGAGCAAACCCACTAATTTTCGGTTTGGGTTGGGTAGTTGGTTACCCAGATTATTTTTCTGTTTTTTTTATTTAATATTAAATGACTAAATAATGATTCCTCATATTTTTTTTCATAAAAAATACCCAACTTTTTCATTTTCTAAAAAAAATTGTGTGACTTATTTTCATTATATTTTAACCTATAAAAATAATAAATGATAATATCAAATAATAAATTTCATCATAAAATACTTGCAACAAACTAAAGTTGCATGACATAAAATTGCATTAGCATCAAAATAACCAAAAAGTTCAACATCCAAATTTGTAACTCTAACATGTTTTGATTTTCAACATAGAATGTTTTGTGTCAATATGGAAAATTAGACTTGATTTATGACCAAAATATATATTTATTTTTTTGACAAATGACCAAAATATTTTGTATTCTCTTTCTTCCCAATGAAAAAAAATGTTGACATTAATGGGTAAATGAATTTATTGGATTTGGGTCTGGTTTTACTCGAAACCCGTTATTTTTTTATGCGTTTTTTATTTTTAAAACCATACTCACCCAATTATCCAACTCAACCCACTTTTTTGGGTTTTTTGTGGGTTTGACCGGATTTTTCGGGTTGACCCATCTCATGTACACCCCTAATGATGTCAATGCAAACCACGGTGCTTTATTTATTTTTTTGACAGATTTTTTTATATGGTTTGGTGGGTAGGTTGCATGAATATTAAAAAATGTAGTTGAGTTTTTTAAATAGTTAAAAAGTGCAAAATAAAAAAAAATAGATGAGGCTCATTTAAAAAACCAAAATGAGTATCATGGATGTGGATGCTCTAATTGTCTAATGATGGATATGTATTTGTTGTATTTGTCAATACCATGAAGTCAATACAGTCATACAATTATTTCGGTTAATCCAGTGGTTCCTCAGCAATGAGCCACACATATTTGAATATTGTCTCACATGAGACTTCTCCCGACCTTTTTTTTAAATATAGTTCTAGATATATTAACATTGCATCATTAAGAAAATATTAATATAGTTCTAGGCATATTTAATATTGCATTATTAAGAAAATGGTCGTGGAGAGTTAGAATTGAAAAAGAAAGTTTAAGTTTAAGATATTGGCAATGAGAAGAAATAGAGTTTAACAAGCCCGTTGCCTAAAGAAAAATGTAAGGGTAATTATTTTTGGAGGGATAAGTGGGGTGAAGAAGGATTGCTTTAGAATGTGACCAATTTATCCTAAATAAGGATAAAGAGACAAATTCGTACCAAATGAAAATTTGAGATAGCCATGATGGTCTATTGAAGGTGGAGGAGGAATTGAATAAGGGTGAAGAGATAAGAGCTAAATTTAAATGATATGGAATTTGGAAGAGATCATTAATTGGGAGAGGAAAGAGCTATTTGTTCTCAACACAAAAAACAGTTTTCAAACATAGAATTAGGGTAGCACTTTGGATTAATGGTATACGATGTAATATAGTGAGATAAAATGCACTGAATGATATAATATAACTAACTTGCATATTCCATTACATATCACTTTATTCTATTCTATATCATCAATTCAAACTTACATTAAATCTAACAATCCATCGATTTTCTTCAACCCCGTTGGAGCCAAATGCCATGACATTAGTAGAAAGAAAATATATAATTGAATGAATAAAATTTAAAGTATTTTTTTGCAAAGCTATTTTCTATAGTAAAAAATATCAAATAAAATGAAGATATATATTAAAAATAAAAAGTCTCTTATCATATGGTTATTTTATGTAAATTTTCTCTCTTTTTTTTTTTTATCTTAATCATGTTGTCTACTTGAGAAATAACTACTTGTAATTCACTCTTAGATATATAGATAAGTAAATTATGGTTGATGATTGTGTCAATCACCATGAGAAATAACCACTTGTAATTTACACTTAGATATAGAGATAAGTAAATTATGGTCGATGATTGTGTAAACCACAAATCAAAGTTGAATACACACAATTGGTTATACATAACTGAATTTTGATAACTAATCAAAAGTATTTTAAGTCAAACTCGCTCACCTAAATATATCTTAATGAATTACACAATTTTTTTATTGACAAGATTTGATGAGCTACACAATTAAAATTGCAATAATATGGATAGAGTTTATAAGCACTCCTATGTATTAAACAAGCGAGTTACATTAAAAAAATCGTAAATTTTTCCTTCACTGGAGATTTTTTTTTGGGAATTTCTAAATGATGAAAGAGAATTAATGTTTTCATATTAGTTTGATCCTTATTTAATATATATATATATATATATATATATATATTAGTTTGATCCTCGCAAATATAAAAAAAATATAGTTTTAGTCATGGTAAGATTTTTCTTTTTAACTTGTCCTCCTTTGCAAAGTCAGATTATTTTATTTTGTAAAAAAAATATTTTTAGTTCCAAACTATTTTTTTTTGTCAAAAAAAAATATTTAGTGTGGAACTATTTTTCTTAGTTCCAAACTACTTAAAAACATGTGTTCACACGGGTCCTTTGGATAGATTCTCATACTAGATCTTCTACCCGTGCTGTCGCACGGGCCATAAACATCATTGACATTTTTGTAATTCAAATAGAAACTGGTCAAACATACAAAAACACAATAATATTGTTACATTAATACAGTGTCGAGTGTTTACACATTTTGGAAAATCTCTTTATAAACTACATTTGTAGTGGTATTGATGCAAACACCATTTTCATCAGTCAGCAGAATTTTAAGACCATTTCTTGAGGTAACTCTTGAGATTGCAACACATAGCTGACCATGCGAGAAGACTGATTGTGGAAGATATATGCCAACTTGTTTAAGTGATTGTCCTTGACTTTTGTTAATAGTCATTGCAAAACATTATATGTGTAATAATAACATTGACTAACAAACATTATGAAACATTTTTTTGTAAACTACATTAGATGTAACATTTTGTGTCTTCGCCTTCTTCATCAGTTAACAATATCTTTAATTCTTGTTCTTGAAGTAACTCTAGACATGACAACATATACTTGACCAAGATAGAATATTGATTGTGGAAGATATATTTTAACATGTATAAGTGATTACCCTTGACTTTTATTAATGATCATAGCAAACGAAACAACAAACAAACATCGTCGTCCTTGAAAATTGAAAAGGATCCTCTTATAAGATGGAGTCAATGACAATATTGAGATAGAAATCTTATGACCAACATTGCTTCCTCATATCACCTTTGCTTTTAGAAAGAGGATTCGAAAGTCATAGTATTTTTTTTTTTGCAATTAATGTATAGTTTATCATTAACATGTGAAGCTATAATATATGACTTTTTTTTAGGGGCTATAATATGCCACATCTATATTATGGTATAATGCATTGTGATATACATAATCATTCTATAAAAATGTTATATGCAATGAAATAAGTTCAAATAGTATAGCTATACCTTTGTTCGACATTTAGCAATAGAGAAAAAACACAACTTGTAGTAGTATAATCTATGTATAGACATCAGCATGCATGTGTATCAAAGGCTAAAACTAATTTTAAATTTCAAAGTACATAGAGCATCCAGATAATTAATGCATAACTGGTTTTTGAAAAACACACATGAAACACGGTTCTCTATTGATCTCGAAAAGTGAGTTATGGTTAGATGCTCAATGCAATCTTCATACCCAATACTGCAATACATGATAGGGCCGAAATTCTTTTGGGAAATTACATAGAAATAATTGTCTCTCATTTTCTATACATTATAACAGCCAACAACATACGATGCATTGATTTCCAATGTACCTAGAGCACCAATGATAATAATGTACATACACATTAGCTCCATTAATTCCCACTAATGCCATCAGTAGGTGTGTGACTCTATGCAACATAGGAAATGCACATTAGCTCCATTAATTCCAACTAATGCCACCATTGGGAAACAAATATAATCAATGATGTAATGAACTACCCATGTGTGTGGCTCTATGGTGGGGGTTGCGCTCACATTTAATGTATGGCTTGGGAAAACGAAAACTGAATTGCAAGAGGCACGTTCAGTTTATGAGGTAATAATCTGCATGGGAAATAGAAGAGAAACTGAATAGATGGGTGTGTGACTCCATGAGTAAAGGAAAGTGCAACATTAAATGTTTGGCTTAGAAAACGAAAACTGAATTGCAAGAGGAACATTCAGTTAATGAGACAATAATCTGCATGGGAAATAGAAGAGAAACTGAAGAGATGGGCGTGTGACTCTATGGTGGAATTCAAACTCACATTAAATGCCTGGCTTGAAAAACGGAAAATGAATTGCAAAAGGCACATTCAGTTATGGAGTTAATAATTTGGATGAGAATAAAGAGAAACTAAAGAGATATCCATAGTCACAATCAAGGCACGTGAAGACATATCAAAAGAATATCAAAAGTGCGGCAACATTGGTAGTAACATCTGGATACACATATGGTCCATGTGCTGATTATTTGCGCCTAAAACAATATCCTTTCTATTTACATACTCGTAAAACATATATTTAAAACGATAAAGGCCGACGAAAACAAACATCAACGACTGCTTATTAACATGATGTGATTTACAATTATTTTGATATAAAGAAATATAGGGAACGATCGTTATTAATTCAAAATATACCTATTCAAAAACATTTATCTAAAGTTTGATGTTGCACTATCCTACTATGATTAAAAATTTACTCGTGAACGACCTTTACTCGATGTTGCATTATCCTTTACTCGTGGACGGCCTTTAAATTAGCATATGCTTGATCTACATACACTAAATTTCAGGTTTAGATAACCAACAAAATGCAATGTTGTTGATACAACTTAAAATGCATATCTTATATGTACTTAAGCATTAATTGGAAAGCATGCCATAAGGATAAAGATTAATTTCATTAGATAATTTGCCAAATTTAGATCATATGGGATACAACATTCAGCTTTATATGATAGCCCAAGTTCGACGACTTCCACAACTTAAAATCTTAAAAAAAAAAAAAACTTAAACACCAAAAATGTTGACCTTACATCAAAACAAAATGGTAACTTAAGATACAATTTATAGTCAAAAGCAACTTAATACTAAACAAAGTCTTCCACGACGATGTTCCAAAATCATTTAATGCTCATCTATGCGTGAATGACCCTAAGATAGAAAGTCTCGTTGCGTCCAGCAAAAGGTGCGCCAACCATAAGGCGTGATCTGGGACGAATTCTTCGTGCAAGCACCATCCTCTTCCACCCACCTCCAATTTTAAAATGAGCACCTCCTTGTGTTCCATCACCAATGAGCAGCTCCTTAGTATCCACCAGTGTTGTGCATCGATCAATTTGGTCGCCAAAATCATGACCAAACATGCTTGGCAGTAGAACCGCACCCTGCAAATCAAAACACATTTCATAAACACATCAAAATTGGACAAATTTTATCAAACCACTTAGATATACGATGTACACAACACTAACGTATTCCACGTTAAATTCCACAATGTATGTCCTATACTTGACGCGCAACTCGTTCACAATCTTGTCCAGATCAGAGCTTGGGTTCGGATCCAATGCGGCTATTAGAAAACAAAAGAGCAGGATCAACATTGTTGGAACAAAATGTATGAACAACTCTCTTTTGGATAGGGGGAGATTGTTGAAACAAAATGTATGAACAAACTCTCTTTAAGGTTTTGATGATAACAAAGTGTTAAGAAGAAAAATTGGTATTGTTAATGCTTTGTTCTAAGTTGTGCAGAACCATGTTCTTAATGTTGGTTAATTAATATTGGTTATCGAAGAACAAGCTAAGAGCAAGAAGGAAAGCTTAGAAGCTTTGTTGCAAGTCTGAAGCAAAACTGGGTCTGAAGCAGCTTCTGAAGGCAGAGTTTGAAGGGTGCGTCTGAAGGCAGAGTCTGAAGGGTGCTTCTGAAGGCTGAGTCTGAAAGTCAACGTTGGTAAACGTCTGAAGGCTGAGTCTGAAGGTCAACAGAAGTCAACGTCTGAAGGGAGCATCTGAAGGTCAACAAAAGTCAACGTCTGAAGAAGTGCGTCTGATGAACAGTGCTTCTGAAGTCTGAGTCTAAAGACCTGCGTCTGAAGTGAGCTTCTGATGAACAGTAACCTGAAGAAGCTTCTGAAGTCTGACGTGGAAAGAAAAGCAACTGTTACCATCAGCATTTAATGCCTGCAGTGTCAGAACAACTCCAATGGAACAGTTGTCTCCCTGGCCAAAACATTCCCCAGCTTTTAAGGAAAGCAAATTCAAAAATGGTTGTGTGACTCTGTTTTTCTGCTCAGTTTTAGCTCACAAACTCAGCTGGACCTAGCCTCCATTTGCAACGGCTCTTTGCTTAATTTCTGGGCAATCTTCAATAGCTCTATTATCCTCTATGTTGAGTATTTTGAAGTTGGCTGCATGTTTTGGCAAATCCAATGTGTTGAATAGAAGCATCTCCATGTTTATAACAAGTCTTCAGTTGCAAGAAATTTCATTTGAAGCTGTTCAGAAGTTATTTGGACCTTCAGACGCTGAAATCCTTCAGACTCTGAAATAGTGAGTCTGAAACATCAGACGCACTATTGAAGTGTTGACTTTTGTTGACTTCTTCAGAAGCTGGTTATTTTCAAGAGTTCTTTCTATGCGAATCTTTGCGAGATTTAACAAGGATTTATCCACGCATATGTCTTCTAGAATGCTGGTTGATTTGGTGAAGATTTATTGAAGATTTGGCTCGTATTTATTAAGTTCGTATTTTCTGATGCAATCTTATGAAGATATAATGCTGTATTATTTGTTTCCTTTTCAAGCCATTCATTATTTAGAAACATATCTATTCAGAAGATTGAATTCATATTTATGAGAGTTGCTGAAGTTTATAAAAGGAGAGGTGCTTTCATTGTTGAAGACTTACGAAGAATTGAGAAAAATCAGAAATAGAGTCTTAGAGTTTTTAAGCTTTTAGCTTTGTTTGTGCACCACTCTATTGAGTTGGTTTAGGTGTGTTATTGAGTTGTAATCACTCTAAGCTTGTAGGTACGAGTGCAGTTTTTGTATTTTGAAGGTGTTCTTCAAAACTGGTTAGTTTTTTCGAATTGTTCAGTAACAGGTTTGTTACTTGAATAGGAAGTTAGAGGTTTTCTAATACTCAACGTGTTGGGTAGAAATCTGACTAGGAGGTGATTGTTTGCTTAGGCTGGGAACTGGGGTTCAGTGTCTTGAGTCTTAAGGAATAATTCCTATAGTGGATTTCCTTTCTGGATTGGTATCCCCCAGAGTAGGAGGTGTTTACTCCGAACTGGGTTAACAAATTCTGTGTGCCTTTTTATCTTTCCTGCACTTTATTTTGCTGCCCTTGCATTGTGTTTGCTTGTGTTCTGTTTTTGCAATTTATTGTGTCCTGCATATTGTTCAGAACCTGTCCAGCCAGAATTTCACTCTATATAAGGATGAAGATTTGAAGAGAAAAATTGCCAAGACTCTGAAAAACAAAAGACTGATTTCGTGCTCTGTTTTGCTGTCAACATTCACTAAGTCACAAAAACTCTTAGGAATTCTTACAATCTTAGTATCTGAGAATTTCTTAAGTTAAGAGTCTAAACCTGTGTTGTATTAAGTGAACACCTCTGATATTTGATCAAGTGTTCAACTCAAACTGTATTTGTAAAATCTGTTTGAAACCTCAAAGTCTCAGTCTATATATTGAGCAAACAAAAAGTCTTATTACTTAGTGTTCTGAGCAATTAGAGTCTCATTACTTTGTGTTCTGAGCAGAGAAGTCTCATTACTTTGTGTTCTGAGCATTGGAAGTCTCTTGACTTAGTGTCTTGAGCATTAGAAGCCTCTTACTAGGTGTTTGAGCAACTGGAAGTCTCTTCCTTTGTGGTTGAGCAATTGTAATCAGTTTGATTATAGTTAAAATCTCTTGTTAGTAACAAGGGGACTAGACTACTTCCAACTTGTGGAAGGAACTAGTATAAAAATCATTGTGTCATTCTTCCCTTCTCTCTTTTAAGCTTTAATCCGCTGCTCTAAACAAACTCTAAAAAAGGTTTAGAACTGATCAACATCAGATTCTGAACTTAACTTAAGCTTTTGAGAAAGAAAAAGGAAAAACTGCCCACACACAATTCAACCCCCCCTTCTTGTGTGTTTTTCTCACCTTCAGTTGGTATCAGAGCTCCGGTTCTGATATTCAATCACTTAACAGTGAGTCAGTAAGATCTTGAGAAAAACATGTCAAGTGGTTCCCCTCCACCCACTCCTAGACCACAAAGAGGTACTGGTACTTCTACATCATATTCTTATGACTATGGTACTGAAGAAAGAAAATCCAGGTCACACAATAAACCCCCAATGTTTACTGGTGACCCAGAAAAGTTCTCATGGTGGAAGAGTAAAATGTACAGCCATATAATTGGTATTGATGATTCACTATGGGATATTATAGAAGATGGAATCACTATTCCAGTTTATGAAGAAGGTGTTGTTGTCAACAGAAGAGGCTTGAGTGATGCAGAAAGAAAGATATACAGAAAGCATCACAATGTGAGAGGAATCATTGTGGATTCCCTACCTCATACTGAGTACCAGAAGCTGAGTGACAAATCAACATCAAAAGCTATCTTCACATCCCTCTGCTCTAACTATGAAGGTAACAAAAAGGTTAGAGAAGCTAAGGCTAATATTCTTGTTCAGCAATATGAGCTGTTCAGAATGAAAGAGGATGAAAATATTGAGACAATGTTCTCAAGATTTCAGACTCTGGTTTCTGGACTTCAGATTCTGAAGAAGAGTTATACCACAGCTGATCATGTGAACAAAATCCTAAGAAGTCTGCCATCTAAATGGAGACCCAAAGTAACTGCTATTGAGGAAGCTAAGGATCTAAATACTCTAAGTATTGAAGATCTTATAAGCTCCCTCAAAGTGCATGAACTGGGACTTAATGAAGATGAGTTTGTTAGAGAGCCTAAATCAATAGCACTAAAATCCAAAAGAAAGCCTGTTAAAGCTCTGAAAGCTATTGAATCTGAAGAAGAATTTCCTGAGGGAATTCTGAAGAAGATTCAGATGCTGAAGAGCTTACAATGCTTTCCAAAAGACTTCAGTATCTAATGAATAGAAAGAAGAAATTCTCTAACAGAAGCAGCAACTTTAAAGGATCTGGTTCAAAGAGGGAAAACCAGAAGGACTGCTACAACTGCAAGAAACCTGACCACTTCATTGCTGAATGTCCTGAACTTCAGAAGGACAAGTCAAAGGAAAAAGCAAAGAAGACCAGCTCTAAGTCTAGTAACTTCAAAAACAAACTTAAGAAGAGTCTCATGGCAACATGGGATGACCTGGACAATGAGTCTGAGTCTAATGAAGAGGAAGCAAATCTGGCTTTAATGGTTGTTGGTTATTTAAAGGTTGGCTTCATTGTTTGGTAAAATCAAAATGCAAGCAATGCGTTTTCTAGATGTTATATAGTGTCTTCAGAAGCAAGGAACTAGTTTTAAGGAGGTTCAGAAGCTAAAAATTGCATTTCAGGACCTTCAGAAGCTGGAATGGACCTTCAGACGCAGAATGGACCTTCAGACTCTGGAACAGTTCATCAGACGCTGGGAGGGTCTTCAGACGCACTGTTCAGACGTTGACTAGCGTTGACCTTCAGAAGCTGAGCTTCAGACGTTGACCAGCATTGACCTTCAGAAGCTGAACTTCAGAAGCTGTTTCCAGAAGCTGATTTTCTGCATTCTTTTGGATTAATTATGTGTGTATCTCTTGGAGATTTACTGAAGTTTTATTCGGGCTTATGATTTCTAGAAGGCTGATTGATTTGGTGAAAATCTTAATGAAGATTGGCTTCGTGTTTATGTTTGAATATATTTGCTGAAGAATCTTTGCAAGATAGAATTCAGAAATATATGTTTCCTTTTTTGAGCCTTGCTGAATTTCAGAATTGTATTTCAAAGAAGATTTGGTTCAGATTTATGAGTCCCTGGTGAAGATTATATAAAGGAAGACGTGCTGCTGCTTATTGAATTAATTGAGTCAAAAACCAGAAATTAGATTATAAGAGTCTTTGTGTTTTTGTCTGTGTAAGCTGTTGCTTTATTTGTACACCACTCATATGTTCTGAGTTGGTTTAGATTGTTTGAGTTGTAATTCATTCAAAGCGTTTAAGCACGAATGATGTCTTTGTTCTTTTGAAGGGTGTCTTCATATTTGAGTTGTTTAAGTGTTGCTGATCACTGGGTTGTGATTAAGTAATTAGGAAGTTAGTAGTGTTCTAATACTTAGGTGGTTCCTGAGTAGAAGTCTAGACTAAGTGGAGATTGATTGCTAAGGCTGGGAACAGGGGGGTCTGTGTCTGAGTCTTTGAGTTGATTCTTTTAGTAGATTTCCTTCCTGGATTGGTATCCCCCAGAGTAGCTGAAGTTTGCACCGAACTGGGTTAACAAATTGCTGTGTTATTTATCTTTCTGCACCTTTTTATTTCTGCTTCTGAACATCAATTTTCATACTCTGTTTTTTGTTCAGAACCAGTTAACTGCCAGAATTTCAATGGCAACTGCATTTTCTGATGCAAAATCATGTTCAGACTTAGATGATGAAGATGAGGTATATTCTGAACTCACTAGATCTGAATTAATTGAAACAGTTAAAGATCTTATGAGCCATCTCAAAAGCAAGTTAGGTGAGCTAAAATCTTTGAAAACTAAACATAACTTGCTGAATGAGGAGAATCTCAAACTTCAGAATCAATTCAATAAGATTGATGAAGAAGTTAGAGAACTCAGAGATGAGGCTCATAAGAAACCTGAAGAAATTCCAAGTGAACATGAAATAGCTCTTCAGGACTTTTTTTAACTGGAATCAATAGAAGTAAGATTGCTTCTATGATTTATAGTATTTACAGAAACAAAGGTGAAGGTATTGGTTTTAAAAATGATTCATTCAATTCTTCAAATGAATCAAAAATATCATCTTGTTCTGAAAATATTATGAAAGGCAATGAGATATGTTTTGTGCCTGCTTCTGATAATTCTGAGAAACAGAATTTAACAGAAACTGAGACTACTGAGTCTGAAGTTCTGAACTGCTCAGACTCTAAAGCTTCTGAACCTAAGGGTAAGATGAAGGCAGATGTTAAAACCTTGCCTAAATCTAAGCCAAAAGGTCCCAAGCCTAAGAGTATGAGAAAATCAGACTCTAAACCTGAAAATGTTCAGAGTCTGAAGAGTTCAGAACCTGAATCAAGTAAGTCTCAGATTCTGAAAAATTCAAACTCAAAATTTACTAAGACTGAGTTCATGAAAACTTCAAAAACTACTAAACCAGTCAATACAAAACATTTTCAATCTCAGAATGTCAGGCAAAGCAAGCAAAAGAAAGCAAATCTGTCACCTGTGTCTGATTGTTTTAAGAAAGGTCAAACTGAAGTTTGCCTTGTGTCAGGAGTTAACAAAACTAGAGTTCTGAAGAAACCAGAACCAAAGTAAACAACTCAGAACCAAAGACTTTCAAGTCTCAGGTTCTGAAGAAATCTGAGTCCAGACCTTTGAGAACTCAGGTTCTGAAGAACTCAGTTTCTAAAACCCAGACTTATCCAAGATTTAAGGATTCATATCCTAGATATCTGAACAATTCTGAGATCTATAACTCCAGACACAAGATGCAAAAAGCTAAACCTTTCAGGACTAACCATAAAGGACCCATGAAAATCTGGGTACCTAAGTCTGAGATCAGTTCTATTGCAGATATGCTTGTCATCCAAAGAAAAGGAAAGGTCCTGGTACCTGGACAGTGGATGCTCGCATCATATGACAGGAGACAAGTCTATGTTCCAAACCCTGACTCAGAAAGAGGGAGGAACTGTGGGGTTTGGAGGAAGTCAGAAAGGAAAGATCATTGGTACTGGTAAGATAGGTAATTCTTCCCTGTACATTGATGATGTTTGGCTGGTAGATGGACTTAGACATAATTTACTTAGCATAAGCCAATTATGTGACAGTAATTATGAAGTCCTGTTTAATAAGAACACATGTACTGTAATCAATAACAAAGATAAATCTGTTGTGTTCAAAGGAAACAGGAAAAACAATGTTTATAAAATCAATTTTTCAGAATTGGTTCAGCAGATGGTAGTTTGCCTTCTGTCTGTGAGTGATGAGAAATGGGTATGGCACAAAAGGTTGGGACATGCTAACTGGAGACTCATCTCTAAGCTTAGCAAGTTGCAACTGATCAAAGGCCTGCCTAAAATTGATTATCACTCAGAAGCTCTGTGTGGAGCATGCCAAATTGGAAAAATTTCTAAAACTTCTTTTAAATCTAAAAACATTGTTTCCACCTCAAAACCTTTAGAACTGCTTCACATTGATTTGTTTGGTCCTGTTGGAACAGCTTCAATCAATGGGAAGAAG
This sequence comes from Medicago ruthenica, assembly GCA_018208015.1. Lineage (NCBI taxonomy): Eukaryota > Viridiplantae > Streptophyta > Magnoliopsida > Fabales > Fabaceae > Medicago > Medicago ruthenica. Next base: position 86,680,687 of record CM031373.1, on the reverse strand, counting down.
TATGGGCTTGTAATTGTTGATGATTATAGTAGGTGGACTTGGGTTAAATTCCTTAGAACTAAAAATGAAACATATGATGTGTTTTACAAATTCTGCAAACAAGTACAAAATGAAACTGATTTGAAAATTTTAAAAGTCAGAAGTGATCATGGTGGGGAATTTGAAAATGAACCTTTTGAAAATTTTTGTGAAGATCATGGAATTCTCCATGAGTTCTCATCTCCTAGAACTCCACAACAAAATGGAGTTGTAGAGAGAAAGAACAGATCTTTGCAAGAAATGGCCAGAACCATGATCCATGAATCCAAAATTGCAAAGTACTTTTGGGCAGAAGCTGTTAACACAACATGTTATATTCAGAACAGAATTTATATCAGACCTATTCTGAATAAAACAGCATATGAACTTTTTAAAGGAAGAAAACCAAACATTTCTTATTTTCATCAGTTTGGTTGTACTTGCTACATACCGAACAATAAGATCTACCTAAAGAAATTTGATGCTAAGGCTCAAAAGGGTACCTTTTTAGGATACTCAGAGAGATCTAAAGCATACAGGGTGTATAATTCTGAAACACATGTTGTTGAAGAAGCTATACACATTAGATTTGATGATAAGAAGCCTGGTAATGAAATACCAGAGCTGGTTGAGAGTTTTGCAGATTTCAGACTCTCAGAAGAACCTTCAGAACCTGCACCTAGTTCAGAGTCTGAAGAAAGTTCAGAAGCTGAAAATATTGAAGAATCTGAGAAACTCTCTGATAATGACACTACTCCTGAAGCAAATCAAGACCAGCATGGTTCTGAACAAGTCCCTGATGGTTTTTCAGAAGCTAATCCACCCAGAACCTCATTCAAGTACAAGTCTTCACATCCTGAGGAGCTGATTATTGGGAACAAGAACAGTCCAAGGAAAACAAGATCAACATTCAGTCAGAATGAGTCTATGCTTGGCCTGCTATCAATGATTGAGCCCACAACAGTTGATGAAGCACTTGCAGATGATGGTTGGATTGTAGCTATGCAAGAAGAATTGAACCAGTTTCAAAGGAATGATGTCTGGGATCTAGTTGAAAACCAGAAAACAAGAACATCATTGGAACAAAATGGGTGTTCAGAAACAAGCTTAATGAACAAGGAGAAGTGATCAGAAACAAAGCAAGACTGGTTGCTCAAGGCTACAGCCAGCAGGAAGGAATAGACTACACTGAGACTTTTGCTCCAGTTGCAAGACTGGAAGCAATCAGGTTACTTCTTTCCTATGCTGTTAATCATGATATCATCTTGTACCAAATGGATGTTAAGAGTGCTTTCTTAAATGGTGTTATTTCTGAAGAAGTTTATGTTAAATAGCCTCTTGGTTTTGAAGATGTTAAAAATCCATATTTTGTTTTTAAACTTAAGAAATCTCTATATGGTCTGAAACAAGCTCCTAGAGCTTGGTATGAAAGACTAAGTAATTTCTTACTTAAAAATGATTTTGTAAGAGGTCAAGTTGACAATACACTCTTTAGAAAAACTTTTAAGAAAGACATCTTAATTGTGCAAATATATGTAGATGATATCATATTTGGTTCTACTAATGCCTCTCTTTGCAGAGAATTTTCTAAGTTAATGCAGGAGGAATTTGAAATGAGCATGATGGGAGAGTTGAAATTTTTTCTTGGAATTCAAATCAACCAATGCAAAGATGGTGTCTATGTTCATCAGTCCAAATACACAAAGGAGCTTCTGAAGAAGTTCCAGCTTGATGACTGTAAGCTGATGACAACACCTATGCATCCAACCTGCACCTTAAGCAAAGAGGACAATGGCTCAAAAGTAGATCAGAAGCTCTACAGAGGTATGATAGGTTCTCTGTTATACTTAACTGCTTCTAGGCCAGATATTTTGTTTAGTGTCTGTTTGTGTGCTAGATTCCAGTCAGATCCTAGAGAATCTCATATGACTGCTGTCAAGAGAATCTTTAGGTATATGAAAGGAACAACTAATCTGGGACTTCTGTATAAGAATCCTTGGATTATAAGCTAGTTGGATTCTGTGATGCTGATTATGCTGGGGACAGGATTGAAAGAAAATCCACCAGTGGAAACTGTCAGTTTCTGGGTGAAAATCTGATATCCTGGGCCAGCAAAAGACAAGTAACTATTGCTTTGTCAACAGCAGAAGCAGAATACATCTCAGTTGCAAGTTGTAGCACACAACTGCTCTGGATGAAACATCAATTAGAGGATTATCAGATCATGCATATAATATTCCTATTTATTGTGATAATACTGCTGCAATATGTCTGTCTAAAAATCCAATTCTGCATTCTAGAGCCAAGCATATAGAAATAAAACATCATTTTATAAGAGATTATGTTCAGAAGGGTGTTTTGGATATCCAGTTCATTGATACTGATCATCAATGGGCTGACATATTCACAAAACCCCTAACAGAAGAAAGATTTAACTTTATTAAAAAGAATTTGAACATGCACTTTATCTCTTGAAAAATATGCTTGAATCTGAATGAAAACTAAGATTATGAGTTCATCAGAAGCTAAGACTTATCAGACACTCATTTTTGAGAACCTGAAGAAAGTTAAGCCCTGAAAAACTTCAGAGTCTGAAGGTTCAGAACCTGGATTTTCTGACTTCTGAATCTGATAGTTATCTAATTTTTTGTCAGAATCTGATAAGTATAACCCTTGGCAATGATGATTTAAAGCTTTGAAAGTTATACTTTGTCCCTCCCAAAGTCATCAATATGAAAATGTGTTTTTCTGTTTTCAATTCTGAAATGTTTAACAAACACAGACACATTTTTTTTTAATGCTCAAATTAGTTTCAGACATGTTCAGTCTTTCAGAACTTATTTAAAATTTGGTATCAGTTTTATCTGACAGAATTCAGCAGCACTGAACCAAATGCTATATCTTGGTATCAGCAGCAATACCTTTTCAGGTTCTAAAAAGAGTTCAGTTGTGCTAAATCCTTCAGTAGGTATATGATCTGAACAATTTTGTCTAAAATAGTTTAGTGATACTGAATAAGATATACTAAACAACTGTGTCTGAACAAAGAATGTTCTGATCAAAATGCTCCAAACTTTCATGCTTCTGAACATCATTCTATTTTTTAAAAATGCAATGTCATATACTCATGTATGATTGTCGCGGTGATTTTTGGATATCAAGCTATTAATTAGCGTTGACTCGCAATTTTAAGTTCACCACCGATCTTTTATTTTTCCGAGGAAAAGGGAGAAAGTTCGAAAAACCCTATTTTAGAGAGATCAAGGTCCGGGGGTTGGTTACGCAAAGGGAAGGTATTAGCACCCTAAACGTCTATAGTACTCTATAGGAACCTCTTGCTTATTTTTATCTTTATGCTAAATTAATTATTTGTTTGTAAATAAATGTCTAAGTGTGAAAGAATTAAAGTGATGAAAAAGAAAGAAGAAAAATGTTTTTGTTATTTTTATTGATTTGGAAAGACAAAGTCTTTTGCCTACGTACCCGAGCGGGATCAAAATCACGTAGTTCGGGGTAAAAAGCTGAGTGATTGGTTTTGGTTGATTTTAAAGTTTTTGAAAAAAGGTTTAAGAAAGATAAGAGGCCGAAAGGCATAGAAGGATAAAAGAGGAAGTGAGTTTGATTGATTTTAAATTGAAGAAAAAGAAGTTTTGATTGATTAAAGATTGATTGAAATTTGATTAAGAAAGCAAAGATAAAAGATTAATTTTTTTTGGAATTTTGATTATAAAATGTTTTTGGATTTTGACTTTTTTGACTTTTTTTTGTGAAAATTTTGATTAAGTTCTAAGGTCCAGAGACTAAGTTATGCTGAGAAAGGTCTGACGCGTGCCGGATCCCTCAAAATGACGTTGGATCAAGTGAGGGTCCTTTTCCTCGAATACGGTCAAAATTACGCTATCGCCCTCGACATAAAGCATAAAAATAAATGTGAGTGTCGGTGCATATTCTCATTATGTTTTTATTTACATTGGACCTAAATACATTCTAATGGCAATAAAATAAATGACAAAAATAATAAAATAAAAAATGTAATTGCATTAAAGTAAATATGCTAAAAAGAAAATAAAAGATGCATGAAATGCAAAACAATAAATAAATATGGTGCATAAAATAAATAAAGAAAATAAAAATGCAAGGCATAAAATAAATATGATGCTGAAAATAAAATAAAAGGAAAATAAAAATGCAAGACATAAAATAAACATGATGCTAAAAATAAAAAAAAAAATGCAAGACATAAAATAAATATGATGCATAAAATAAAATAAAAAATGCAAGACAAAAATAAATGTGATACTGGAAAATAAAATGCAGAGCATGAAATAAATATGGGGCTGGAAAATAAATAAAGAAAATAAAAAATGCAAGACATAAAATAAACATGATGCATAAAATAAAAGAAAATAAAAATGCAAGACATAAAATTAAATATGGTGCATAAAAATAAAAAAAAAATAAAAATAAAAATGCATGAGGTACTGGAATTTAAATACAGTAAATAAAATGCATAAGAAATAAAAAAACTAAAAATAAAAATGCAAGAAAAAGAAATAAAAAATAAAAAGAATAGAGAAGAAGAAGGGGGGGGCAGGAGTAATAGGGGGAGGTGAGAGCAGAAATCAGAAAATGAGAGGAGAATTGAAGAGTGGGCCGCGTTGCTTGGGCTGAAAACGGGCCTGGCTTAAGGGCAATTATATAAAGCTTTTTTTCTTAAAATTGGTTCATTTTCTTTTCTCCTCCCTCTCTCTTCCTCACTCTTCCTCAAAAGAGCTCTCACTTCTCTCTACCCTCTCCGGCCAGCGAAGCTCTTCCGGCGCGGCGGCCGCCGGCGGCGCCACCGCGCCGGAGCTCGGAACTCCCTTTTTTTTTAGATTTTTTTTTACGTTTTCGAAATCCTCTTCCCTCTCTACCACGAATCCGAACTCGGTTTTACCCAAATCTAAACAGAAAACCCTAGATCTAACTTCTAAAGCCGAAAATCACCTTTTGGAAATTGTGTTTTTGGATCGGTTCTGGTTTGGGTTTGCTGGCTTTGTGTGCGGTTTGGGTTTGTAAGCGTTTTCGTGATGCTTGGATGCGTTTTTGTGACACTGGTGTGGTACGGTTGTGATGGTTTTTTGCGTGTAGGTTGAGCTTTTTTTTATTTTTTTTGTGATTGTGGTTATGTATTGATGGTTATTTGCGTGTGTGTGTGAGTAATATGTGGTAGTGGCTGGTTCTGATTCAGTAAGGGAAGGAGAGAAAAAAAAAGAATTCTAGTTTTTTTTTTTTGGTGGCCGGAAAGTGGATTTCTGGGTGGTTGGAGAGGCTGTGTTGGTGGTTTGTGGTGGTTTTTGATTCTGACTAATTGGTACTATTCTGACTATGGGTACTGTGCATTAAATGCCTTTTATAGTAAAAAATAGGGTAAAAACGAAAATGACAAAATTGCCCCTCTGGGCCTTGGACAGAAATGGACTGAAATTGGACTAAAAGACTAAAAAGAAAACAGTAAAACAGAATAAAATAAAAAAAACGAAAATTAAAAGGAAAAAACTAATAAAAGAGAAAAAAAGAAATAAACAAAAAAAGAAATTAAAAAACAAAGAAATAAATAATAATAATAATAATAATAATAATAATAAATGAAAACGGTCGCCTTCGGAACAAAAAATGAGGTATTTTAAAATACCTCCCTGCCGAAATTTCGTCTGAAATGACGAAGTTTTCCGGTTTAAAAAGACGAGAAAAATGAATTAAAAAAACGGGTCAAAAATGGGGTATGACAGATGCCCCTATTTAAGTTTCTTCGTTACGGAGATTTAAAAGTGAAATTTTAAATCGACGGGTCGAAGAGACTTAAATACAGAGTACACCATTTTTGACCAATTTCAACTGCAAAATGCTATGAATGCAATGCTATGCATGTGATGCTATGCATGCAAAGTTATGAATGCGACGTCATGCCTGCAATGTCATGTATGCAAAGTTATTAATGCGATGTTATGTATGCAATGTTGCGAATGCTCGCGATGACAGTATGAATGCAAGACGATGAAGATGGCTCAACTGGGGATAACAAAACAAAAGGATACCCGAGTCTATTAAAGAAACGGGGTCCGACTCTATTGGGGATAACATGGTTTCACAGGGGATAAATGTCAGCTGTTCGGGTTATTGCCGAACGAGTCAACTGACGACAAGAAACAAAGGTAAATGTCAGCTGTTCGGGTTATTGCCGAACGAGTCAACTGACGACAGGAAACAAAAAGGATGAAATGCCAGCTGTTCGGGTTATTGCCGAACGAGTCAACTGACGACAGGAAACAAAAAGGATAAAATGCCAGCTGTTCGGGTTATTGCCGAACGAGTCAACTGACGACAGGAAACAAAAAGGATAAAATGCCAGCTGTTCGGGTTATTGCCGAACGAGTCAACTGACGACAGGAAACAAAAAGGATAAATGCCAGCTGTTCGGGTTATTGCCGAACGAGTCAACTGACGACAAGGAACAAAAAGGATAAATGTCAGCTGTTCGGGTTATTGCCGAACGAGTCAACTGACGACAGGAAACAAAAAGGATAAATGCCAGTTGTTCGGGTTATTGCCGAACGAGTCAACTGACGACAGGGAACAAAAAGGATAAAATGCCAGCTGTTCGGGTTATTGCCGAACGAGTCAACTGACGACAGGGAACAAAAAGGATAAATGTCAGCTGTTCGGGTTATTGCCGAACGAGTCAACTGACGACAGGAAACAAAAAGGATAAAATGTCAGCTGTTCGGGTTATTGCCGAACGAGTCAACTGACGACAGGAAACAAAAAGGATAAAATGTCAGCTGTTCGGGTTATTGCCGAACGAGTCAACTGACGACAAAAGATAAAGGTAAATGCTGGATGAAAGGTAAAGGCTGGATGAAAAGTAAAAGCTGAATGAAATTTAAAAGCAGGATGAAATTTAAATGCTGGATGAAATTTAAAAGCAGGATGAAATATAAATGCTGGATGAAATTTAAAAGCAGGATGAAATATAAATGCTGGATGAAATTTAAATGCTGGATGAAATTTAAAAGCAGGATGAAATATAAATGCTGGATGAAATTTAAAAGCAGGATGAAATTTAAAAGCAGGATGAAATTTAAAAGCTGGATGAAATTTAAATGCTGGATGAAATTTAAAAGCAGGATGAAATTTAAAAGCTGGATGAAATTTAAAAGCTGGATGAAATTTAAAAGCAAGATGAAATTTAAAAGCTGGATGAAATTTAAAAGCAGGATGAAATTTAAAAGCAGGATGAAATTTAAATGCTGGATGAAATTTAAAAGCATGATGAAATTTAAAAGCTGGATGAAATTTAAAAGCTGGGTGAAATTTAAAAGCAGGATGAAAGATAAATGTCAGTTGTTCGGATTGTTGCCGAACTTGCCACTGACGACAAAAGACTGGATAAGACAATGCACAAGCCGTTCGATAAGGAACTGCCACTTGGCAAAAAGAGGATGACATCTCAGGATGAAATACTGGGGATGACATTTGGGGAAAGAGAGGGTTACAAATTATTCATGATTGATTGATATGGAAAGATATTCAAAACAAGACTCAGGGTGGTTAACGCAACCATGATGTTGTTTGTATGCATGAATGTGTATATGCATGAATGTATGAATGCATGCATGAATGTATGAATGCTTGTATGATTTATGTGACTGTATGACTATACGAAGGATTAATTTGTGTGATAGTGTAATTGATGAATTTGATGAGACAAGATTGGATAAGTAAGGTGGGGAGTAAACACTTCCTGGGGAAGACAGTTACAAATTATTCATGATTGATTGAAATGAAAAGATAATTGAAGCAAGAGTCATGATAGTTAATGCAGCCATGTATGCATGATATTGTCTTTATTGTATATGCATGAATGTGTATATGCATGAATGCATGAATGAAGACACGACTTGTATGACTGTATGGATGATTGACTTGTAGTAAGGATTGACTTGTATGAAGGTATGAATGATTGACATGATGAGACAAGATTGGACAGGTAAGATGGAAAGTGACCCGACGTTGCATCACAAACACTCGGCAATCTTCAATGGGGATGATGCCACTGGGGGCGTATCAAGACAAAGACGGGGTAAACCCCGGCATATGCAACAACTGACGAGGAGTAAACACTTCTTAGGGAGAGCGTGCTAATCCAAAAACCTGGTAGAAGAACTGGTGCTTCTGTGGTCATGCTTATCTTTTGTGTTTTTTTTAATCCCTAATTTTTGCCTGGACCGCCCTTTCGGGTTTTCAATCCACCGGGAAAATATTCTTTTGTATGCCCCTAATTTTTGCCTGGATCGCCCTTTCGGGTTTTCGATCCACCGGGACGCTCATTTTTGCCTAAGCCGCCCTTTCGGGTTTTCGACTTACCGAGCTCATTTCTTTTCTTTTTTTCTTTTTTCATATATATATTTCTTTTTGTTCTTTTTTTTGTATTTTTTTTTAAGCAATTGACCATGTTCATCCTGCAAAGTTTATCCGTTTTCAGGATAGCTGTTGACGCACCCTTCACTTATTCATGAATTCAAAGAAAATGTGTTTGTTGTTTGTGCTTTTCAAAAAGACATGAAAAATATTTATGATTTTGAAAAATATTTTGTTTCAAGCACTACCATAAAAAATAGAAGAAGTTTTTTTTTTATAAACTGAATAAATGAGAATTCCCAATGAAAGGCAACAGGCTCAAATTTATTTAAAAGAGTGGTGACCCGCCAATGGCATGGCTCCACGGATCTTAAAAAGTTTGGAAAATGGTAAATATAAGGGGAAGGTACATTGAACACAATAACCACTATCCTTCCTGACAACTTTGAATTCCACTGTTTGGATGCTTCAGATTCAGAGTCTCTTTGACATTTAATGTGCCCCAAGTGAGTAGAGATCAGACCAATGCAGTTACTTTGTCTTTTGATCCTTAACTTTTGCATAGGTCGCCCTTTCGGGTTTTCGACCTATCAGGATGATTATTTTCTGTTTTATGTCTCTAATTTTTGCCTGGACCGCCCTTTCGGGTTTTCGATCCACCGAGACGCTCTTTTTTGCCTAAGCCGCCCTTTCGGGTTTTCGACTTACCGAGCTGTTCTTTTATTTTTTTAGACAAAGTATTTCTTGACTGCATCCACATTCACAGGACGAGGGAGCTCATCACCGTCCATAGTCGTAAGAATCAAAGCGCCACCGGAGAAAGCTCTCTTGATGACATATGGGCCTTCATAATTTGGCGTCCACTTGCCCCTAGAATCGGGTTGGAAAGATAAAACCTTCTTGAGCACAAGATCTCCTTCTTGAAACACACGGGGACGAACATTCTTGTCAAAAGATTGGTTCATCCTCTTTTGATATAACTGCTCATGGCACAGGGCCTTCATGCGTTTCTTTTCAATCAAGTTTGAACTGATCATATTTGTTTTGACATCATTCAGCCTCTAATAATTTGGCTTCCATTAGAACTCTCAAACCGTATACCAAAGAGAAAAGGGGTTGCCCCTGTTGAAGTCCGCACTGAAGTACGATATCCATGTAAAAGCATTCTGTAACATCTCATGCACGTCCTTGTAGGTGGTTACCATCTTCTGCACCATCTTTTTGATGTATTTTTCTTTTGTTTTTTTTTTTTGCTTTTGTTTTCATTTTGCGTTTGTTTTTTTTTGCTTTTGTTGTTTTTTGTTTTTTTTTTGCTTTTGATTTTTTGTTTGATTTTTGCTTCTTTTTTTTGTTTTTTTTTTGTAGCTTCGATGGCACCATTCATCTGGGATTTGATCAGGAATACTGTAGTGTCCAAGTTAATCACTTTCAGTGCTTCTTCATGAGGCTGAATGATGTTCTTTTTCATATTTCTGTAGCAAAGAGATCTTTTTGAAGAATCCCTTCATCCTCCTCCTCTTCAGCTTCGTAAACAGGGAACTCAAAGTCGGGAGAGAGCATAGGGTTACAGTGTTCAACGGGTTTATTGATGTTTAAGCTCTTTATATGATTGATGATTGATTGATTTGAGAAAATGAGTTAATGCATACATTTGAAAATGATTAAAAAGAAAACAAATAAAAGAAAGATAATTAACTTTTTTGGTTTTTTGTGTTACCATTTTCCAGAAAAAGCTGAGAATAAAAAAACATAGTCAGGAACAAAACGACTTCTTATTTGATGATGGGAATGCATGAAACAAAAGCCCTAAACAAGTTCACTTTCGTCTCGGGCGGAACGAAAGGATTTTTTTTGAAAAGACAAGACAACAAAACACATTACTTGGACCTATGAGTAGCTGAGGGAATGTCAATCAACGATCCAATTGCAGTAACCTCTGCCATGTGTTACAAAATTCACTGCCACCTTCTTCACCAGGGTGAGCTTCTGAGCAATCTTGCACCAAATTAACAGATGGGGTCCCATGGCCAGGTAGTAGATTAGTTTGCACATCGGGACTCGACCCTTTGAAGGATAGGATGTTGGCCTGGATCAACTTCTGGACTTCGGCTTTCAAGGCATAACAATGCTCAACGTCATGACCGGGTGCCCCTTGATGGAAAGCACAAGAGAGATCAGGTTTATACCCCTGTGGCAATCTTTCAGGTACCTTAGGAGGTGCCCTAGTTTGAACAAGATTTTTATCAAGCAAAACGGGGAGCAACTCTGCATATGCCATGGGGATTGGATCAAAATGGGAAGTCCGCTGAACCCGATTCTGTTGTCGAGGCTGTTGTCGATACTGTTGTTGAGGCCTTTGTTGGGGCTGGAGCTGATTTCTGGATAGCCGGAGTTGGGATTCCGAAAGAAGTGGGACAAAAACCTTCGTTTGATAGAAATGGCATCCCCATGGGTAAGCTCTAGACGTGTCGGGCGATGGAGTAAGTATGGTAGAAGTTGGTAAAGTGAATAAGATTGGCTGCTCAAGAGTAGTGACAGCAGGCTGAGGAATTGACGTCTGGGCTTGGGAAGCCAACAGAGCATTCATCATGGAGGTCAACTTCTTCATCCCTTCCCTGAGACTAGCTACCTCTTCCCGGAGGTTTTGGTTTTCTTGCTCTAACAGATCTATTCTTTTTTTCTGATGTGCCCAAGTGTTGTGAATGTGAGTATGCTTGCAATGAATATGCCGGGTCACTTCCTTTGACGGCGGCAGATTAACCTTTTATTGGTGAACAAAATGTGTGAGACTCGATTTGGAAACTATGAATGCAGTATGATGCATGATTATGCTTATGCAAAAAAGAAAGTTTTGTTATCGAAGTACTTGTCGAAGTAATTGTAAACACCATAGTTTGAACGTTTCATTTAAAATACTACAAACAATCCCCTTTTTAGGAACAAAGCCAAGGGATATGCTCAGAAGTTCATCAGTAGAAATCTTGAAAAAGTTCCGATATTTCAAACTTGAGGATGCCGAATGATCTTCCATAACGAGTTTGAAAAATTCTCCGAACTAGTCACTAAAGATCCTAGCTTCCTTAAGTTTGTCACATCCGAGCTTTTGAAATTGTACTTCTGAGTATTTCTCTTTGTGAAGTTCATTCCTACGATGTTTGCAACAAAACTTGTCTAAGTCCTTCGATACTTGATGAAAAAAGATGTTTATGAATGAATGCATGTATGCATGATTATGCCAAAGTACGGAGAAAACATGGTGAGGTTAGGTCCAAAATGTTGGAGTCAAGGGTAAACACGCCATTTGGTAAGGACTATGGTTTCATATGTACCTGTATCACGGGTTCTACCAAGTTCCCAAAGTCATTGACCACTTCCGAATATTGTCGGATTACGGGACTGACTCCCGGTCCAACAACGTCCGTAGGAAAGTCTCGTTTGAGTGTAGTATCGCGTATCAACCAATTCAAGACTACTCTTGATTAGCCACCGCACTACGTCCTAAAAGGCCAAGATGGGTTAAAGGTAACTAAAGGTCCTCAACTTCATAGGTCACTTGAAAATATCAATGCCGAACACGACTACTCATGCCAACATAATAATACTTCCAAGATTCCTCCATTGAGTGGGGTTATCACATGTGCCACATCCGAAACTCACTCTCGGAAAGCCACTATGATTATACCACCATCCTATCTTATGTTTCTCTCAAGTCCGGGTGTAGGACTTATCTCACCACTCACGTAAAAAGATAAACACAAGCACATATTTACAATTACAAATAATAATAAAGCATAAAGATAAAGAAAAGCAAGATAGGTTTAACCCACTTAGGATTTTGGTCCCCAGTGAAGTCGCCATTTTTCTGTCGCGGTGATTTTTGGATATCAAGCTATTAATTAGCGTTGACTCGCAATTTTAAGTTCACCACCGATCTTTTATTTTTCCGAGGAAAAGGGAGAAAGTTCGAAAAACCCTATTTTAGAGAGATCAAGGTCCGGGGGTTGGTTACGCAAAGGGAAGGTATTAGCACCCTAAACGTCTATAGTACTCTATAGGAACCTCTTGCTTATTTTTATCTTTATGCTAAATTAATTATTTGTTTGTAAATAAATGCCTAAGTGTGAAAGGATTAAAGTGATGAAAAAGAAAGAAGAAAAATGTTTTTGTTATTTTTATTGATTTGGAAAGACAAAGTCTTTTGCCTACGTACCCGAGCGGGATCAAAATCACGTAGTTCGGGGTAAAAAGCTGAGTGATTGGTTTTGGTTGATTTTAAAGTTTTTGAAAAAAGGTTTAAGAAAGATAAGAGGCCGAAAGGCATAGAAGGATAAAAGAGGAAGTGAGTTTGATTGATTTTAAATTGAAGAAAAAGAAGTTTTGATTGATTAAAGATTGATTGAAATTTGATTAAGAAAGCAAAGATAAAAGATTAATTTTTTTTGGAATTTTGATTATAAAATGTTTTTGGATTTTGACTTTTTTGACTTTTTTTTGTGAAAATTTTGATTAAGTCCTAAGGTCCAGAGACTAAGTTATGCTGAGAAAGGTCTGACGCGTGCCGGATCCCTCAAAATGACGTTGGATCAAGTGAGGGTCCTTTTCCTCGAATACGGTCAAAATTACGCTATCGCCCTCGACATAAAGCATAAAAATAAATGTGAGTGTCGGTGCATATTCTCATTATGTTTTTATTTACATTGGACCTAAATACATTCTAATGGCAATAAAATAAATGACAAAAATAATAAAATAAAAAATGTAATTGCATTAAAGTAAATATGCTAAAAAGAAAATAAAAGATGCATGAAATGCAAAACAATAAATAAATATGGTGCATAAAATAAATAAAGAAAATAAAAATGCAAGGCATAAAATAAATATGATGCTGAAAATAAAATAAAAGGAAAATAAAAATGCAAGACATAAAATAAACATGATGCTAAAAATAAAAAAAAATGCAAGACATAAAATAAATATGATGCATAAAATAAAATAAAAAATGCAAGACAAAAATAAATGTGATACTGGAAAATAAAATGCAGAGCATGAAATAAATATGGGGCTGGAAAATAAATAAAGAAAATAAAAAATGCAAGACATAAAATAAACATGATGCATAAAATAAAAGAAAATAAAAATGCAAGACATAAAATTAAATATGGTGCATAAAAATAAAAATGCATGAGGTACTGGAATTTAAATACAGTAAATAAAATGCATAAGAAATAAAAAAACTAAAAATAAAAATGCAAGAAAAAGAAATAAAAAATAAAAAGAATAGAGAAGAAGAAGGGGGGGCAGGAGTAATAGGGGGAGGTGAGAGCAGAAATCAGAAAATGAGAGGAGAATTGAAGAGTGGGCCGCGTTGCTTGGGCTGAAAACGGGCCTGGCTTAAGGGCAATTATATAAAGCTTTTTTTCTTAAAATTGGTTCATTTTCTTTTCTCCTCCCTCTCTCTTCCTCACTCTTCCTCAAAAGAGCTCTCACTTCTCTCTACCCTCTCCGGCCAGCGAAGCTCTTCCGGCGCGGCGGCCGTCGGCGGCGCCACCGCGCCGGAGCTCGGAACTCCCTTTTTTTTAGATTTTTTTTTACGTTTTCGAAATCCTCTTCCCTCTCTACCACGAATCCGAACTCGGTTTTACCCAAATCTAAACAGAAAACCCTAGATCTAACTTCTAAAGCCGAAAATCACCTTTTGGAAATTGTGTTTTTGGATCGGTTCTGGTTTGGGTTTGCTGGCTTTGTGTGCGGTTTGGGTTTGTAAGCGTTTTCGTGATGCTTGGATGCGTTTTTGTGACACTGGTGTGGTACGGTTGTGATGGTTTTTTGCGTGTAGGTTGAGCTTTTTTTTATTTTTTTTGTGATTGTGGTTATGTATTGATGGTTATTTGTGTGTGTGTGTGAGTAATATGTGGTAGTGGCTGGTTCTGATTCAGTAAGGGAAGGAGAGAAAAAAAAAGAATTCTAGTTTTTTTTTTTGGTGGCCGGAAAGTGGATTTCTGGGTGGTTGGAGAGGCTGTGTTGGTGGTTTGTGGTGGTTTTTGATTCTGACTAATTGGTACTATTCTGACTATGGGTACTGTGTACTTGGGTACTGTGCATTAAATGCCTTTTATAGTAAAAAAATAGGGTAAAAACGAAAATGACAAAATTGCCCCTCTGGGCCTTGGACAGAAATGGACTGAAATTGGACTAAAAGACTAAAAAGAAAACAGTAAAACAGAATAAAATAAAAAAAACGAAAATTAAAAGGAAAAAACTAATAAAAGAGAAAAAAAGAAATAAACAAAAAAAGAAATTAAAAAACAAAGAAATAAATAATAATAATAATAATAATAATAATACTAATAATAATAATAATAATAATAATAATAAATGAAAACGGTCGCCTTCGGAACAAAAAATGAGGTATTTTAAAATACCTCCCTGCCGAAATTTCGTCTGAAATGACGAAGTTTTCCGGTTTAAAAAGACGAGAAAAATGAATTAAAAAAACGGGTCAAAAAGGGGGTATGACAATGATCAAGTCTGCTCTGATGTTCATCTTTGATGCTTGATTACCTATATGATTGCATGATTATCTCACATGTTTTCAAACTCTCTTAAAATTCTGAAATTTTTCTTTTCTAAAACTTTCTTTTTGTTGATGACAAAAGGGGGAGAAAAAGGAAACAAGTATTAAGGCTCCTGAGCTCAGAATATATAAGTTAATCCTGTCAGTTAATTAACTTATGAGAGGAAGTAAAAGGAATTACTCCTGAGCTCTGAACATAAGTTAAGTTCTGATTGAAATTAACTTATGAGAACTGCTTTTAATCTCTGTTAAGGGGGAGTAAAATTTTTTGTGAGATATACATTACTCTTAGTGAGTTGAAATGAATTTTAAATAACTTGGATAAGACTCAGGGAGCTTACAAAACTCATCCTGTGGATTATCAGACTTAGGGGGAGAGCTTACAAACCTCAGAACCTGAAGTCAGCAAGTTATTTACAATTCTGAGTGTTAATTTCACTTTATTGTTTTAAGTTAAATTTAATTAACATGGATAAGAATCAAGGGGAGCTTGCAAACCTAACCTTGAGGATTATCAGACCTAGGGGGGGCTTGCAAACCTCTCCTGAAGTCAGCTTGTTAATTAAATTTAACAACAATTCTGAAATTTTCACCTGTTTGTTCTTAAACTGAATTTAATTAACCAGGATCAGACTCAGGAGGAGCTTACAAACCTCATATCCTGCAGTCAACTTGTTAATTAAATTAACAACAATTTTCTATTAATACTTATGTTTGTCATCATCAAAAAGGGGGAGATTGTTGGAACAAAATGTATGAACAACTCTCTTTTGGATAGGGGGAGATTGTTGAAACAAAATGTATGAACAAACTCTCTTTAAGGTTTTGATGATAACAAAGTGTTAAGAAGAAAAATTGGCATTGCTAATGCTTTGTTCTAAGTTGTGCAGAACCATGTTCTTAATGTTGGTTAATTAATATTGGTTATGGAAGAATAAGCTAAGAGCAAGAAGGAAAGCTTAGAAGCTTTGTTGCAAGTCTGAAGCAAAACTGGGTCTGAAGCAGCTTCTGAAGGCAGAGTCTGAAGGGTGCGTCTGAAGGCAGAGTCTGAAGGGTGATTCTGAAGACTGAGTCTGAAGGTCAACGTTGGTCAATGTCTGAAGGCTGAGTCTGAAGGTCAACGTCTGAAGGGAGCGTCTGAAGGTCAACAAAAGTCAACGTCTGAAGAAGTGTGTCTGATGAACAGTGCTTCTGAAGTCTGAGTCTAAAGACCTGCGTCTGAAGTGAGCTTCTGATGAACAGTAACCTGAAGAAGCTTCTGAAGTCTGACGTGGAAAGAAAAGCAACTGTTACCATCAGCATTTAATGCATGCAGTGCCAGAACAACTCCAATGGAACAGTTGTCTCCCTGGCCAAAACATTCCCCAGCTTTTAAGGAAAGCAAATTCAAAAATGGCTGCGTGACTCTGTTTTTCTGCTCAGTTTTACCTCACAAACTCAGCTGGACCTAGCCTCCATTTGCAACGGCTCTTTGCTTAATTTCTGGGCAATCCTCAACAGCTCTATTATCCTCTATATAAGGATGAAGATTTGAAGAGAAAAATTGCCAAGACTCTGAAAAACAAAAGACTGATTTCGTGCTCTGTTTTGCTGTCAACGTTCACTAAGTCACAAAAACTCTTAGGAATTCTTACAATCTTAGTATCTTAGAATTTCCTAAGTTAAGAGTCTAAACCTGTGTTGTATTAAGTGAACACCTCTGATATTTGATCAAGTGTTCAACTCAAATTGTATTTGTAAAATCTGTTTGAAACCTCAAAGTCTCAGTCTGTATACTGAGCAAACCAAAAGTCTCATTACTTAGTGTTCTGAGCAATTAGAGTCTCATTACTTTGTGTTCTGAGCAGAGAAGTCTCATTACTTTGTGTTCTGAGCATTGGAAGTCTCTTGACTTAGTGTCTTGAGCATTAGAAGTCTCTTACTAGGTGTTTGAGCAACTAGAAGTCTCTTCCTTTGTGGTTGAGCAATTGTAATCAGTTTGATTATAGTTAAAATCTCTTGTTAGTAACAAGGGGACTAGACACTTCCAACTTGTGGAAGGAACTAGTATAAAAATCATTGTGTCATTCTTCCCTTCTCTCTTTTAAGCTTTAATCCGCTGCTCTAAACAAACTCTGAAAAAGGTTCAGAACTGATCAACATCAGATTCTGAACTTAACTTAAGCTTTTGAGAAAGAAAAAGGAAAAACTGCCCACACACAATTCAACCCCCCCTTCTTGTGTGTTTTTCTCACCTTCAAACATAACATGCAAAATGTTTGTAATATTAATTCTTTTAGATAAGATTAGGTAACTTACCAGTCAAACAATGGTAAGGTAGTAGTGCTTGAACGTTGTTATTCTCCATGAGTAGATGTCTAAAATCGAAACCTTTTGCATGGATGGTGAAGAGAATATGGCGTGCATATATAGAGAGAGTAGACCACCAGTAACCAACTCACATAGCATGGGAAACTACAACTCAATTAATACAATCTTGGGAGAGGAAAATTCATGCACTCTTGGAAGTTGGAAAGGATACTAACTTAATGAATGAAGTTTTGGAGGCAAATTTGAATTTTAAACATGATAGAGTTATAGAGATTTGGGGGGAAATTTTGAATTTCAAATTAGGCTTGATATGCGTGGAATTATGGTTGTGTCATTAAGTTCAGATGCTTGATAATTGAACCCATAATTAATGAAGGAGTTGGCGCCCAAGGATGATGTATAGGGCTTGCCATTGGGTTTTAAATGCTTCTTGTGATGTGTGTAGATCAAATTGATTGGAGATCCAACGGCTCACATGAAATGGCGCAAAAAAAAGTAGGGTTAGGGTTTGCAAGGTAGCTGCAATGTTAACAGATATTATATAATAAGATGTTAAGTTCAAAATAACTACGCAATAGCCACAAATTTGATTTTATTTTAACTAATTCATTTTGAAGTAGTACCGTGCTTGATTTGATTAAAAGTAATCTATATTTTTTATTAATGAAATACCATTTTCTTTTTTTTGTTGATAAATAAAATGACAATAGTTATTGGAAACTCGTCACATAAGTGAAAGAGACGGAGTTCAAACCTCGGTCATGACGTTTGACCTAACAATTTTGATATTTTTATCAACAGAGCTAAAACTTGTGGACTCAAAATCATCTTCTAACTAATTGACCAATGAAATTGTCTTGTGTATGATTTATACAAGAGGAGTGTTATGGACACTCTTTTTGTAACACTCTCTCTAACACTCACTCTCTTATCAGATGAAATTCATGTGGGTACCACACTTTAGAAATGAGTTCTACATAAAATTGTGAGGCATACATAGGTTTCACTCATTAAGAGAGTAAATGTTAGAGAGAGTGTTCATATCATTTCTCTTTATACAATACTCCCTCCGTCCCTTTTTATAGGAATAGTTTACAAAAAGCACGTGTATTAAGAAAAGTTGTTGGAGTAATAAAGTTGTCTCAAATTGGTGTGACAATTACTAGATTACCCTTAATTAAATATATATTTAATGTTAACTTTTCATATACCAAGACAAATTGATAGTATTAATAAGGGGTATATTTGGAAAAAGAGTAATCAATGCATCTAGGAATTTGTATATGATCTTATATTTAGGGACAAAACTTTTTTGTAAACTACTCCTATAAATAGGGACGGAGGGAGTAAATTATAGTTGATGTTTTATAATTTGCTTCAAAATTTTATTTAGAATGTATTGAAAAATCACGATACTAGTGAATTACATAATTCTCTTTAAACTAATTGATCAGTGAAAGAATGTCTGCTAACTAATTGACGAGTGAAAAGTATTATTTTTTGTTAGAATAAATTTAGGGTGGGGGAATTGTAATATCCCGCTTAAATGTAACTATTATCAGCGTTAGAAGTTTAATATGTAAGCAATGGCATTTTGGTAATAATTTGGCAAAGGAGGATTATTTAAAAGAGGGGGAAGATATTTTCTCTCATTTTCTTCTCGCCTTTCTCTCTCTCAAAATCTGATTTCTCTCCCTCTTCCTCTCACCCTCACGCCATCCTCTCCCTTTTCTCCATTAAATCATCAAACTTAATCTTTCACCTCTCAATCTTTATGCAAGCACAATTGGGTGATCCTTGAGTATTTGGGGAGCAAAAGAAAAACAAGAAAGAAAGGAAATCAAGGAATGATGAGGAATCAAGCTAGGGTTGGTGATTGGAAGCTTGGCAAGGATCAGAGCTAGCAATCAAGGTGAGCTCCCTAGGGTTTTAGAACCCATTATGAGTAAGTTTAAGTGTTTCTAGTATTATGAGCAAGTTTGCCAATTTAGTGCTTTAATTCCTTTTTACTTGTAATTCCTTGATCAATTATGTTGTAATCTATCAATGTGCCTTAGAAATTTATCCCTTAAGATATTATGGTGTTTGGGCATGATTGGATCAGCCAAGAATGATGGAAATCAAGTTTTGAAAATGCAGAAATCGGCCACTGAATTCATGAAATCGGCCACCGATTTTGCTACTCAATTCTTCAATGTTGTTACGACAAAAATCGGCCCCCGATTTCATAGAATCGGCCCCCGATGTCATAAAATCGGCCACCGAATTTCATGTCCTTTAGAGAATGTATAGATTAATATAGGATGAGGATAGGTACAATATTGAGAGATGGATACCTTAATCCATAAGTTGACATAGAGAAGTTAAGGAGCTAGTTTTGGGTTTACCCCTTATTAAGCAATTTTATGCACTCAATTAAGTATGTACAAACATAAGAAGAGATTCAGAACCTATTATAGGTCAAGTATCACAAGAATACACCCTAGATGAACGCAATGCTTATAGTGAAGCAATAGAAGTACTTTCAAGTACTTAAGATAAGAATTAACGAGAATAAGAATGCATTAGACATGCATAAGTTTATAAGTTATATATATATATATATATATATATATATATATATATATATATATATATGTACGAAGAATAAGAGCAAGAGTTATATAACGACCTTATGTGTCTCCAGTGTTCTCGCTAGTTAGAACACGGGGGTTCCCGCTAGTTGGAACGGTGTAGTTACCATCCGCGAGGATAGCCGCACATAAGAGTTTAATTAAAATATTAAGTCGTGACTTTCGTCGTTCACGCTAGTGGGACACGAAAGGTTCATGCATAAGTTAATATACTAATTCGCGTCTCTCGTCGTTCACGCTAGTGGGACACGGAAGGTATACGCGTAAGTTAAGACTATTAATTAAGTCGTGTCTTCTGTTGTTCACGCTAGTGGGACACAGGAGGTTCACTGTAATATCCCGCTTATTAGTATCAGTTATCAGTATTAGAAGCAGTTAATAAGCGTGGCAATTTAGTAATTCAAGCAATGGCAAAATCGTAAATATTTCAAAGAAGAGGAATTATAAGAATAAGGAAGAGAAAGATATTTTTCCATTCTTCATGTTTTCTTTCCTTCATTCTCTCCAACCAGCCATCCTTCCCCATCACTCTTCTCACTCTCACGCCACTTTCCCTCACCCAAATCCTTCAGACTTTCATTTCAATCCTTGTGGGGTTACTAGCAAGAAGATTTTGAGAAAATAGAACAATAGAGGAAGGAATAAGGGAGGAACAAGCTAGGGTTTGCAAGAACAAGCTGAACCAGCACCAATTAAGGCTTAGGTGAGCTCATTTCAGATTATAGAACACATCTAGAGAGTTTTTGATAGTTTTCTACAAGTTATTAAAAGATAGAGTTTACCCTAATTTCCTAGTTTGTTTAATCCTTGCTCATGGGTGTTTATAATTGTTAATTTATGAAAGAAAATCCTTTTTATCATGTTAAGGAAACATGGGTACCTTTGAATGGACAAAAATGGTGAAAAATCAGATTTTTCACAGGTTTTACTGATACGGTCGCTGTAGCGACGGACCGTCGCTTGTAGCGACCAGACTGGGTTTTTCCCTGCCTAGCCGCGCTTGTAGCGACCGCATAGGCGCTTGTAGCGACGGTTGTCGCTTGAAGCGAGGAACTGGGCGCTGTAGCGACCAAGTTCTGCCTATTGTCGCTTGTAGCGACCAGGAGGGCGCTGTAGCGACCAGCCTTAAACAGCCCAACCTAGTTGAGCTGTTCTGGGGGTTCTGGTTCGCGTGAGCATGGCTTTTGGCAACTGATTTTCTATATCATATTTTAGAAACTTAAACCACCATTTATGTTCATTCCAAAGGCTTCCAAAGGTTAAGAAATTACTTGAGCAAAGATTAGGCAAAGCTTGGAAAATTCAGGAGTTAAGGATAAATGGTCTAGTAAGCTTAAGAGTGACATATGAGAACGATATGTCCAGAACCTTGAATAGGTTAACAGGAATAGAATTAATTCAGATAAGTTAAGGGTAGTTTATTAGGAATCCCTTAACCAGACAGATTACAGGATACTTTAGCCAGTGGGATTCAATTCCCTAGATTCAGGCACAGTTACAGGTTATCAGGACGTGCCTCAGTGCTCACGTCAGAGTGACATTGGGGGAACACGTATCAGTTTTATCAGGAAGTGTATAATCATATACCAGGAATAATAATTAATAATAATCAGGACAAGCTTTGTGTCTTCTGTTCTCTCGATCAGTTAGAGAGAACAGGGGGTTTCAGCCTTGCTGAAACGGGCAGGAACTTTCCGTGAGGATAACCACACAGAGTTACAGTGTGTCTCCTGTGCTCTCGACCAGTTAGAGAGGACGGGGGGTTCCAGATGGAACGGGCAGGAATCTTCCGCGAGGATAACCACACACTTAGGCAAGAGGAGTCCGGTGTTAGCCTGATATGATAGGATTTTCACCGGTTATCAGGGGAATGTGCTTCGGGGTTACTCCACCCGGGGGCATTCCGTAAAATGAACCCAGATAATAATGTTTGTTCAACGCTAACAGCTAACTTAAAGTATCAGTTATTAATTATTTATATTATCAGTCAGGCAATACTTACTCAGACAATTATCAGATTTCAGTTAGCAGTTATCAGACGGTGATCCTAGGTTTCCCCTTGATCACCAATACAGCAGAATCAGTCAGATGACCCTCTATGGGTAAGTTAAGACTTGGCGATCATAGGTATCCCCAAGATCGCCGAGGTAGGCACGGCGACCCTAGGTTCCCTGAGGTTGCCAAACAGTAGGTAGGGTAGGAGCTCACTGAGACTTTATGTCTCATCCCTTTCCTTCTGGTGCAGGTTCTTCTCAGGTGGCTCGTCGCAAAGGTAAAGAGAAAGCTACGGATTGATCGTGCCGTGTTATGTTTTATCATGTGGATATTGTATCTTGATGTATATATATGTAATAAGAAGGATGTTTGTATCGGATCTTGGGATGTAATATAAACTTGTGTATTTAATAAACAACTTTTCTGTATTGTATTTAATGTATCCAGTACGAAATTTTAATACTCGTAAGAGATCCTAGGCAATCTCTGTATGGGTGTTACAATTTGGTATCAGAGCAGGTCGATTCAGACCGTGCCTTGGGTCATTAAAGTACAATCCAAGTTTATGGACCTCTTGGATCCAGGACATTATTCTAGATGTTATGTTCAGTTAAAACTGATCACTTTGACTTGTATATGACAGCTAGGGTAAGATGTCTGGGAGAAGAAGAGGTAGACCTCGTACTAATCAAGCTAGTGACGATAGTGGAGGACCCAGTCAGAATTCATGGGAACAGATGATGCAACAACAGCAGGCCTGGCAGCAGCAATACCAAGAGCAACAAGCTCAGAATGCATTACAGTATCAGCAAATGATGCTGATGATGCAACAACAGTCTCAGCAACAAGCCCAGGCTCAACAACAATGGATGGAGATGATGCAGCAGGGACAAGGTTTCCATCCACAGCCACCACCCCCTCCAGTAATTGGTAATCCAGTGTTCCGGGAGTATAACAGACATCACCCTCCGGAGTTCAATGGAGAAGGTGAACCCCAAGAAGCAAGAAAGTGGATTAAGCAGATGGAGAAGATCTTTAGAATGGCTGAATGTTCAGAAGAAGACAAAGTAGTCTATGCAACAAACCAACTCAGAGGCGCAGCAGAAGATTGGTGGGAGTCTGCTCAGCGCAGAATGGAAGCCAATGGTGTAGAAGTGAATTGGGAGAACTTTAAAGGAGTGATGTTAGAAAAGTATTTACCTTTGTCCTACAAGGTAAAGAAAGAGCAAGAGTTTCTGGAGTTGAAACAAGGTAGTATGTCGGTTGCGGAGTTCACGAAGAAGTTTGAAGAGTTGTCCTATTATTCCACACACAATGAATATGCTGAGAATGAGGTGTGGAAGATGAATCAATACAAAAGGGGTTTAAGAGGTGAGATTGACACAGCAGTTAGCCTTCAGAGAACTGCGAGTTATGACGAGTTGGTGCATGATAGCTTAGTGGTTGAGGCAGGACTTGCAAAGGCCTCAAAAGAAAGAGCGGCAGCTTATGAGAAGAAGAAAAGCAGAATGTCAGATAAGTATCACGATAAGCTCAAGCCAAAAGGATCCCCTCAGAGAGGGAAGCAGACATACTCTCCAAGATCAAATCCTCCACGGACTAATCCTACTTGTAAGACGTGTGGGAGAATGCATCAAGGAGAGTGCATGGAAGGCGCTAATGTGTGCTTTGGATGTAAACAACCCGGACATTTCTTGCGAGAATGTCCCTATAAGCGAGGAAAAGGAGTAGCTGAAGGAACCACAACCAGTAAGGGCAGGGTGTACTCTTTAGATGGCGCAAAGGCTCTTGCCAACGAAGATTTGATTGCCGGTATGTGTTACCTTGGTTCTTACCCAGTAAAAGTACTTTTCGATTGCGGCGCTACATGTTCTTTTATTTCACATAAATGTGTAGAGGCACTGCAACTACCTTTGTCTCCTTTGAATCCTCCGATGTTAGTATCTACCGCTACTGAGGGCGGAATTGAGGCAAAGTATGTTTGTGAGAATTGTCCTATCACTGTGTCTAGCAAGACTTACTATGTTGATTTAGTTTGCCTCCCTATGGAGCAACTTGATGTAATCTTAGGCATGGATTGGCTCTCCGCTAACCATGTCTATATAGGATGTTCAGAGAAGAGTATTTATATGCCTACCAGTGATACGACAGAAGGTGTGGCTTTGTCAGAATTGATTAACCGCACCCATCAGCTAATCCAGTTTATTTGTGCTCAAGATAAGGGATTCTATGTTATGCTCACTGTGGCCTCAGAGTCAGAGTTAAGGCCCAGTGACATTCCTGTTGTTAATGAGTACCTAGATGTTTTTCCTTCAGAAGTCATGAGTTTACCTCCAGAGCGTGAGGTGGAGTTTTCAATTGATTTGATTCCAGGAGCGGAGCCAGTGTCTGTGGCACCGTACAGAATGTCACCAACAGAGTTGAAAGAGTTGAAATCTCAACTCGAGGATTTAATCCAGAAGCATTTCATCAGACCCAGTGTTTCACCTTGGGGTGCTCCAGTTTTGTTAGTTAAGAAAAAGGATGGAAGCATGAGGCTATGTATTGACTACCGCCAACTTAACAAAGTGACTATCAAGAACAGGTATCCTCTTCCAAGGATTGATGATCTTCTAGATCAGCTCAAGGGAGCAACGGTATTTTCCAAGATTGATCTTCGATCGGGTTATCATCAGATTCGTATCAAATCTTCAGATGTGTCTAAGACGGCGTTTCGAACGCGTTACGGACACTATGAATTTTTGGTTATGCCTTTTGGTGTAACTAATGCCCCAGCAGTGTTTATGGATTACATGAACAGGATATTTCAGCCATATCTCGATCAATTTGTGGTGATTTTCATTGATGATATCTTGATCTATTCTAAGGATCCTCTGGAGCATGCTCAACATTTGAGAATTGTATTGGATGTCCTTAGAGACAAGCAGCTGTATGCTAAGTTTAGCAAGTGTGAGTTCTGGTTATCTGAGATTAAGTTTTTGGGTCATGTTATCTCTCAAGGAGGAGTAGCTGTTGATCCATCTAAAGTAGAGGCTGTTCTCAATTGGGAAAGACCAAAGAATGTAGCTGAAGTCAGGAGCTTTCTAGGCTTGGCAGGTTATTATCGCAGATTCATTATGAAGTTTTCTCAGATTGCTTTACCCCTGTCACGCCTCACCAGAAAAGATGTACCCTTTATTTGGGATGATGAATGTGAAGAAAGTTTCAGAGTTTTAAAGAAGAAATTGACTAAGGCCCCTGTATTGGCAATACCGGATCCTGAAAGGAGATACACCGTTTTCTGCGATGCATCTTCCAAGGGACTGGGAAGTGTTCTCATGCAAGGAGAAAATGTAATAGCTTATGCCTCTAGACAGCTCAAGACCCATGAGGAGAATTACCCCACTCATGATCTTGAGTTAGCAGCAATAGTTTTTGCATTGAAGATATGGAGACACCATTTGTATGGTGCGCAATTTGATTTGTTCAGCGACCATAAGAGTTTGAAGTATTTGTTTGATCAACGAGATCTGAATATGAGGCAAAGGCGATGGATGGAGTATTTGAAGGATTTTGATTTCGATCTGAAATACCATCCAGGAAAAGCAAATGTGGTGGCAGATGCCTTAAGTCGAAAGGCTTTGGTTAGAGCTGAGGTGATGATGCACACGTGTGGGCTGTATGAGAAGTTTAGAGATCTTAATCTCCATGTTACCGATTTGGATGGTGGTATCTTGTTAAACAAGTTAGATATTTCGTGCGACCTACGATCCAGGATTGCACAAGCGCAGAGCATGGATATGGATCTTCAAAGGAAGGTTAGCCAACCGGAGTTTTCTTTTGCACCTGATGGAACATTATTGTTTGAGGGAAGAGTTTATGTCCCGAACGATGAGGAATTGAAAAGGTTGATTCTAGAAGAGGCGCATAAGAGTAGTTTCAGCATTCATCCAGGTACCACCAAAATGTATCAAGATTTGAAAAGGGATTATTGGTGGCCAAGCATGAAAAGAGATGTTGCGGAATTCGTAGCGCGATGCATTGTTTGTCAGCAGGTGAAGATTGAACATCAAAGGCCTGCGGGAATGTTAGTGCCGTTGGAAATTCCACAATGGAAATGGGAAGATATAACCATGGATTTTGTGACTGGATTGCCTCGAACACAGCGAGGACATGATTCCATATGGGTAATAGTGGACCGGTTAACTAAGTCGGCACATTTCTTACCGGTTAAGACCACTTACCGAGCCTCTCAGTATGCTGAGTTGTTTATTTCAGAAATAGTAAAACTCCATGGTGTACCAGCTAGTATAGTATCTGACAGAGACCCTATCTTCACATCTCACTTTTGGAAAGCTTTTCAGAAAGCTTTGGGGACAAGATTAAAGATGAGCACGTCCCATCATCCTCAAACAGATGGACAATCAGAAAGAACTATTCAGAACCAAGAAGCTTTGTCCAAGATATGTGGGACCATTTCAGATACTTCGTCGTGTTGGTCCGGCAGCTTATCAGTTAGCGCTGCCACCAGCTATGTCAGGATTGCATGATGTATTTCACGTCTCCCAGCTGAGGAAGTTTATCCCTGATCCATTTCAACCAGTGGAGTTAGACAGCATTGATTTGAGATCCGATTTGACCTTTCAACCTGAGCCAGACCAGATAATTGATCGTGATGTTAAGTCTTTGCGAAACAAAGAAATCCCTATTGTTAAGGTGGTATGGAAAGGTTCTCCCGACGGCGAAGCAACGTGGGAGCTGGAGTCAGAAATGCAAGAGAACTATCCCCATTTATTTTCAGGTAAATTCTAAATTTCGAGGACGAAATTTCTTTAAGGGGGGTAGATTGTAATATCCCGCTTATTAGTATCAGTTATCAGTATTAGAAGCAGTTAATAAGCGTGGCAATTTAGTAATTCAAGCAATGGCAAAATCGTAAATATTTCAAAGAAGAGGAATTATAAGAATAAGGAAGAGAAAGATATTTTTCCATTCTTCATGTTTTCTTTCCTTCATTCTCTCCAACCAGCCATCCTTCCCCATCACTCTTCTCACTCTCACGCCACTTTCCCTCACCCAAATCCTTCAGACTTTCATTTCAATCCTTGTGGGGTTACTAGCAAGAAGATTTTGAGAAAATAGAACAATAGAGGAAGGAATAAGGGAGGAACAAGCTAGGGTTTGCAAGAACAAGCTGAACCAGCACCAATTAAGGCTTAGGTGAGCTCATTTCAGATTATAGAACACATCTAGAGAGTTTTTGATAGTTTTCTACAAGTTATTAAAAGATAGAGTTTACCCTAATTTCCTAGTTTGTTTAATCCTTGCTCATGGGTGTTTATAATTGTTAATTTATGAAAGAAAATCCTTTTTATCATGTTAAGGAAACATGGGTACCTTTGAATGGACAAAAATGGTGAAAAATCAGATTTTTCACAGGTTTTACTGATACGGTCGCTGTAGCGACGGACCGTCGCTTGTAGCGACCAGACTGGGTTTTTCCCTGCCTAGCCGCGCTTGTAGCGACCGCATAGGCGCTTGTAGCGACGGTTGTCGCTTGAAGCGAGGAACTGGGCGCTGTAGCGACCAAGTTCTGCCTATTGTCGCTTGTAGCGACCAGGAGGGCGCTGTAGCGACCAGCCTTAAACAGCCCAACCTAGTTGAGCTGTTCTGGGGGTTCTGGTTCGCGTGAGCATGGCTTTTGGCAACTGATTTTCTATATCATATTTTAGAAACTTAAACCACCATTTATGTTCATTCCAAAGGCTTCCAAAGGTTAAGAAATTACTTGAGCAAAGATTAGGCAAAGCTTGGAAAATTCAGGAGTTAAGGATAAATGGTCTAGTAAGCTTAAGAGTGACATATGAGAACGATATGTCCAGAACCTTGAATAGGTTAACAGGAATAGAATTAATTCAGATAAGTTAAGGGTAGTTTATTAGGAATCCCTTAACCAGACAGATTACAGGATACTTTAGCCAGTGGGATTCAATTCCCTAGATTCAGGCACAGTTACAGGTTATCAGGACGTGCCTCAGTGCTCACGTCAGAGTGACATTGGGGGAACACGTATCAGTTTTATCAGGAAGTGTATAATCATATACCAGGAATAATAATTAATAATAATCAGGACAAGCTTTGTGTCTTCTGTTCTCTCGATCAGTTAGAGAGAACAGAGGGTTTCAGCCTTGCTGAAACGGGCAGGAACTTTCCGTGAGGATAACCACACAGAGTTACAGTGTGTCTCCTGTGCTCTCGACCAGTTAGAGAGGACGGGGGGTTCCAGATGGAACGGGCAGGAATCTTCCGCGAGGATAACCACACACTTAGGCAAGAGGAGTCCGGTGTTAGCCTGATATGATAGGATTTTCACCGGTTATCAGGGGAATGTGCTTCGGGGTTACTCCACCCGGGGGCATTCCGTAAAATGAACCCAGATAATAATGTTTGTTCAACGCTAACAGCTAACTTAAAGTATCAGTTATTAATTATTTATATTATCAGTCAGGCAATACTTACTCAGACAATTATCAGATTTCAGTTAGCAGTTATCAGACGGTGATCCTAGGTTTCCCCTTGATCACCAATACAGCAGAATCAGTCAGATGACCCTCTATGGGTAAGTTAAGACTTGGCGATCATAGGTATCCCCAAGATCGCCGAGGTAGGCACGGCGACCCTAGGTTCCCTGAGGTTGCCAAACAGTAGGTAGGGTAGGAGCTCACTGAGACTTTATGTCTCATCCCTTTCCTTCTGGTGCAGGTTCTTCTCAGGTGGCTCGTCGCAAAGGTAAAGAGAAAGCTACGGATTGATCGTGCCGTGTTATGTTTTATCATGTGGATATTGTATCTTGATGTATATATATGTAATAAGAAGGATGTTTGTATCGGATCTTGGGATGTAATATAAACTTGTGTATTTAATAAACAACTTTTCTGTATTGTATTTAATGTATCCAGTACGAAATTTTAATACTCGTAAGAGATCCTAGGCAATCTCTGTATGGGTGTTACATTCACGCTAGTGGGACGTGTTATTCCGCAAGGATGACCGCACGACGACAAGAGGAGTCCGGTGTTAGCTTGATATGATAGGAATTTTCACCGGTAGAGTGGAGATGTACTTCGTGGTTACTCCACCCGGATGCACTCCGTAAAATGAACCAAGATAATGTATTGTTTGTTCAACGCTAACTTCTAACCTTATGTTATGAAAAGATGAATATGAATATGAATAAGATTAAGTATATGTACTATATATTAAGAGATAAGACTAAGTAGTCATCAGACAGCAGGAAGTGATCATAGGATGTCCCCAGATCACTAAGTATGAGTTTAAGTTTAAGACAAGATTATGATAAGTATAAGATAAGGTAAAGACATGTAGCGATCCTAGGTTTCCCCTTGATCGCGGAATATGTAGAGAATGACGGCGATCGTAGGTATCCCCAAGATTGCCAAGAGTAGGCACGGCGACCCTAGGTTTCCCCCGTGGTTGCCAACAGTAGGTTGGGCTGGAGCTCACTGGGACATTATGTCTCATCCCAATCCTTCTGGTGCAGGTTTATAGGTTAGCGAGATGTTCATGAAGTTATTCTTTAGGAAGACACTGGATGGAGTGCAGCTGCTCGTCATGGACAAGCTCAGGAGGTTGTCAGATTATTTATGTATATGAAAGTGTATTTTATGATATTGGATATTGTTTAAACGAGCCAATTGTACTCATTCAGTAGTTTTGTATATATATTTATTATTGAAAATTTTAATGTATCCGGTATCAGACTAATACACATGCTAAATATTCTAGATAATTTAGTATGGGTGTTACAAGAATAGTGTCTGTCCAATGGCAGAGAAGACATTCAGACTCAAAGAACACTTATAAAAATGTTTACATTTAACTCACTCAAAAGGCACTAACAGAACTCGAACCTAGAACCTCTAGGTCCAAGCCTTGTCTTTTTACCACTAAACTAAACTCATGGTGTTAGCGGTGAAAAATATTTATCATGCCTATCATTTATAAAATAAATTATAATTAATGCATTATAGACTTATCTAAATTTTTATATAGAAATATTGAGAAAACATAGCACTTATGGTATACACATTGTATGCATATTGGAGACAACATATACTTATAATTTAATGATACATATCACAAAGTTGTTCAATGAATGACTTTTAACAGATTTTCAGACAAAGTAACAAGTGAATGAGTCGAATTTAGGTCCAATGGAGATCGATTTTGAAAACGTGTGGGAGTCTAGAACATATAAATTTACATCAAATGTGTTTGACTTCGACCAACTGTAATACTGTGACGTTTTGAAAAGTTTTTCGAAAAAAGAGTAAATTAAGACAATTTATGATGGAAAAAGGGAAATGATGCATATATATTTTATGATTTAAGAACTACTAAACCATCGACCCGTGCTAACACACGGCTCATATCGATAAAATACCTGACAATGAAACACGAAATGGAATAAGAGTCCAATGACACAGTTCATTTTATAGTGAAACATGTACTGTGCGAATATAACATAATATGATATTGAAATGGCATAAGTGTTGACAATAAAAAATTTCGATAGTTTGTGAATATCCAGAAATAAAACATATGTCGGAAAAACTCATACTTACATAACGAAATACTACACATTACGGAAAACTTCCTTATAAACCACATTCGTTGCAATGTTGGTATCTTCACCGT
Source organism: Medicago ruthenica (assembly GCA_018208015.1). Taxonomy (NCBI): domain Eukaryota; kingdom Viridiplantae; phylum Streptophyta; class Magnoliopsida; order Fabales; family Fabaceae; genus Medicago; species Medicago ruthenica. The sequence continues at coordinate 86,650,060 of CM031373.1, read as the reverse complement.
CCTCGTCATTTATCAAGATCTTCAAACCGTCCTTTGAAGTAACCCTTGATATTGCAACATACAATTGTCCATGTGAAAAAACGGGCGAAGGTAAATAGACACCAACATTTTTTAGCGACTGTCATTGGCTTTTGTTGATAGTCATTGCGAATGAAACAATTAACGGAAACTGTCTTCGTTTAAACTTGAAAGGAATTCTATTATCAGACGGTGTTAGTGATAGCCTCGGTATAAACACTTTCTCGCCAATATTAGATCCAGATATCACCCTTGCTTCAACCACAAATTTCCCCATCCTTGTGATAACCAATCTTGTTCCGTTGCATAAACCCAAATTTTCATCTATATTCCTTAGTAACATCACTGGAACTCCTACTTTCAATCACAACCTGTGGTTTGGCAGACCCGATGCAACAATAGTGTTGAGAAATTCAGGCGTGTGAACATCATCAATTGCGCCATCGTTCAGATTCTTATGATAAGGTGTATCATAACTCAAATAGATTTTTTCTTCGCCAGGGATCAAATCTAACACATACTCATTGATCTGGTCAACAATTGTATTTTTTGGTGCTAATATGGCTCTATTTTGGAAATAACTTAAATCAATCATATCTTCCAACAAATTTGGGTAAGTGCTTTTAACAATAGATGCAATAGGATTACCTGAGCTTGGTAGAAGTAAGTCAGGTGGAATATCAATGTTGATGTTGACGTCATTGCTTTCTCCAACCGTACCATCGCCAATACTTAACACCCAATCAGAAAATAATTTTCTTTCATTTATATCCGACGCAGATGCACCGCTAAGAACCCTCATGTTTTTTGTTAATGTAAGGACTTCACAATACCTCAATAAATGTGAAGAGTTAATCGTAGCATGTACAACTTCTTGTCTGGTACCCTTGGGTATGACTGGTAATATTTGTCTGAAATCTCCACCTAAAACAACAACCTTACCACCAAAAGGTATGTCCTTGTTTCGCTCATCAACAGACTTAAGAACGTCTCTTAAAGATTGTTGGTAGCAACAAAAGTAAGTATTTTTATATCGTCTCCACAGGGACTAGTGCGCTATCTCAAGCCGTTCAACAATCGTTATCATTTTGAGTAAGGGTTTTATAAGTTTGTTTGCATAAAAACTAATGGAATGTAAAAGCGGAAATAAAGACGACAAGTAATAGGGAATAAAAGCGTTGAGATCGGAGTTCCTCAATCGAGCAACGAAAATAATCTAATAATCATGCATATGAATTCTAGCGTTTTAGTGAAATTATCACGTATCACTCAACAACACCATTCGTGTCCAAATGACGTCGTGAGATCGATCGTATCGTTTAATAGACGATTTCCCAATCTATCAAACGATCTGAAAGCTTTACGTTCCAATACTTTCTGTGATTATCAAAACCAAATTCCATGTCTAGAATTTCTTATTTTGATAGAAGATTATTCTCACCAAAGATTCAAAAGTATTCGTCAATAACATTTAAATCAAACATAATAATGAATAGCAAGAATAAACTCAATATCACATAAGTTGCTAGAATCATATATTTAAAGATCAAAGATTACATCTAAGCTAGATAAAGTACCTCCAATCCCAAAAAAGGGAAGTTAGTTGTTCATTTTCATGACAACTATACAAAAGTGTAAAGAAAGATGAAGATCCAAGCCTAAGTTCTTGATTTCCCAAAGAGTCTTAGTTGATTCCACACTTCAATCACTCTTGCTCCATGGAGATCACCTCTCTTAGCCCTATTTTCTGTCTAAAACTTTAAACTATAAGACTACTAAACTGTAATAATTATCCTCTAATAATTCTCATAAAAGTCTGAAACAAAGCTTAAATACTAAAAGCTAAAAGTGATATCTCACTCAGCGAGCTTCCATTCGCCCGGCGAGATAAGCTTTCTTTGCCAGTGGTTTTCAGTCACGTCTTCAAATAGCATTAAACCGCCTTTGATATCGCTGAGCGATGATAAATTCGCCGGCGAAATCATTGCTCCCCTGCTTCTGAAATTCCCTGCCTAAGCTCGCCATTCTCTCGCCTTTAGCTCGCTGGGCGAGTTGCCAAATTCTTTTCTTCTTGTTTCTTTGCTCAAATCATGTCCTGGCTTGTATTTTCCTGCACAAATGGATGGGGAAAGAAGTAAAAGCATAATTTGGCATTTATTCATAAATTCTATGTTTTTCCTATGATAACTTGCGAAACAAGAAACATAAAGTGCTTAAATTAAATATGCTTTTTAACTAATTTCTGGCACTTATCACTCTCCCCAACTTAAATCTTTGTTTGTCCTCAAACAAAGGACTCCAAAAGGAAAAGTTTACAAACTTAGGACTCAAGTACAGTACAAGCAAAGAAATAAAAAGTTTTCAGATCGCAATTCAAATGTGGATTGCGCGGGCAAGTATGAAGTTTCTCATTAATCCAGATATATACTATGAATGCGACATAAGTCCTAAACACAAGATTCATATCACACAATTCAAGTCAATAACATAATTAACAATGAACCACACCTAACACACTTCTTTGAAAGTAAATAAAACAAAATGAAATCATGAAGTGAGGGTTTTGAACACTCATCCGGCAAATCTGCTTACATCCTGATTAAGTTATGTGTCCATCCAAATATCATCTCAAAAAGCACAAAAGCATAGATCACAAGGTCTTTGAGGGTTGTAATTTGGCTTGGTTTCTAAAAGAAATGTCATATGTGGGAAAAATTGAATTCAAATGGCCAAGCATAGAGGAACATTCTTTCTATTTACACAACTTCCTCCAAAATCTCATTATCAACCCTTGGTGATATACAAATAGTACTTTGATATTGACAACTTTTTCTAATTATTGAATTTTTCTCTTTTTTCTTTTCTTTTTCTTGGTTCCTTTTCTTTCTTTTTTTTTTCTTTTTTTTTTCTTTTTCTTGTTGTCAAGATCAATTTTCAAAATTCACCATTACTTGACATACAAAACCTCCCTTTTCTCCCCAACTTATTCAAAATAATACCCTAATTGAATGTTCCCTTATCATCAGGCAAGGGACGAATAAACATGATGGTTTAGGGTTTAAAATGAAGGTAAGAATATCAGAATCCAAAAATGATTTAACAATGAACTGGATTTTGAAAAGCTTGGGTAAATTCATTAAGCATTGCTTATGAATATTGACAGTTCATAGTTAAGGATTATGATTCATTAGGCTCAATGGGGTTATCAAATATTCACTTTCTCATTGGGTAGGCTTTTTGTGGTCAAATGTTTCTTCTCAATTTCAAAAGAATGCCTTGATCATTTCAGTGTTTTCATACAGTTCAAAGCAATTATCAGATTTAACATAAAATAACCGAGTAAAACAATGAATGCCGGTCTCCTGCATATATGTAAAGCACTTGAGGATTCCTCACATTTAAGCTAGTTCTAAGTGGTTCACATAATAAACATGTTATCGCGTAAAACTGTATGAGATAAATTTTGTGTAAAGTACTCGTATTAAATTCAAGTACACACCTAGAAAAGCAAGAAACAAGTACCTTGGCTTTGCACTTTGTCACAAATTTTATAACATAATCACACACCTGATACTTTGCTCAACAAACTAAAAAATTTGAGCTTCGCTCAGCGAAGTCATATCTTGCTCCGCGAGAATGACAGATTTCAGAATTTTCAAAAATGCATCATTTCAAAAGACTTTTTAGCTTCACCTAAGGTTTCTAAAAAGCATTAATAAAGCATAAATACTTACAAAATTGGGTTGCCTCCCAACAAGCATTTGTTTTACGTCGTTAGCTCGACGCCTGTTTGGTTAGGGTGGCCAAAATGAGACGGAACGCACATCAACCTTTGTATTCCTTTTCTTTGGGATGAATTCCATGAACTTGAAGTAGAGCTGATGTGGAGTCCATATCCTCCCTAACCAGAGTTTGATGAACAAGGAATAAATGCTATCTTTTACAAACTCAATTTCTGCCTTGCTCACTTTCATCCCCTTCTTTTCATATGTTTCTTCCTTGTTAAGAAATTGTTCCTTTTTCTCTATAACTATCACTTCTTCACTATCAACAGTTCTGGCCTCTTCAGAATCTGACCTTTCTTGAGGAAATTCTACTTTGTGTGGTATCTCCATTTCTTCCACTAATTTCCTTATACCACATCCTTCAAACATTGTCTCTTCCTCACTCTCATCAACATCGTCTTCAACAATCTCTCCGAATTCAAAAGTGGATTGATTGTTGGTTTGAATATCCATGATTCTTGATGAAAAATTTAATTGAACTTGCAAAATTTCCAATTGAATTGATAAAGCTCTCAATCTTCGGTTGGTATTTTGCATGTTGATCATGGATTGTTGCATGAACATATTCAAAGTATTTTTATTCTTGACATTTGTTCATCTTCAGAAGGATATTGTTGATACTGTTGATAGGATTCATACTCGAATGGAGTATAGAAGTTGAAATAATCATGATCAGCCATGATTTCCTTTATGTTGAGAATCTGAAACGAGTGTAACTAACAAGAAAATTTTCTTTGTATAACAAAGAGAGTTAATGTAAACACAATTTAACAATGTATAAAAGAGAAGAAAAATATTAACAAGAATATATATAAATGCTCAAAACAATACAAATTGTTGCGATGCTCAAAATATCTAAACATCAGTCCCCGGCAACGGCGCCATTTTGTTGGTAGCAACAAAAGTAAGTATTTTTATATCGTCTCCACAGGGACTAGTGCGCTATCTCAAGCCGTTCAACAATCGTTATCATTTTGAGCAAGGGTTTTATAAGTTTGTTTGCATAAAAACTAATGGAATGTAAAAGCGGAAATAAAGACGACAAGTAATAGGGAATAAAAGCGTTGAGATCAGAGTTCCTCAATCGAGCAACGAAAATAATCTAATAATCATGCATATGAATTCTAGCGTTTTAGCGAAATTATCACGTATCACTCAACAACACCATTCGTGTCCAAATGACGTCGTGAGATCGATCGTATCGTTTAATAGACGATTTCCTAATCTATCAAACGATCCGAAAGCTTTACATTCCAATACTTTCTGTGATTATCAAAACCAAATTCCATGTCTAGAATTTCTTATTTTGATAGAAGATTATTCTCACCAAAGATTCAAAAGTATTCGTCAATAACATTTAAATCAAACATAATAATGAATAGCAAGAATAAACTCAATATCACATAAGTTGCTAGAATCATATATTTAAAGATCAAAGATTACATCTAAGCTAGATAAAGTACCTCCAATCCCAACAAAGGGAAGTTAGTTATTCATTTTCATGACAACTATACAAAGTGTAAAGAAAGATGAAGATCCAAACCTAAGTTCTTGATTTCCCAAAGAGTCTTAGTTGATTCCACACTTCAATCACTCTTGCTCCATGCAGATCACCTCTCTTAGCCCTATTTTCTGTCTAAAACTTTAAACTATAATACTACTAAACTGTAATAATTATCCTCTAATAATTCTCATAAAAGTCTGAAACAAAGCTTAAATACTAAAAGCTAAAAGTGATATCTCGCTCAGCGAGCTTCCATTCGCCCGGCGAGATAAGCTTTCTTTGCTAGTGGTTTTCAGCCATGTCTTCAAATAGCATTAAACTGCCTTTGATATCGCTGAGCGATGATAAATTCGCCGGGAGAAATCATTGCTCCCCTGCTTCTGAAATTCCCTGCCTAAGCTCGCCATTCTCTCGCCTTTAGCTCGCTGGGCGAGTTGCCAAATTTTTTTCTTCTTGTTTCTTTGCTCAAATCATGCCCTGGCTTGCATTTTCCTGCACAAATGGATGGGGAAAGAAGTAAAAGCATAATTTGGCATTTATTCATAAATTCTATGTTTTTCCTATGATAACTTGCGAAACAAGTAACATAAAGTGCTTAAATTAAATATGCTTTTTAACTAATTTTTGGCACTTATCAAAGATCGATCAAGTGCTTCAAATTAAGGCTTGTGCATCATAGGCGCTTCGTCCCATATGATGAGATTTGCCTTAATTACCAACGATGCTAATGGTGTATTTGGGCTAACTCCACACATCGAGCACTCGTGAACCATAAGAGGAATACCAAACCTTGAATGCGCGGTTCTTCCATCGGGTATGAGCAGAGTAGCTATTCCACTTGATGCATTTCCAAAACAATCTCACCGTTAGATCTCAATCCAGCTGATAAAGCCCTCCAAATTAATGTTTTTCCAGTGCCACCATAACTGTACAAAAAAAAAACAATCCAGGCTTGTTTTCATTTACCCTTGTCATGATTGTATCATATACACGTCGTTGTTCCATGGTCATGGTTGCCAACATTCGACGATGTTCATCAGCTAACAATGGCCTATTGTAATTCATTTCATCATGGATCAATCTATTTCCAACGTCAGGTAATAACGATGCATCTGCCTTTGGCATTGGAGGATAATCAGACAGGCTCTTACCACAACTATGTAACAATAATTCAAGTTCTGCCAATGCATACGCCTTCAGCTGATCATGGTTTAACCTTAAATCTGAAAGAAATGTGAATCTAAAATCTACATCGGCTATAATTAGGAGAAAATGAACAGCGAAATAACATGTGGGTTCGAATATGCATCCCATGTGCGCAAGAACTGTAAATTGTTTAGTATTTCATTTATATTTGCTTTCTTTAATGTCAGTGTTTAGTCGTTGCTTTATTTTGACATGCTGTAAAACTACATTTTATAATGACGTGAAATAGCTAAAGGCAGTTCATATGATTTAAATAAAGCAAAATTACAAATTAAATTTTAAGGACACATGCTTGTAATTTGAACAGTATCTACGACATGGAGAAAAAGAATGATGACTAACATTATCGCCTAAAAAATAATAAATTACCATAGTAATTTACCTGGAGCTCTAAGTAACCGCCTTTGTTTGTGAAGAATGTCATTAATAAGATTAGTCGAAGTAGAGTTCCAAACAACCTCTGGTCTCGCAGCTGATCAGATATCATCAATGTTGCAAAGAGTCTACGTAAATAAGTACCGGTGCCCCAAAGACTTGCCTCTATTATCGCGTCTATAAATTCCTTGTCATCGTCCAACAACCCCATAGCAAAGCAAGCTTCTTTGAAAGTATTATATTTGACATTGTCAACCGTTTTTATATGATTGTAAGATGTCGAACCCTTTACGTAATTTAGAAGAGTTCTCAAGTAGAACCTTTCACCGGAACCAGGAGGTGCAAAATGAACTCTTCCAATCGAAATACCTTGTTGCCTAGGAGTCCATTCATGATCTTCAGCTTTCCATACGAATTTTAATGGGAATTGGTTGTAAGTAAGATTTCTTGCGTCTGGATACTTTTGGTTTGCTTTCATCCATGCCAAAAACTTTGTGGTTTTATTACGTGATCTATTAATAACATCTTCAATATCTTCGTGATCTTCGTATACAATCGAATGCTCATCTTCCAAATGATAGTTCAGCCTTTCAACTGAAGGTTCTCTGAAATGTATGTCAAAAGAGTATATTCTCCAAGCAGCCTCGCACGCTGAGAGATATCGACAATCATAGTACATTTTTATTTCATCCAAACATTCAGATGAACCATTCTCAATTCCTTGACTGTAAAATTTTGCGGTCACACGGTCATGGCCTTTGTTGACAAATTTAAAAAGATACTTGATAGACCGTATTTGGTTGCACCACTCAACGTTAATATGAGCATTGTACTTCAAAAGAAGTGTTCTATTATATGGCACAACAAACCTGTTGTCTGCAAAGGATTCACCTTTCTTAACAAATACTCCATTGTCTCTCCGTCTGTATACTGGATAACCATCGTCGTCAATGACGGTTTGATCAACAAATCTCTTTGGAAAGTGTTTGGTACATTTATTACTTTGCATGCAAGGCGACTTTTTGTTTTGATCACCACATGAACCGTGAATCATGAGCGAAGTGACTATATTAAACAACTCCTCATCGATGTCTTTGTCTGGAATTTCCGCTGAAATAATCTTGTCTAGATCCTCAGGTTTTTTACATCGATAACTTGGCTTAAGAAATACTAATATGTGTGCATGTGGCAGCCCACACTTCTGAAACTCGATAGTATATATAACTGTACAAAAAACATAAAATATATAAATATATTGGCTAAAATAATTTCAACTATAAGTCATCCAACAAATTTGATATGATTCATAATAACGGATAACTACTAAATGATTGACATTTGATAAATAGGCCAAACTGGATATCCTTATAATACATGCAAAAACCCTATATTCAAGAACAAACTACATTTGTATAAATGTCTGATCTTAAAAATACACATAATTTGGAACAACATATGATTTTCAAAATATACATAATGCAATAGTATTTATATTATAGAACTAATATTGAAGTGGCATGTAACTAAAGACAACTGATATAGAACTTATATTATAAAAATACAAAACTATAACTAAAAACATAGAAATATAGTATATGTTACTTACTTGCTCTTACTTCGCCAAATATCTCGCCCTTCTTTATCTCCTTTATCAGATGATCAAGTTTTAACTTGAAAATTCTACATGACAACTCAGGTCTATCTTCTGGATTTAAATTATGTAATTTTAGAAAATCAACAACCTCAGGCCATTTGTGATTGCACGTAAATGTAATAAACAAATCGGGATACCTAATCCATCCACATATAGCCATTGCATCTTGATAGTTTTGAATCATGTAGCGTGGACTTCCAACAAAAGTCGACGGCAAAACAATTCTTTTTCCAGTCGTGGCCGGGTTAGTCTCTCCTCTAAGGACTGCTTCAGTCAATCCTTTGTACATATGAGCCCTTAGTTCCTTTTGATGATCTCTTGCCCATTTTAACCTAGCATACTCTATCATACTATAGGAGTCGACTAAAAATTGTTGGAACAATCTCTTCGAAAATACAATAGTGGATTGACTCCTTTCTCGATGCTGGATCCTATAAGCTAGCCATTCTTTTTGTGTAACATATTTCCTTTTAATACGTGCCTTCTTATCTGTTACTATGTACTCAATGTCTTTTCGATAGCCATTATCTCCTCTTGGAAATAATAGTGGATATTGCAGTGGGAAGTACGACGGCTCAATAATAGATATTCTCTTTAAAAGACCAGACCTTTCCTCCATAATAATGTCTCTTTCACAATCCGAAGAATCAAAATCCCCGACTATTAAAGCTGCGACCTCTGATGCCGTAGGCAAATTATATGTCCGACCATTGCGATTTCTCTTGCCTAATATCCTTAGTTTGATTGTAGGTGCATTACTCGCCTTCAATGTATCTCTTGCAGTCCTATATGTTCTAACATACAAATTGTAGTTATCTAGAATATCCCTCAGTTCATTCACAATTGACGATTTAATGGAATCGCTGTCGTCGAGCATTCTGTAAAAACAAAAAAAAAAGGTATGTATACCATTAGTATAAAAGCCATACAATCATAATGTGTATTTAAATATAACTATCAAAAACGTGAAATTATAATTGTTAATAACCTGACATATGCCATTCTGTTTTTGATCTTATTGTCGGTGTCGTAAATGTATAGTTGAGCGAATTTAGGTTCTTTTCCTTCTAGAGGCAGCAAACTCCCGATTTGATGGTAATTTTCGCCATTCATAACAAACATCGGAGGAGCATTCCCATTATTCATGGAGGAGTCAATTTTCCCACCCATAGATGTGAAGGCGAATATACTGTTAAAAGATCGAATATTTTCCGTAAAGTATTTGCTTCTTCGATCGTTAGAGCAGTACAAATCACTCAAAGATTCAGGCAATGGTGGGTACGAAGCAATTTTTATCCTCCCTTGTTTGCAACACATAGAAAACGAAGGTATTGTTGGGTTATAATCCTTTTGAGCTCTTTCTCCATACCACATATTTGCTCCACACTTTCTGCATATACAATCCGGAAGACCAAAATATTCATAATTTACACGTTGATCTGTTGAAGAAAAATATGTAAGCATGAGTAACTGCTTATATCTGTTAGCAATTCGACATCAAAATAAATGAAGGATTAATTTCACATGGATTTAAAAGAGACGAACAAATTATGTATTCCTTCGGGCACTGAACAATTATTGTTACGATTGTTGACTGATATGGTTGATATTATTATGCCTATAACATTACCGATAATATATTGCTATGTTTGTTGAAAAGAATAACGAAATAGAATAAACATTCCGAACAATTAATCTAAAAAGCTGACCTGAATTTAGTGGAATATCTTGGTCTTCTTCATTTTGAAAGCAATATTCTTTTATCGTCTCATTTTGCATATGTGGGATGTGGCACATATTTGAATTTCTGGTATCAAATGCATCGCCGTAATTTTCACCCATTACTTCGTCCGTATAACTGCCTGCCCAAGAGTAAACAAACGCCATGTCATAGGATTTTGATCAGTTGCCGCAATTTCGGATATATGAAAATTTAAAACTAATTCTCACGGTTTGTTCAACTATACAGGTTCTTTACAAAAAACTATCTAACTAAAACATCTATGTAGATAAAATTAAGGTCATACTTATCTAATTAAAACATCTATGTAGTAAACTTACATGAATTGATTGAATCAAAGATATTTTCTGCATTCTTATCTACACCTTCGTATGGTTGGTTTATAGTCACAGTATCCACTTCCACGGCATCATCATGTCCTGTGTTGTTCAACAGAAAAAAAATACATAAAGAATTAATAGATGTACACTATGCCAACATTGTATCCACTTTTTAAATAATATGCTAGCTAACCTGAATTGATTGGTATATCTGAAGACTCACGGTTCTCACCACAATTGAGATTGAAGGATTCATCAACTTGGCTTTGGAGGCTATATATGTTGGCAGCTGTTATGACATGTCTTCCTGGACCAAGTCGTTTAGAACGTGTGGTGTCGTTATTGCGACTACTTGAAAATGAATAAATGGCAGCAAACTATTTTAGAAAAATGGTCATTCAATGACTAATATCAGTAGGTATGTTAGTTTTACTCACCATTTGTGATATCAGACAAAGGGAAGTTGTTACGATAGCTTAGTGTTATCTGTGACGAAGTTTGATGCTGTGAATTTTCTGAATTAGTTGCAGTTACACGAATTTTGCGCCTCTTTGTAGGATCCATGGCATGGCAGGTTGATGAAGTGTATCAGCACATATATATGCGCTTGGATGGTTATGGTCAGGTGCTTAAATATTAAGACAGCACAATCAAAGATTGTGAGAAGGCATTTGTACTAAATGGAGTTGTACAACTACTAAATACAGTATTAAACACACGTTAATAATACCAATGTTAATTGTGTGTGAGTGTAATTAATTGGTTGTGCACATATACCACTATGCAGATTCCTTGAGCACCGTGTTTTTCCAACATTCAATGATGAAGCATCAATTAGTTATTAACGATAACAACTAACATTCCTACGTGACTGTTGGGTTGCCGCATTTTTCATCCGTTCCAAAAGTCACCTTCCTAATGATAGACTCGCAAATTCCTATAATTTCTTATGAAACTCGATATACCGTGTGTATTAAGCAATTGATTGCACATGATTCATTAATTTTCAGCCATACGAATTTTATGTTAACCCTGCTCTTTTGGAAGTTAAACTTTAACGACTACAGTCATACCCATCATTTGCATTCAAATATTTAACCGGATGTCGTAATTTTGAATGTAATCGCTGTCATATAGATGTATATCAGAATTTATAAGCAAAGGTGTGGTAGCAGAATAATATAATATAAGATAGTATCTTGGATTTGAGTCTAAAGATCAGAGTCTGAAGAACAGTGTCTGAAGATCAGAGTCTGAAGATCAGAGTCTGAAGAACAGCGTCTGAAGAACAGTGTCTGAAGATCAGAGTATGATGAACAGTGTCTGAAAACTGTGAGTCTGAAGTACTTGTTTACTTGTAGACTAATCTATTTTATTTTTGTTAAGTTTCTGGATGTTGGTTCTTAAGCTAATCAATCCTATCACCCCATTTATTATTATATTATTAATAATAATTATTATTACTACTATTTTTAGTTTTCATTCTAAAGATTTATTATACCATGTTGTTATTAAATTGAAAAGAGCAAAATCGTACAAAAACTTATTCACAATACCATATACTGTATCACGAACATGTGGCTTATATATTGGTTCAATTTATCCAAATGTTGCGACACTTAATTATTATGTTGAGTAGTCTGGTACTTAGATTCGTAGGAAAGAAGATGAAAATACTAACTATTTTTGTTTGAATGTATGGATGGGTTGATATAATGTTGGGGGCGCAGCTTATATAGACAGCTTAATAACTGTCTTAAAGAGTTGAAACCACCTCCCTCAACCATAAATTCATTGGGAACTATCAACAATTATTGCAGATATGGAACATAAGTTTTAAATGAGTTGGCTGCTGTGATGGAAAGGGAACAGTCACAATTAAACCTGCATAACCCAAGAAAACATGCGCAATCAATGTAAGGTGGCACACATAAACCATGTGATGATGTATATCATGTCCCTCATGCGTTGGAAACTGATTGAAATCAATGAAACATGTAAAAAACACGTCGTGCGAGTAATATGTTGAACTAAAAATTAACAATAAATGTGTTATCCACAATCCATCCAAATTCTGCTGTGATACACATAGTCTCTAGGGGATTACACAAACTTTGTTATAAAATTGGATTAAGCTGTATCACTTATAATTGAAATTCCATATTCTTTTCTATTTGTACTGTTTGCACCAAACATCAGAATTATGTTGTATCACTTATAAATCAGGATATAATAGATTAATTGTTAGTATATTAATATTTTATAAGGATATAATAATCATATGAGTATATATAATGTGATTACCAAAAATCCAGCTTCTATTTCATCGGCATCAAGTACTTTATCGTAGGTCAGTTGAAAGTTCATCTCATCGTGCACAAATGGTCTTGGCACGACGTTGGGCAAATTGACTGGAATAACATTCTTCTCAACGCTAAAACTCATTGGTGGAACAAAAGTAGGATAACGGATCGTCTTCCCAAACCTATTCTTCACTCTAATAAAGATCAGAGTCTGAAGAACAGTGTCTGAAGATCAGAGTCTGAAGATTAGAGTCTAAAGAACAGTGTCTAAAGATCAGAGTCTGAAGAATAGTGTCTGAAGATCAGAGTCTGAAGATCAGAGTCTGAAGAACAGCGTCTGAAGAACAGTGTCTGAAGATCAGAGTCTGAAGTTCAGAGTCTGAATATCAGAGTCTGATGAACAGTGTCTGAAAACTGGGAGTCTGAAGTACTTGTTTACTTGTAGACTAATCTATTTTATTTTTGTTAAGTTTCTGGATGTTGGTTCTTAAGCTAATCAATCATATCACCCCATTTATTATTATAATTATTATTACTACTATTTTTAGTTTTCATTCTAAAGAGTTATTATACCTGTTGTTATTAAATTGAAAAGAGCAAAATCGTACAAAAACTTATTCACAATACCATATACTGTATCACGAACATGTGGCTTATATATTGGTTCAATTTATCCAAATGTTGCGACACTTAATTATTATGTTGAGTACTCTGGTACTTAGATTCGTAGGAAAGAAGATGGAAATACTAACTATTTTTGTTTGAATTTATGGATAGGTTGATATAATGTTGGGGGCGCAGCTTATATAGACAGCTTAATAATTGTCTTAAAGATTTGAAACCACCTCCCTCAACCATAAATTCATTGGGAACTATCAGCAATTATTGCAGATATGGAACATAAGCTTTAAATGAGTTGCCTGCTGTGATGGAAAGTGTAACATCCCGCTCAGATGCGATTACTATCAGTATTAGATGCGATTAAGCAAGCTTGGTAATTAAATAATAAAAGGCATGGCAAAATGGTAAATAAGTTAAAAAGGGGGGGAAAGTTTGAAACAAAGAAGTAGAAAAGAGTGATCTACACTCTTCCATTCCATTTTCTTTCCCATTTTCAGCTCACTCTCTCTCCCTCTCCCTCCTCACTCTCACGCCCTCACTCCCTCTCCATAAACTCATCTTTCCATCATCCAATTCTTAAGGAAAACTTCACAAGCAAGGTTTGGGTAGCAAAGCTAGAATAAGTGAAAGAAACAAGGAAGATTTTGAGAGAAGAAGTAGAGTTAAGTCAAGACTTTGGGAAATCAGAATAACAAGCACCAATAGGAGGATTAAGGTGAGCTCATTTCAGATTATAGAACCTTATTAGAGTGTCTTTGGCAAGTTCTACAAGTTTTAGGAAGTTTTCTAGTTTACCCTAATTTCCTTGATTGTTTAATCTTTGCTCATGAGTGTTTATAATTGTTAATTTATGAAAGAAAATCATATTTATCATGTTTGAGAAACATGGGTACTGTTAAATGGGCAAAAATGGTGGAAATCACGTTTTTACACAGTTTTTACTGATACGGTCGCTGTAGCGACGGATGGTCGCTTGTAGCGACCAAACTGGGTTTTTCCCTGCCTAGCCGCGCTTGTAGCGACCACGCAGGCGCTTGTAGCGACGGTTGTCGCTTGTAGCGAGGAACTGGGCGCTGTAGCGACCAAGTTCTGCCTGCTGTCGCTTGTAGCGACCAGAAGGGCGCTGTAGCGACCAGCCTTGAACAGTCCAACCTAGTTGAGTTGTTCTGGGGGTTCTGGTTCGCGCGTGCATGGCTTTTGGCAACTGATTTTCTATAATACATTTTTGGAACTTAAACCACCATTTTAGTTCATTTCAAATGCTTCCAAAGATTAAGATATTACTTGAGCAAAGGTTATACAAAGCTTGGAAATTCATGATTTAAGTTGCAGGCTTAAGTAAGCCTTAGGAATGGCTCATGAGAACGATGGGTCAAGAACCTTGATAGGTTAATAAGAATATTACCAAGTTTCAAGATTAGAACCTTATATAGGTTAAGAGTTCAGAATTAGTAAGATTAAGCCGTGGCCTTCGATGTTCACGCCAGTGGGACACGAATGGTTCACATAGAGATTAGACTAAAGTTTATTACACTTAAGCCGTGGCTTTCATCGTTCACGCCAGTGGGACATGAAATGTTCACGTTTCAGTTTGCAGATTATTTATTTGCGTCTTCCGTCGTTCACGCCAGTGGGACACGGGAGGTATACGCATCAGTTAAAACTTATATTAAGTCGTGTCTTCTGTTGTTCACGCCAGTGGGACACAGGAGGTTCACGCCAGTGGGACGTGTTATTCCGCAAGGGTAACCGCACGACGACAAGAGGAGTCCGGTGTTAGCCTGATATGATAGGAATTTTCACCGGTTATCAGGGGAATGTGCTTCGGGGTTACTCCACCCGGGGGCATTCCGTAAAATGAACCCAGATAATAATGTTTGTTCAACGCTAACAGCTAACTCAAAGTATCAGTTATTATTCTATTATATTATCAGTCAGACAATATTTATTCAGACAATTATCAGATATCAGTCAGCAATTATCAGACGGTGATCCTAGGTTTCCCCTTGATCACCAAATCAGCAGAATCAGTCAGATGACCCTCTATGGGCAAGTTAAGACTTGGCGATCATAGTTATCCCCACGATCGCCGAGGTAGGCACGGCGACCCTAGGTTCCCTGAGGTTGCCAAACAGTAGGTAGGGTAGGAGCTCACTGAGACTTTATGTCTCATCCCTTTCCTTCTGGTGCAGGTTCTTCTCAGGTGGCACGACGCAAAGGTAAAGAGAAAGCTACGGATTGATCGTGCCGTATTGTGTTTTATCATGTGGATGTTGTAAAAGATCAATGTATATGATGTATATTATAAGGAATGTTATGTAATGGATCATGAGATGTATTATAACTTATGTATTGTGGATTTAATAAACAACTTTTCTGTATTGTATTTAATGTATCCAGTACGAAATTTTAATACTCGTAAGAGATCCTAGGCAATCTCTATATGGGTGTTACAATTTGGTATCAGAGCAGGTCGTTTCAGACTGTGCCATGGGTCATTAAAGTACAATCCAAGTTTATGGACCTCTTGGATCCAGGACATTATTCTAGATGTTATGTTCAGTTAAAACTGATCACTTTGACTTGTATATGACAGCTAGGATAAGATGTCTGGGAGAAGAAGAGGTAGACCTCGTACTAATCAAGCTAGTGACGAAAGTGGAGGACCCAGTCAGAATTCATGGGAACAGATGATGCAACAACAGCAGGCCTGGCAGCAGCAATACCAAGAGCAACAAGCTCAGAATGCGTTACAGTATCAGCAAATGATGCTGATGATGCAACAACAGTCTCAGCAACAAGCCCAGGCTCAACAACAATGGATGGAGATGATGCAGCAGGGTCAAGGTTTCCATCCACAGCCACCACCTCCTCCTGTAATTGGTAATCCAGTGTTCCGTGAATACAACAGGCATCACCCTCCGGAGTTCAATGGAGAAGGTGAACCACAAGAAGCAAGAAAGTGGATTAAGCAGATGGAGAAGATCTTTAGAATGGCTGAATGTTCAGAGGAAGATAAAGTAGTCTATGCAACAAACCAACTCAGAGGCGCAGCAGAAGACTGGTGGGAATCTGCTCAGCGCAGGATGGAAGCCAATGGTGTAGAAGTGAATTGGGAGAACTTTAAAGGAGTGATGTTAGAAAAGTATTTACCTTTGTCCTACAAGGTAAAGAAAGAACAAGAGTTCTTAGAGTTGAAACAAGGTAATATGTCGGTTGCTGAGTTCACAAAGAAATTTGAGGAGTTGTCCTACTATTCTACACACAATGAATATGCTGAAAATGAAGTATGGAAAATGAATCAGTATAAAAGAGGATTAAGGGGTGAGATTGATACGGCAGTTAGCCTTCAGAGAACTGCGAGTTATGACGAGTTGGTGCATGATAGCTTAGTGGTTGAGGCAGGACTTGCAAAGGCCTCGAAGGAAAGAGCAGCAGCTTATGAGAAAAAGAAAAGCAGGATGTCCGATAAGTATCACGATAAGCTTAAGCCGAAAGGATCTCCTCAGAGAGGGAAACAGACCTACTCTCCACAATATAATCCTTTGAGGACTAATCCTACTTGCAAGACATGTGGTAGAATGCATAAAGGAGAGTGTTTGGTTGGAGCTGGAATTTGTTATGGATGTAAACAGCCAGGGCATTTCATATCAGAGTGTCCAAACAGACGTGGTAAAGGATCAGCTGAAGGAACGACTACTAGTCGGGGCAGAGTGTACTCTCTTGACGGCGCCAAGGCTTCGGCCAATGAAGATTTAATTGCCGGTATGTGTTATTTGGGTACAAATCCAGTAAGAGTTCTATTTGATTGCGGCGCTACATGTTCTTTTATTTCATATAAATGTGTGGAGACGCTGCAATTACCCTTGTCTCCGTTGAACCCTCCAATGTTAGTATCCACCGCTACTGAAGGCGGAATTGAGGCTAAGTATGTTTGTGAAAGCTGTCCTATCACTGTGTCCAGTAAGACTTACTATGTTGATTTAGTTTGTCTCCCGATGGAGCAACTGGATGTAATTTTAGGCATGGATTGGCTCTCTGCTAATCATGTCTATATAGGATGTTCAGAGAAGAGTATTTATATGCCTACCAGTGATACGACAGAAGGTGTGGCTTTGTCAGAATTGATTAACCGCACCCATCAGTTAATCCAGTTTATTTGTGCTCAAGACAAAGGATTTTATGTAATGCTCACTGTGGCTTCAGAGTCAGAGTTAAGTCCCAGTGACATTCCTGTTGTGAATGAATACCTAGATGTTTTCCCTTCAGAAGTCACGAGTTTACCTCCAGAGCGTGAGGTGGAGTTTTCAATTGATTTGATTCCAGGAGCGGAGCCGGTGTCAGTGGCACCGTACAGAATGTCACCAACAGAGTTGAAAGAGTTGAAATCTCAACTCGAGGAGTTGATCCAGAAGCATTTCATCAGACCGAGTGTATCACCTTGGGGTGCTCCAGTTTTGTTAGTTAAGAAAAAGGATGGAAGTATGAGGCTATGTATTGATTATCGCCAACTTAACAAAGTGACTATCAAGAACAGGTATCCTCTTCCAAGGATTGATGATCTTCTAGATCAGCTCAAGGGAGCAACAGTATTTTCCAAGATTGATCTTCGATCGGGTTATCACCAGATTCGTATTAAATCTTCAGATGTGTCTAAGACGGCGTTTCGAACGCGTTACGGACACTATGAATTTTTGGTTATGCCTTTCGGTGTAACTAATGCTCCAGCAGTGTTTATGGATTACATGAATAGGATATTTCAGCCCTATCTCGATCAATTTGTGGTGATTTTCATTGATGACATTTTGATTTATTCTAAGGATCCTCAAGAGCATGCTCAGCATTTGAGAATTGTATTAGATGTCCTTAGAGACAAGCAGCTGTATGCTAAGTTTAGCAAATGTGAGTTTTGGCTATCCGAGATTAAGTTTTTGGGTCATGTTATTTCTCAAGGAGGAGTAGCTGTTGATCCATCTAAAGTTGAGGCTGTTCTCAATTGGGAAAGACCAAAGAATGTAGCTGAGGTCAGGAGCTTTCTAGGCCTGGCAGGTTATTACCGAAGATTCATCATGAAGTTTTCTCAGATTGCCTTACCCCTGTCACGCCTCACCAGAAAAGATGTACCCTTTATTTGGGATGATGAATGTGAAGAAAGTTTCAGAGTTTTAAAGAAGAAATTGACTAAGGCCCCTGTGTTGGCAATACCAGATCCTGAAAGGAGATATACCGTCTTCTGCGATGCATCTTCCAAGGGACTGGGAAGTGTCCTCATGCAAGGAGAAAATGTAATAGCTTATGCCTCTAGACAGCTCAAGACCCATGAGGAGAATTACCCCACTCATGATCTTGAGTTAGCAGCCATAGTTTTTGCATTGAAGATATGGAGACATCACTTGTATGGTGCGCAATTTGATTTGTTCAGCGACCATAAGAGTTTGAAGTATTTGTTTGATCAACGAGATCTGAATATGAGGCAAAGGCGATGGATGGAGTATTTGAAAGATTTTGATTTTGATCTGAAGTACCATCCAGGAAAGGCTAATGTGGTAGCAGACGCCTTGAGTCGGAAGGCTTTAGTCAAAGCTGAGGTGATGATGCACAAGTGTGGACTGTATGAGAAATTTAGAGACCTTAACCTCCATGTTACTGATTTGGATGGTGGTATTTTGTTAAACAAGTTAGATATTTCATGTGATCTACGATCTAGGATTGCACAAGCGCAAAGCATGGATATGGACCTTCAAAGAAAAATTAGCCAGCCGGAGTTTTCTTTTGCACCTGATGGAACATTATTGTTTGAGGGAAGGGTTTATGTCCCGAACGATGAAGAATTGAAAAGGTTAATTCTAGAAGAGGCGCATAAGAGCAGTTTCAGCATTCACCCAGGAACCACCAAGATGTATCAAGACTTGAAAAGAGATTATTGGTGGCCTAGCATGAAAAGAGATGTTGCAGAGTTTGTGTCGAGATGCATTGTTTGTCAGCAAGTGAAGATTGAGCACCAAAGGCCTGCAGGGATGTTAGTGCCTTTGGAAATTCCACAATGGAAATGGGAAGATATAACCATGGATTTTGTGAGTGGATTACCTCGGACACAGCGAGGACATGACTCCATATGGGTAATAGTGGACCGGTTAACCAAGTCAGCTCATTTCTTGCCGGTTAAGACTACGTACCGAGCCTCACAGTATGCTGAATTGTTTATTTCTGAGATAGTGAAACTCCATGGTGTACCAGCCAGTATTGTATCAGATCGAGACCCAATTTTCACATCACACTTTTGGAAAGCCTTTCAGAAGGCGTTGGGGACAAGATTAAAGATGAGCACGTCCCATCATCCTCAAACAGACGGACAATCAGAAAGGACTATTCAGACGTTAGAAGATATGTTACGTGCATGTATTCTAGAAGATGGAGGAAGTTGGAACAATCATCTACCATTGATTGAATTTTCTTACAACAACAGTTACCATTCTAGCATTGGAATGGCACCTTATGAAGCTCTATATGGTAGAAAATGTAGAACCCCGCTTTGTTGGGCTGAGGTTGGAGATAAAAGCATTTTGGGTCCAGAGATCATTCAGGAGACGACTCTGAAGATTAAGTCCATTCAAGATAAGATGAGAATAGCACAGAGTCGCCAGAAAAGTTATGCTGACAGGAGGCGAAGACCCTTAGAGTTTAATGAAGGAGATCATGTGTTTCTTAGGGTTACACCCAAGTTGGGATTAAGAGGAGCATTCCGAACTAAGAAACTTTGTCCAAGATATGTAGGACCTTTTCAGATACTTAGACGGGTCGGTCCAGCAGCTTATCAGTTAGCGTTGCCACCAGCCATGTCAGGATTACATGATGTCTTTCATGTCTCGCAACTAAGGAAATTCATTCCTGATCCTTTCCAACCAGTGGAGCTAGATAGTATTGATTTAAGATCGGACTTGACCTTTCAACCTGAACCAGAACAGATAATTGATCGTGATGTTAAGACTTTGCGAAATAAAGAGATTCCTATAGTTAAGGTTGTATGGAAAGGTTCTCCCGACGGCGAAGCAACGTGGGAACTAGAGTCAGATATGCAAGCTACCTATCCTCATTTATTTTCAGGTAAATTCTAAATTTCGAGGACGAAATTTCTTTAAGGGGGGTAGATTGTAACATCCCGCTCAGATGCGATTACTATCAGTATTAGATGCGATTAAGCAAGCTTGGTAATTAAATAATAAAAGGCATGGCAAAATGGTAAATAAGTTAAAAAGGGGGGGAAAGTTTGAAACAAAGAAGTAGAAAAGAGTGATCTACACTCTTCCATTCCATTTTCTTTCCCATTTTCAGCTCACTCTCTCTCCCTCTCCCTCCTCACTCTCACGCCCTCACTCCCTCTCCATAAACTCATCTTTCCATCATCCAATTCTTAAGGAAAACTTCACAAGCAAGGTTTGGGTAGCAAAGCTAGAATAAGTGAAAGAAACAAGGAAGATTTTGAGAGAAGAAGTAGAGTTAAGTCAAGACTTTGGGAAATCAGAATAACAAGCACCAATAGGAGGATTAAGGTGAGCTCATTTCAGATTATAGAACCTTATTAGAGTGTCTTTGGCAAGTTCTACAAGTTTTAGGAAGTTTTCTAGTTTACCCTAATTTCCTTGATTGTTTAATCTT
Source organism: Medicago ruthenica (assembly GCA_018208015.1). Classification (NCBI taxonomy): domain Eukaryota; kingdom Viridiplantae; phylum Streptophyta; class Magnoliopsida; order Fabales; family Fabaceae; genus Medicago; species Medicago ruthenica. Next base: position 86,628,877 of record CM031373.1, on the reverse strand, counting down.
TGCTCATGAGTGTTTATAATTGTTAATTTATGAAAGAAAATCATATTTATCATGTTTGAGAAACATGGGTACTGTTAAATGGGCAAAAATGGTGGAAATCACGTTTTTACACAGTTTTTACTGATACGGTCGCTGTAGCGACGGATGGTCGCTTGTAGCGACCAAACTGGGTTTTTCCCTGCCTAGCCGCGCTTGTAGCGACCATGCAGGCGCTTGTAGCGACGGTTGTCGCTTGTAGCGAGGAACTGGGCGCTGTAGCGACCAAGTTCTGCCTGCTGTCGCTTGTAGCGACCAGAAGGGCGCTGTAGCGACCAGCCTTGAACAGTCCAACCTAGTTGAGTTGTTCTGGGGGTTCTGGTTCGCGCGTGCATGGCTTTTGGCAACTGATTTTCTATAATACATTTTTGGAACTTAAACCACCATTTTAGTTCATTTCAAATGCTTCCAAAGATTAAGATATTACTTGAGCAAAGGTTATACAAAGCTTGGAAATTCATGATTTAAGTTGCAGGCTTAAGTAAGCCTTAGGAATGGCTCATGAGAACGATGGGTCAAGAACCTTGATAGGTTAATAAGAATATTACCAAGTTTCAAGATTAGAACCTTATATAGGTTAAGAGTTCAGAATTAGTAAGATTAAGCCGTGGCCTTCGATGTTCACGCCAGTGGGACACGAATGGTTCACATAGAGATTAGACTAAAGTTTATTACACTTAAGCCGTGGCTTTCATCGTTCACGCCAGTGGGACATGAAATGTTCACGTTTCAGTTTGCAGATTATTTATTTGCGTCTTCCGTCGTTCACGCCAGTGGGACACGGGAGGTATACGCATCAGTTAAAACTTATATTAAGTCGTGTCTTCTGTTGTTCACGCCAGTGGGACACAGGAGGTTCACGCCAGTGGGACGTGTTATTCCGCAAGGGTAACCGCACGACGACAAGAGGAGTCCGGTGTTAGCCTGATATGATAGGAATTTTCACCGGTTATCAGGGGAATGTGCTTCGGGGTTACTCCACCCGGGGGCATTCCGTAAAATGAACCCAGATAATAATGTTTGTTCAACGCTAACAGCTAACTCAAAGTATCAGTTATTATTCTATTATATTATCAGTCAGACAATATTTATTCAGACAATTATCAGATATCAGTCAGCAATTATCAGACGGTGATCCTAGGTTTCCCCTTGATCACCAAATCAGCAGAATCAGTCAGATGACCCTCTATGGGCAAGTTAAGACTTGGCGATCATAGTTATCCCCACGATCGCCGAGGTAGGCACGGCGACCCTAGGTTCCCTGAGGTTGCCAAACAGTAGGTAGGGTAGGAGCTCACTGAGACTTTATGTCTCATCCCTTTCCTTCTGGTGCAGGTTCTTCTCAGGTGGCACGACGCAAAGGTAAAGAGAAAGCTACGGATTGATCGTGCCGTATTGTGTTTTATCATGTGGATGTTGTAAAAGATCAATGTATATGATGTATATTATAAGGAATGTTATGTAATGGATCATGAGATGTATTATAACTTATGTATTGTGGATTTAATAAACAACTTTTCTGTATTGTATTTAATGTATCCAGTACGAAATTTTAATACTCGTAAGAGATCCTAGGCAATCTCTATATGGGTGTTACAGAAAGGGAACAATCACAATTAAACCTGCATAACCCAAGAAAACATGCGCAGTCAATGCAAGGTGGGCATTACTTTATGAAAAAGACCTTTAAGATTCTAAATAAGCATTCAATACAGATTTTATGGAGATTTCCAAGGTTATGTGCGTAAACCAAAGTCAGCTGGCTTTTATGATCAAGGGGGCGCACAGGAAGCATTGATCATGGGCAGCACAAATATGGCCAAGAAATAATAGCACACATATAACAAAAAAATGGCGGCTCTTTGCTTAGATAGTTTCAAGCACTTGAAAAAGACCATTAAGATTCTCAATAAGCATTCAATAACTATTTGGGGATATTTTCAGTATATTTGTCTTAGCAAAGTCAGTTGGCATTTATGTTTAAGGGGGCACACACCAATAATTATTCATGGACAACAAATTTCTAAAAAACCGCAATTAATCTTACTATATCCTTAAATTGCAACACAACCATGGGAGATTGTGGTAGGGTAACAGGTTTAACATTAGTTCATTTAGAAGGATTATAGCATGTTAAAAGGTAACATCAATTCTTTGTAAAAATCAGACATTGAATCTCTAAGTGCATATTGTTAGAAACTCCAACCGCAATTAATCCAACTACATCAAAAACTTTGAAAAAATCTTTAAGTGCAGATTGTTAGAATGTCATCTAAAAAAGTTTGTGTTTAAGAACAAATAAGATTACAATTTGTAGGTTGATTGTGTATCAGTATAGCATAACTCTGTATATTACACTAGTCTAATTAAAGTAGTCTAATTTTGATGATCTTTGCTTAAAACGCAAACTGCGGCAAGTTTTTTTGAAACTACGGCATTTGGTTCGAAACAACGACATTTGATTCAAACTTAAAAGCATTACAATAAACACAGAAATTAAAGCTAATAATATGTTGATTCCAGATAAACTAAAAAACGACAATGTGGACACAATGATGATTTCATTACATATTGCTTAAGATGGAAGCGCTTACAATTGAACTGAAAAGACGATAATTGAACAGGTACATAAAAGTGACTAAAATTCAAAACAGAATCAAAGGAAATGACATAAAACTTAAATAAACCGAAATTCAACCAAGGCAAACAACTTGGAACTTTATTTAACTTGACATAGGCTTCATAACATGGAAAGACGTCTGACACTAAAGTAAACCGTTGTGTTATTCCCAGCAACTGGAGCACCAATAATCATGTATGCACCACCCTGAAGCCTACATGCATCAACCATTCTCTTCCATTCTCCTCCTATCCTCCAAGTGCTTTGGGTCAGAGTTCCAAACAGAATAATGCAGTCCCATTTGTTTCCATTATCATCTATCAGCGCCAAATCAATGTTTTTCTTATCCAAAGATAGCTCACAAAATCCAATGTAGGCCAACTTCTGCAATAATAGCAAAGGAGTAAGTTACAATAAAGTTGTATCAATTCACTGGTTCAAATATATGTTAACTTACCAAAAATCTTGAAGTGATATCAGATGCAGTTAGGTGCTTTTCATAAGAAATTTTGAAATTGTTCAAATCATGACGGTATGACAGCTGGTGAATCGACTCAGGAAATCCAAGTAAGAAATTATCAGGGTTAACATATTTTTCAATGACAAACTTCATTGGAGGATCAAATACAGGGAACTCAATTTTCCTCTTAATTCTAGATTTGATTTTCTTTAGACGAAATCTACCATATCCCTCAAAAACCAAAGTCAGCCACGCACCAAGGCTTATGCCATAGAAATCACGAAGAGCGCCAAAACCTTTTGCCAAAAAAATGAAACCATGGAATCTCTCAAACTTAATTTCAAATTGATTGTTGTTACGGTCAATCAACATCGCATAGTTGTCGATTTGATCACCAAAGTCCGAAGCAAAACAGCTGGGAATCATAACAGCACCCTGTAGCAAAACAGGTAACCAAAAAAGGTTGTCAATTTAACACACACAAAAACAGAACAAACAAAAAGACAGAGGATATATTGAAAACAAAAAAAATACACTTACACAATCAACCACATACTCTACAGTATAAGTCCTGTATTTCATACGCAGACAATTTATGATCTTGTCAATCTCATTAACAGGATTCGGATGCAGAGGTGCTGTTAAAAAAATCAAGTAAATATGTGGTTAGAGTCAGGTGATAATGAATGTTATAAAAACGATACAAAAAACAATTTCAAGTATGAGTGAAGCAATAGTTTACCGGTTAAACAATGGTAGGAAAGTAGAGCTTCAGCACCACGATCAGCCATGGTTGTTTGAATGGTATGAAAGGAGAGCAATATGATGAAGAAGCTGCAGTTCGATTATATATATATATGCAGTTAAGAGGTACTTGAATCCAGGAGTTGAAAGATGAAAGGTTCTGAAGTTAAATGGGCATGGAAAACTTAAAGTTGGAGGCTGAAAACTGTGTGGTTAATGCTCCAATTAGTAGGAAACCGTGTGTGTTTAATGCTCCATTTAGTGGTTGCTGAAAAGCCAAGAGTTGAGGGTTTGATGGAGGGAAAGGCAAAATTCGAAATTCAAATGTTATAGGTATATGTATAGAGGAATTAAATGCAATTGTTATGGAGGGAAATATGAGGTTAGAATTAGGTTTTTTTTAGGGTTAGGGATAGCTTGACTTGTTAAACTTTATAAATAAGAGATATGTACATTTTGCTGACATGAAATTCTAGTGTTAAATTTGTGCTCCTTCTCCTTCTCTCTCTAAAAAAATACGTTCTCTTCCTTCCCTCTAACTACAACAAACCCTCGCCGCTGGTTTTTCTCCTTCCTCAAATCCAAACTCAAATCTCCACACCACCGGCGTCCTCTGCACCACCCAAACTCTTCCATTTCAATCCAAATCCTCTCCTCACTCCGGTTTTGTCTCCACCTCTCCTTTATCTCCGATCGCTTCGCCGTTTTTTGCTTGTTATTGGTGGGAGAGTCAGATTCGTTTGATTCTGCTTGGTGAGTTTCAGATCTGGGTTTGGAGAGTTCGAATCCAAAGGATTTGCTTTCAACCCTCGCCGCCGGCGAAGGGTGGCTTTTTTCAAACGTTCCTCGCCTCCAGCCGTCTGGGTTTGTGTTGCAATGTTCGTCATCTTCCTGGCATGTTTTGAAGTCGCGCTTACCGTTGGTGATGTCGCGGCTGCTAGACCTCTCATGTGTTTTACGTGCTGAGAGGTGGTTCCGGTTTCTGTTAATGTTTTGTTTCAAAATCTGATTGCCGCGATACTGGGTTCTGTTATTATCAGGTCTAGTGCTTTGCGTGCAGGGTTCATAGGGCTCGAAAGGGCTGGAATGCTTGCTGTGATTCGTCGCAGGGCTGTTGGTACATTAATTTGTGTGTGTTGGTGGACATTTCATAAACTATTCCTCAAAAGATGGTTTGATTACTCAAACTTGTCTCTGGTTCGATTTGGTTCATTGAATGGTTGCAGTTTTGTACACATCATTTTCTTTTTGCAATCCAGTTTCGGGTCCCGTGTTGGGCTTGCTGGTTTGTGCTTATGGCGTGTATTTTTCTGCGACGCATTTGAGTTCATCACTGGATTTAGGTTCAGTTGGCTATTTTATACCACTTTTTGTAATCTTGGTTGTATTTTCCTTTTAGGGTTGTTTTGTGGTTGCGCTAGGTCAAGTTTATTTCCCCCTAGTGTTTTGTACTCTCTTTTTATTTAATATAACTTCTTTACTTAAAAAAAATACATTTTGCTGACATAAAAGATAAATTTAATACTAAACAAACTAAAATGATTAATCTGATTCAAACGTTATACATTAGAACATCATGATGCATTTGGTCTTTGAAATACTTTTTAGGTGCATAAGATATTTTTTTTAGAAGTAGATTATTTTATTTATTTTGAGGAAATTTTAAGGTGATATTTTGAGATTACAAAGTACTAGTACGTTACAAAAAATGTTATTTTAAACTTATATTTATTTTAAATTTTAAAGTCTTGTAAGCAAAGACGTTACATTTCCAACTTTTAATTTTATAATAAGAGTGTCGGCAAGGCAGGTAAATATAGATTCACCTATAAGAAGAAGAAAAAAAAGTAAGTGCGTGTATTTGTTGGACTTCTTTAAAAGAAAACTTGTTGGACTTAAATATAAGTAAAAGCAATTTTCCTTCAAAAAAAAGTAAAAGCAATCTCAACAAGCATAATAACGACGTTATATTATGCATGCAGATATCTGGATTCGAATATAATTTTCCACTTATTCACTCTAGATGTGAAATTTTAAGCAATAGGTTACTTGAAAAGAAAAATGCAAGTAAAATTCAGCTATTCTATTAACATTTAGTGTTATTTTTCTAAAAATATCATCGTATTATTGATTACTTAGTGATGTGAAAGGATAGCCATTAATTATGAGTGGTTTACTAAATGCATTTTTTTTATGAAAATATGAAAATTAAAAGCAACTAACTAAAGATAACCATTAGTTATGAGTATTTTTTGCAGGGTATTTAATTATTATTTTTTTGAAGTAATTTATTAGTTTATTAAAATGCATTTCTATTGGATGTTGCTAATGAGCAGGGGTGGAAATAAGTTAGGTCGAGTTAGGTTTTGTAAAGACTAAACTTGACATGTCAAAAAATTTAAGGAATGAGTCTGATATGCGCCCTATCATAAGCTTGTTTTTTTATGCTTGAGTCCGATCTTCTGACAGTCTGACGTGGCCTACTAGTATGTTTAAAATCTTATTTCATATGAACATTTTTAAATAAGTAATGTGATCTAAGTTTAAATAGACTAACAGACTAATAGATCAACGATATTAAACTCTTTTTTGATATTTAACATGAATTTTAGAGAATTTGACTATATATCGTATCATATTTCAATTCTAGTAAATCATAATACATTTAAATATGTAAAAAATTAATGTATACTAATAATCTTAAATTACTAAAAATGTAACAAATTTATAATTTAATTCAAAGTACAAAATATAATATAATAATAAATAATATTATTCATATTTACTTAAGCAGACCGGCCTGATAGGCATAAGAGGCTTTTCTAATGGTTTGTGGCTTGATCTTCTTAAGTTAAATAAGTTTCTAAAAAAGTCAAAGTCTTCTCTGTTTAAGAAAAAAGTCTGGTCTGACCTGACCTGTCGTAGGCTAGGTTATAAGCCCTTGTAGCCTAGCATATTTCATCCCTACTGTTGGAACATTGGTGTGAAGTTGGAAGGAAATTGAATGATTAAACACCAAGTAATAAGACTTTGAGCTAGTGTGATGTGAATTGAAAAAATAGAGAGTGGGGGTCCCACATAAAATAGAACACACACATTAGTAGTGTTTAAATTGCGGTATTTAATTTTAAATACTTTATAATGATAAAAATAATAGTAATTATTATTTTTATTCGTGAATATCACTTCCCATAAATTTAGTTTATGTTGTTTGTGATAAGAATAAGAATTCAACTGAATTCTTATCTTTCCTTCATTCATATCCAATGAGTTTGTTTCCTCCACTTTTGTGGATTTGTTTCATTTTGATCTTATCCACAAGTATTATTGAACTGATTAGTGGTTAAGTTTTCTTTTGATCTTATCCATTAGAGTAACTGTTGCCGCAATTTTAGCTAAAACAGTTACAAAATCTCTATATAAATAGAGGACTCCACTCAGTTCAAAAATTACACCAAAGAGTTCTATTGAGTTGTCGAGAACTCTTTCTCTCTTCTCCCCCCAGCTTGTGTTAACGAGCTATTCTTCTCCTTATCTCCTTTTTCTGTCCCTTCGGATATAAGAGTGTTCTTAAGACCTTAGTCCCTATTCGGTATAATGTCCCTTCGGAATTAAGAAAGGTCTTAAGAACATAGTCCCTTCGATAATATATGTCCCTTCGGAATAAAGAGTACTTTTAAGATCATAGTCCCTTTTGAAATAATAATGTCCCGTCGGAATTAAGAATGATCTTAACGGTATATAAATATTCTTTCTATATTTTTCTATTTTTGGAGAAGTTAAAAAGTTAGAACGGTGGTATCACCGTATTTGAGTGGTCTTAGTACCATATTGATATTTTGGAGAGCTCAAAGGTTAGAATGGTGATAACACCATATTTGAGTGGTCTTAGCACCATAATAGAGTGGTCACAGTACCATATTAGAAAGTGGTTTCAGTATCAAAGAGTGGGCTTAGTACCATATTGGAGGTGTAAATCTCGAACGGTTTTCTACAGTGCAGTAGTTAACCGCACAGTTGTAGCTGGGCTTGTTTTATCCTGGAGGCGGCGTGGTTGATAGTCTGCCTTGCACAAATTTGGGCAGTGCCGCGAAACGTCTTAAAGAGAGCGACCTGGTCGTGACTCAACCTAGTAACAACTTCGGTAGATAGTCCCTTTCAAAATAGAATTTGGAAATCCAAATACAACAGTTTGGAAATCCAAAACAACAATTTTAAGACGTTTCCTTCTGCCATGTCTACTGAAGAAATTACTAACTCGAGTTTTATTGTCCCTAAATACAAGAAGGATAAAAAGGCTATAGAAATGCATCTATATACTGAACACAATGAAGTGCTTGTTGCTATAACAACAACGCTAATAAATTCACATATGCGATTTTGAATTTTTGTTTAAAAACTATTTTCAAAAATTAGAACCGCACTGTGAATAAGTAACTCTAACTGCCAACAGAATAGGAACCTCAAAAGGGACCTAAATAAAAATCAGCAGCCACCATCAAGAAATGACACTGGTTCACAATTTATTTTTAATACAATTGTGAGAAACCATGTCATATGTCCCGCAAGTAAATTGTTGCTCCGCTGCCTAACCTAACTAAAAAGAAATTCACTGATATGACTAGTTAAATCAATCTAGTTGGTGAATTAAGTGAATGGTGGATAAACATTAGCGTCTCGTGCTGTGTTTGTTATGATTATGCTATGTACAAAAACATATGCTACTGCTGTAAATAAGAAAGTGTTGTTAGTATATTATAACAACATTAAATTCGTTGGCATTGGAGATGTGAAGTTGCAAATCACTTCCGAAAAGAAAATTATTCTCTAGGATGTGATGCATGCTCCAAAATAAGAAAGAATCTGAATTTCAGATTTCTACTGAACAAGACTGAGTTGACTCGGACTTAAAAAGAGACTTGTGCACCATGCATTATTGTTGGGAAAAGGCTGCGGCTTTGATGATATGCTCAAAATTAAATTCTCCCTCTATTTTATAAGTTGTGTGATTTTAATATTTGACATGTCAAAATTTATCATATGAACAAGCGTTTAATTTTAAACTTGAGTAACTTGGACTTAATTCCAAAGTTATATGACTAGAAAATTTTATTTTTTGCAGTCAAAATGAATGAACCAAAGTTCATATAAATCAGTGTTTAGAGAATTTGAACCTCTAAACTTAATAAATTATGATATGTGCGAACCTGATGACATATAAACTAGAAATGATAAAAAGATATTTTATCATATTTATTGATGACTGTAAATTTAAAAAATAAAATAAAATTGATACGCTTGATACGTTCAATTTTTATAACAAAAATTGAAATTTATGTTGAATAGAGTACCCAAGTCTACGAACAAAATTTCTAATTAAGAAGTTTTGAAGAAAAGACAACATAACTTGTCTTATTTTTGAACTTGAGATTGTCTGGATTATATTTGCATTCTGGACCCCAAGAGAGTTGAACTCACTAGTAGAGCCTATGAATGCGTATTCATTAGGTATGCTATAAATAACGAAGCATGTAAGTTTTTAAAACCTAAATGCTAAAGTGAGCATAGAATTAAACGATACCGATTTCTATGTAAATAAATACCCCTTTAAACAAAGAATAGTGGGGGCACTAGTGGGGGCGCTAATGAAAGCACGCCATTAGTGGGGGCAAAGTAATTTCCCCTTTTAAATTGAGAGCTAGTGGGGGCACTGCATCTGATCACATTCCAGTAATCAGAAACAGTTATGAAAACATCGTACGAGATGTTATAGAACCTCAAAGAGGTAAGAAAGCTATAATTGCTAAAGAGTATAAACCTAGTTATATGGTTTGTATATTGGAAGAGGATCCATCTGGCCTTCAAGAAGCTTTGTCTTAATTGGATGCTAACTTTTGAAAAGAAAAAAAAACAGTAAACGATGAAATGGATTCTCTAGAGTCTAACGAAACACGACTCTTAGTTGACTTGCCTCCTAATTGCAAACCAGTTGGTTGTATTTGAATTTTGGAAAAGGAAAACTAAAACCTGATGGTTCGGTTGCTAAATACAAGGCTCACCTTGTAGAAAAAGGTTTTAGGCAAAGAAAAAAAATATAGATTTCTTCGACACTTAGTCACCAGTCAATCGAATCATATCCATAAGGGTGCTAGTCCCTTTAGCCGCTGTTCATAAATTGATAGTACACCAAATGGATGTGAAAGTTGCCTCATTAAATGGTGAACTAGAAGAAGAAATCTATATGGAACAACCAAAAGGTTTTGCGATTCAGGACAAGAAAACAAGGTCAGCAAGTTAGAATCTTTGCATGGTCTAAAAATAACCTCCTAAGAAATGGCATGGAAAATTTGACAACCTAAAGATATCAAATGAGTATAAAGTGAATGAAAGTGACAAATGTATTCACTACAAATATGGAAATAACATTTGCACGATCATATGTCTCTATGTAGATGACTTGCTCATATTTGGTTCAAAGATTCGTGCTATAATTTATCTGAAATCATTGTTTATCAACAACATTGATAAGAAAGACCTAGACAAAGTTGAAGTAATTCTTGGTGTCAAGATTACTAGATCAAAAAGGAGAATTTTTTTTTAATTAATCTCACAATGTTGAGAAGATCTTAAGAAATGTAATTATTTGACTGTAAACTTGCAAGCACACCTTATGATCCAAGTGTAAAACTCTTCAAGAACACTTGAGGTGGTGTTAGACAAATAGAATATGCGAGCATCATTGGCAGTCCTTAGATATGTCACTGAATGTATTAGACCCGACATTGCCTATGTCGTGGAACTCTTGTGCAAGTTTACTAGTAGACCAAGTGAGAAGCATTGGCATGCTATTGAAAGAGTCATAAGGTGCCTTAAGAAGACTATGACTCTATGATTACATTAGGAGGAGTATCATGTTGTACTTGAATGGTACAAGATACAAAATAGAACATCCTTCAGATGAGTCTTAAGCGACCAGTGGCTGCACATTGAGCATCACTGGAGGATTTGTTTATTGAAACATATGATATTGACTCAATCCACACTGGAATGATCTGAGATGAGAACACTAGAGAAAACTAGTGAAGAAGCAAGTTGAGAAAATGCTTGTTAGTTGAGATCCCCTAGTGGGTAAAACCGTTGCCAAGAGTGTTAATTTATTGTGATAGTACTGCAGCTATTACAAAATTGAGAATCTTTACTGCAATAGTAAGAGACAATTATTAAGGCACGAACACATAACAAATTAGAGAGCTAGCTACTCTCAAAAGGAACGGTTAAAGTAGATCATGTACGTACTGATAAAGAATTAGTCAATCCTTTGACGAAAGGAAAAACTAGAAAGAAAGTCATAAACACATCCAATAGGATGGGACTAATGCCTAAAGCTCACAAGTGATGGTAACCCGACCTAAATGACTGGAGATCCCAAGAAATAGGTTCAATGGGTAATAACAAGTCATGAGTGATAGAACATGCTATGAGAAAATTAAGAAAGCATGAATCCTGCAGCGACAGAAGGATGAGATAATAGAAACTCTTAATGAGATCTATACTCTATGTTGAGTGGAGTACATAGCTACAGGAGTACTCTTGATAGACTCACCTATACGAATGTGGAACTGAGGCCGGTTCCTATGGGATTTTGAGGCAGAATACCTAGAGCGTTCGTTAAAACTGGGATAGACGTGCAGGGCCATAAACGCACGGGCTTTTAGAATACACCTTAGGAAAAGGTTTGTGTGCGGACTCTATGTCTGAGATAGAGTTCAATGCTGTAAGCAACTCTTGTTGAATCGGAATAGTATTCGCTATGCAAAGGTTCAAGTTGTAGGCGACACCTTTGTTTATTAGCAACCTTATAGAAACGTGTTGACGTTATTATTGAAACCATTTTTTAAATTCAAGTGGGGGATTGTTGGAACATTGGTGTGAAGTTGGAAGGAAATTGAATGATTAAACACCAAGTAATAAGACTTTGAGCTAGTGTGATGTGAATTGAAAAAATAGAGAGTGGGGGTCCCACATAAAATAGAACACACACATTAGTAGTGTTTAAATTGCGGTATTTAATTTTAAATACTTTATAATGATAAAAATAATAGTAATTATTATTTTTATTCGTGAATATCACTTCCCATAAATTTAGTTTATGTTGTTTGTGATAAGAATAAGAATTCAACTGAATTCTTATCTTTCCTTCATTCATATCCAATGAGTTTGTTTCCTCCACTTTTGTGGATTTGTTTCATTTTGATCTTATCCACAAGTATTATTGAACTGATTAGTGGTTAAGTTTTCTTTTGATCTTATCCATTAGAGTAACTGTTGCCGCAATTTTAGCTAAAACAGTTACAAAATCTCTATATAAATAGAGGACTCCACTCAGTTCAAAAATTACACCAAAGAGTTCTATTGAGTTGTCGAGAACTCTTTCTCTCTTCTCCCCCCAGCTTGTGTTAACGAGCTATTCTTCTCCTTATCTCCTTTTTCTGTCCCTTCGGATATAAGAGTGTTCTTAAGACCTTAGTCCCTATTCGGTATAATGTCCCTTCGGAATTAAGAAAGGTCTTAAGAACATAGTCCCTTCGATAATATATGTCCCTTCGGAATAAAGAGTACTTTTAAGATCATAGTCCCTTTTGAAATAATAATGTCCCGTCGGAATTAAGAATGATCTTAACGGTATATAAATATTCTTTCTATATTTTTCTATTTTTGGAGAAGTTAAAAAGTTAGAACGGTGGTATCACCGTATTTGAGTGGTCTTAGTACCATATTGATATTTTGGAGAGCTCAAAGGTTAGAATGGTGATAACACCATATTTGAGTGGTCTTAGCACCATAATAGAGTGGTCACAGTACCATATTAGAAAGTGGTTTCAGTATCAAAGAGTGGGCTTAGTACCATATTGGAGGTGTAAATCTCGAACGGTTTTCTACAGTGCAGTAGTTAACCGCACAGTTGTAGCTGGGCTTGTTTTATCCTGGAGGCGGCGTGGTTGATAGTCTGCCTTGCACAAATTTGGGCAGTGCCGCGAAACGTCTTAAAGAGAGCGACCTGGTCGTGACTCAACCTAGTAACAACTTCGGTAGATAGTCCCTTTCAAAATAGAATTTGGAAATCCAAATACAACAGTTTAGAAATCCAAAACAACACCTACCAATGAGTGCTCTAAGAGCATTGATTAAACAATTGAAAATGTAATGTAATGCATATGTCCCCATAAAAATTTATCTCTTTTATTTTTTTAAACAATAGACACTTGTTATTTTTACCATTTTATTTTATACATGAAAATAACGAAATTAAATGCAGCCAAATATCATCCTTAATTAGCGTGAAAGTAGGAATCTTCCTTATCCTTGAGTCTGAATGATGTTTTATTGAGCAAATCGCAATAAAGATCGAATGAATTTTATTGGTAAATAAAAAATTTGCATTCTAAAATTGTAAGGATCGATCTTTTACCTCTCAAAATTTGCAATTGACAAAAAGACATTGGTCTTGAATGACGTTGGACGACTAGGCCCTTATGTTAACTTGCAATGACTAGTTTTACAACAAGTGATGTAATTTATGGGCTAATATTCTATTAAGTGATATGATGTAGACCAATTTAACGGTAAATTAGATACAAATTAACATCAAGTTGTGCGACGTAATTCAAAATCATTTTTTTTTTATCTATTCACAAATTTAGGGGGGTAAATGTTCCATCCATATAATTTCAAAAGACAAATTGATGATTTAATAGAAATTTTATTTTTTTTGGTCAAGATTTAATAGAATTTTATTCTTCTGGCATCAACTCAAACGGTAGCGGTGAGGAGAAGACGGGGGGATATAAAACAGGAAACTCAAAGATCATGAGGCAAGACCTTTGTATTTTTTTTTTTTTGAAGGAAGACCTTTGTATTTTGTTCACCCATAACTTTATTATTTATTATTTCACATTTGTAATTGGTCTACTTTGAACTTGGATCATCTCCTTCCCTCCTTCTTCATTTTGTGTCTTTCTATTTCTATCTCTCTTAATCTTATTTTTTTTAGGTAAATGTTAACGAGTGTCTCTGTGACACTCTTTAAAACCTTTAAATGATAATTTTTTTAAAAAAATTTATGTGATCAATGCATTAGAAATTAAAATATTTGACTTTTTTATGGAATAGTTTCTTCTTTTAGAATGCTTAAACTAGTTAACAAAACCATTTTTTTTATTTTGTTCTCTCTCTTGATCTTCTCTATAAAATTTAGAGAGTGAACGACACAAAATCGAGAAGGAGGAAAGAAGGAGATAATGAGAGGAGGAGAGGATCCAAATCCGTTTACTTTATTCAATTTATAGATTGATCAATAAAGATGGAAAAAAATTTACCTATAAGATAAAACCGGAGAGAAAAAAATGATAAAGAGGAAAATTTTACAATTTTAGAGTGTTGATATCCTTGTCGGTATACTTGTATGTGTAATAGTCAAAGTTGAAATTTAAAGGATATTGTTTTTTATTTTATTTTATTTTAAGGATTAAATATGTATTTAACATGTATAAAATTCAAATTTTCGTTTTAAGTTCTTTAAAAAAATTTCTTTCACATTTAATCCCCTTGACATTTTTCTTTAACAATATAAGTTCCTATATATATCAAAATAGATTGGGACGTTATAGAAGTCACCATTCCTGAATAACTTGTTTTTAATCTCGTACCCAGATAGAACTTAAGTCGGCTTCTTTGAAATGACTCAAAACTTGATCACAAAGATGAGGATCACAAACAAACCATTTCATTTGCTAATAAAACTTCAAATCTCACATTTTCCAAAAATAGCAATGAAGAAGATGCAAAACCAAAGACAAGATCGAATATGGACCAAAATGATTTGTTATAAACGAGTTAAAATGAAAGAAAATTGAAGTTCCCACGTGTAAGTTTGCTAAGAAACACCAGGAAATGATCAATTTAACCTTAGCGGCAGTTAACTGTCACTGGTTTGGTTTCCACGACAGTTGACTACTGCCTGTTTCATCGGCAGTTAACTGCCGCTGCGATTAATTATGCAGACAACAGTTTCTATTTTCATCACCAAGCCAAATTTCAGCATATTTATTACCTGTAATTCAAAACGACAATTCCAAAGACAGTACAACTCATACACCAGTTATAATCAGTCATAAGAAAGAACAATACATAATCTTTCACAATTGGCCAAAATGAAATCAATTTGACATTTCGTTAAAATTACACGAATGTTTGAAATTCAACAAAACATAAAGAGTGTTTGAAATTCGACAACACACTATATAACATTACATGAAATCTCTAATGACATTCTTTGCACATGCAGTTGGAACGAACACAAAGATATAATATATTATTTCCAACCATATTCCTAAACATAAATTCTATGTTGCTATCGTCACGAACAACCTGAGGAAAATCGACCATTTTTCATATGTCTTCATCTTTATCTGTCCCTAGGTCTACACATGTCATCTAAACAAATACATGACATGTATAATGATTTTCACCAACATAGACAAAATATTTGTTAAGTTGTGCCTTCAACTCATCCATAGTGTCGGTCAGAGTTAGAAAAACCTTAATTATCTTTTTGAAAGCAGAGTACCAGACATGAGCTTCAATCTGTGCAACCTCAGACATGTTTAACTTCACAAAAATTTATGAAATATCAAATATCAGAATAAAATTAAATGAAACGTAATAACCAATAAATTGATGGAAACATATATATATATATATATATATATATATATATATATATATATATATATATATATATATATATAATGCGGAAACATTAATAACCAATAAAAAAGTAGGTGCATGTTCCTCCACAAAAAAGTCATATGATGAAGCTTCAACACGGACATAAGCTCCATCAATATTTGGTTTGGCTTCAACCTTAGGCGGTGTGACATCTCCGAAATTATTGACAAAAATAGGTTTTGTCTCAACCAAATCATCATCCGTGTTTTCAACCATAACTATAAATAAACAACACATAACTATGAATAAACAACTTACAATTGCAATAACATCAATTTCAAAATTAATTAAACCTAAAAAAAAAAAAATAGGCAGTAAGTGGGATTTTGGAACTATCTCATTGACGGTTAGCTGCCGCTACGCTGTATGTCAGAGTTTTTGCAAAAAATGACAGAAAAATCAATAAATCTGAACCGATTAAAAGATGCATTGCCTGTTTTTTGACGTCAAAAGTGTGTTGAAACCTTCTAGGATTGCTGCTTCAATAATTTCGGACAAGGATTGTGGAAAAAAATTGATTTGGGGGTTTTGATTGAAGAGGGAAAAAAAGTGATGATGAAATAGTGAGTAGGAGTGAGTTGCTGTAATCAGCAATATCAGGATCGCGACGGCAGTTAACTGCCAATGATGTGGGAACATCAATTTTCAAAATGAAATTGATAAGCCTGCTAAATCCAACGTACGCAACCCGGCCCATTGTAAACTACTTGATTCGATGCTTAACACTAAAACCTAGGGGTGTACATGGGTTGGGTCAACCCAGAAAATCCGGTCAAACCCACAAAAAAAACAAAAAAAATGGGTTGGGTTTGGAAATTGGGTGAGTATGGTTTTAAAAATGAAAAACCCGATAAAAATAACTGGTTTCGGGTAAAACCAGACACAATCCCAATAAATTCACTTACACATTAATGCCAACATTTTGTTTTTTATTTTCATTGGGAAGAAGGAGAATATAAAATATTTTAGTCTTTTTGTCCAGAAAAATATATATTTTGGTCATAAATTAAGTCTAATTTTCCATATTGACACAAAACATGTTAGAGTTACAAATTTGGATGTTGCACTTTTTGGTTATTTTGATGCTAATGCAATTTTATGTCATGCAACTTTAGTTTATTGCAAGTATTTTACGATGAAATTTATTATTTGATATTATCATTTATTATTTGTATAAGTTATAATATAGTGAAAATAAGTCACACAATTTTTCTAGAAAATAAAAAAGTTGGGTATTTTTTATGGAAAAAATATGAGGAATCATTATTTAGTCATTTAATATTGACAAAAAAAATAATTTGGGTAACACATTACCCAACCTAACCTAAACCGAAAATTAATGGGTTTGTCAAACTTGACCCAATAGTATAACTGATGGTTATTTTACCTCACCCAAGCTGAAGTATCCTATATAGTTTGGGCAAACTCAACCTAAACCGATCCACGTACACCCCTACTAAAACCGATGGCGTGGATAAATAATGATAAAAACCATTTTTTTTTCATTTTTACCATAAAAATCGTACTATAGTACAAAAAATTAAATCAGATTTGAACAAAATTTCAAGTCCGGCACATGAAAACCGCACTTGTTATAAAACCACACTCTCATTTTCACACCATTTTGCATTTTGTCCCGAATTTCACGTTTCATCAGTTGGTCACTCTCACTCCTCTCGCTTTCTCCGGCAGCGCGTGGCTCTCAACCGCCGTCGTTCCTCCGATTTTTCTTCAGCCGATCTTCGCAGAATCACCGGTTATTCCTTCCACTCTCACTGATTTTCGTTTCTTTCACTCTTTCTTTAAGCTGAAACATGATTTTTCTTTGTATTTTGTTCTCTATTTTTTGTTACCCACATTGTTTCCTGGATGATGATTCCTTGTTCAAAGATGGCGTGGTTTGTGTCTTTTTCATGCTTCTGTTATTTTTTGTTCAGAAAATGAAAAATAATAGTTAGAAAATAAGAAATGAAACGAGGTTTTTCTGTTGTAATGTTTCTTTCTTGTGGTCTCAGTGATGATTTTCATCATGTTTTGTTTTAACTGTGTTTTGATTGGTTCTGATGAAACAGTGTAAAAATAAGCTAGGTTTTAGGTTTTGTTTTTTTTTTTTCCTCTTTAGTCTGTTTTTTTTTTGTATATTTTACGATGATTTTTTTTCTTGATGGCAAGCTTCGTTTATCTTCAGATTTAGGTGTACTAGTGTGTTTTATACTGAACCTAAAATATTTTTTCTGCATTTGGTTCATGAAAATCATTGCATACATTTTTTTGTTGGCTGTCTTGGTCTCTAACCTATGTAGGATTGTGTTGAGATTTAACCTTGGATGTTATCTATTTATCTTGTATATTTTTGTGTTCTGTCTTAGTTTGTAACATAGTGTTGATTATGACGTTTATTTGAGTATATGGGTGGATGGATTTGCCCTTTGTTTGTTGTTTTTATTGATGAATAAAGTTGAATGATATTTTGTTGAGCTCCTTCTGTGTTATGATGTTTTAATCACTTAACCCTATTATTAATGATTCACTGACTAAAGTACTGATCCTGAACAGGGCACACAAAAATGAGTTCCGGAAGAGGTGGTAGGCCCTTTACTGCGGCTGGCAATGATGTTTTTTCTTCCAAGGGAAAAGGTGTATCTCAATTTGATCCCAAAACTGAGCAGCTGGCTCAAGGTATTGCCGATGTTAACTTAGGCTCTGGACAGGATGACGGGCAATGGGAGACTTATTCAAAGAAATCGAAAAACAGAGGTGGTGGAAGCGGTGCTGCCAAACAGCGGGGTCCTCCATCCCATGGTTCTAATCCTAGAGCATGGGGGAATGCAGATGTGGCTCAAAAGCAGGGCGTGTGGAATAACAGTGGAGCTGGAAGAGCTGCTGGAAATCCCCGGCAGACACCAAATGCTGGTTATATGAGACCCGCTGGTAGAGGCAATGGAAGGCCCCAGCCAGCCACTGGTGGATATGGATACAATGTGACTTCTAATCCCATCATTCCTCCTCCTCTACAGGGTGGCTGGAACTGGAAATCAACTCATGCAAGGAATGAAATTGTACCAGAGGAGTTTGAACAGAAGAATGATGGAGAAGAAGATGATGAAGATGATGGGGAGGACGGCTGTGATGATCTGGAAGATACTGATGATGATCTAATGAGTGATGAATATGATTCGGATGCGAGTCAAAAGAGCCATGAGACACGGAAGAAGAGCAAATGGTTCAGAAAATTCTTTCAGAATTTGGATAACCTGACTATTGATCAGATAAATGAACCAGAGAGACAGTGGCACTGTCCAGCTTGTCAAGGTGGTCCTGGTGCTATTGATTGGTACAGAGGTCTGCAGCCCCTGATGAATCATGCTAAAACAAAGGGTTCAAAAAGGGTGAAGGTTCACAGGGAGCTTGCTGTACTTCTTGATGAGGAATTGCGTAGAAGGGGCACTACAGTAGTTCCAGCTGGGGAAGCATTTGGTAAATGGAAAGGTTTAAAAGAAGAAGAAATGGATCACGAAATAGTTTGGCCTCCGATGGTTATAATCCAGAATACGAAGCTTGAACAAGATGAAAATGATAAGGTATAGCTATATTTCTTATTTGCATCAAATGGTGGATGATGAGTTAACTAGCAATCTAATAATTATTATTTTGTCATTTTTTATTAATAGTGCAAAAACATTCATAACAGTCCTAGAACATTGTTGGATTTTGTGTTAACTTGAGATTTTGTTCTTTTTATTTAGTGGACAGGTATGGGTAACCAAGAGCTTCTTGATTATTTTAGCTCTTATGCGGCTGCGAGAGCACGGCACTCATATGGCCCTCAAGGTCATCGAGGGATGAGTGTTTTGATGTTTGAAGCCTCAGCTGGTGGTTATCTGGAGGCAGAACGTCTGCACAAGCATTTTAATGAGCAAGGAACTAATAGAGAAGCATGGTTTAGCAATCGCCGAAGTTACAATTTGTTTCTCCCTGGTGGCAATCGACAGCTCTTCGGATACATGGCAACTAAAGAAGACCTGGAGGCCTTCAACAGGCATTGCCAAGGTTCATTCTCTTCAGTTATTTTTTCTCTTTATACTTTCACTATTTAGGTTGTTTGATGTCAACCAGTTGCAGGTTAACCAAGACAGAATGGTGGATGTAAAGTATATACTGAAATGTTCCTTTCTCTTTTAATCTGATTCTGTAGGTAAAACAAGACTCAAGTATGAAATGAGGTCCTACCAAGAAATGGTTGTGCACCAAATTCGACAAATGAGTGAGGACAACCAGCAACTTCTTTATTTGAAGAACAAGATGGTCAAAGAGAAGAAACATTCAAAAGCTCTTGAGGAATCCTTTGGCATAGTGACCGAGAAACTACGAAAGACCATGGAGGAGAATCGCATTGTGAGGCGGAGAACAAAAATGCAGCATGAAGAAATAAAAGAAGAGGTAACATTGACTTCAGACACATTACTTGAAGCATATTAGGTTTACTTTTTCTTACTTAATTTACTCTCCGTATAAAATTATTTGTGAACAATCAAGTTGGAGTTAGGATATGGTTCTGCTTGGCTGTTTTGTTGAAAAGTTTTTGCTGTTATTTATATTTCTGTAGTTCATGAATGGATAAGATAAAAATATTTTGTCACATTCTCATTTTCTTCTCATATGAGATGTATTTACCTGCAAAAATGTGATTTTTGTGCCCATTAATCTCCTCCACTCTGACTTTTAAAGTAGACTAGCATTGAAAATTGAGATAGAAATACAGATACTGCCATGAAATGTTTAGATGCTGCAGTACCTTTTCCCCTATTCTTAAATAGTAAACAAATCAATGAGCAATGGTAACGAGCTGGTCCAGCCCATAATATAATGGACATTTATCCAGAGGTGTTGTTTTGCAGTGCTTTAAAATGAAAGCAGAGTCTTGGAAAGATTTGGATTTGGGTTGAGTACTTATGTTTTGTTGTAGAGGTTTGATGCATACTATTGATGAACCAGTTTGTGTTTATTATAAATCAATCAGATAATTTCTCTATCACGTGTCCTGGTAATTTCAGATAAGTTGTTCACGCTTTTTACAATAAAATGCATAACCCATTTTATCTTTTCTCTTGAATCAGAATTGTTTTGTTAGTTTTGCAAAGTTGGATGACCATCCACATTCTCTTTTATGGGGTTTCTTGTCTTAAATTTTCTTCTATTTCTTTTTTTTTTGGTAGAAAAATTTTCTTCTATTTCTTTATATGTTTCTTATTGTTGTTACTTTTTCTCACCATTTTCCCTGTTACTTGATGGAAGATGTATGAACAAGAACAATTCTTCAAGGAACGGATCAGTAGCATCCACGATAAAAGAAATGCAAAGGAAGAGGATTTCGAGAGGATGCAGCAGGAAGAGCGTGAGAAGGTGAAGAAGACAACTACTGGTCCTGCAAATGCAGAAGAGGAACGGCGACTCAAGTATGAAATTTTCTTTCCTTTAGACTATGTTTTCTATTCCCTTTGACTAATGACCTCCCTATCCACAGTTCAAGCTAGTGCATTTCAAAAATCTTATAAAAATTAATGTTGTTTAGATGATTCTAGATATGATGGTCAAAGAACAAGTTTAAGAAGAGAACCTAATTCACATGACACTAGTTTTTTTTTTTTTAAGTGCTCAACAAGTTTTGTTTTATTTTTAAGTGCTCAACACATGTACAAATTTTATTGGCAAGTAATGGGGATTGTGATATTTTTATATTTCACGGACTTGCAATGAATTTGATCTCTTTGGATGTAGGGTGGAGGGATACCTTAAATTTGTCGAACTCCAAGACAAAGAAATGGAGAGCTTTGTTGAAGAAAAGGAGAAACTCAGCCAAGCCCATGAAGAGAGCATTGCTGCTATGAGGAAGAGGCACTGGGAGGAAGAGGTGGAGATGGAGAAGAAGTTTGATGAGGACTTGGCCAAACTCATGGAAAAGTACTCCCCATCTCACCAGTAGAAAAAGTCTAATGGTCTCTTTCAGTGGGGGGTATTGCACAGGTGCATGTTTATAAACACAGGCAAGAAAATAGAAAGACAAAATGAATACCGC
This sequence comes from Medicago ruthenica, assembly GCA_018208015.1. Classification (NCBI taxonomy): domain Eukaryota; kingdom Viridiplantae; phylum Streptophyta; class Magnoliopsida; order Fabales; family Fabaceae; genus Medicago; species Medicago ruthenica. The sequence goes on along the minus strand of CM031373.1, from coordinate 86,607,154 downwards.
TGAAACATTAGCTTTTTTGAAATTGAGAATTTGGAACTCTGGATGTTGTGTTTAACTTGAAGTATTGCTCCTTGACACTCAGTTGCGGTATTGCAAGATTTTAATTTGATTGACCTATTTTTACGAATTGCGAGTTGCATACCCTTGTGTATGGGGTGCAATTGGATTATTAGATGTTTCTTAGCAGCTGATTTTACAGTAAATGTTTGCAAGTATATTATTTCTCAACTGCTAATTACTATCAATATTTTTGAAAGTGATTCCCTTCCATTACCTCAAAAGGGATGTCGTCAATGCTTGCATGATAGACGTACTTAGTTGTCTTGTATGCAGACAACATTTGTTAGAAATGCTTGGTTGGCCATGCAGAGAGATGCTTTGGCCCATTGATTTCCACTTGCTGTGGATGTAGAAAAATGGGAGCAAAGCGATAGCTCCAATCCGGTGTGGTATATGAGGTGTCTAACAGGGGTGTAGTCAATATTGTCAAAATTGGGTGTGTTAAAAGGTGTGAATTTTGTGTCAAATAGGTGGTAAAATCGATTGAGTGATATCAGAGTTCAACTTGATTTTGAGTGATTTAACTCATGGTGAAATTCATGAAATCGGGTACATTTGAGTTAATTTATATTTGATTTTACCTGATTTTGAAAAAATTAACTCATTTTTTCTTGGGTTTGTTTTAGATTATTAACTCAATTTTGCTTGTTTTTTTAGATTAGTATAACTTTAGGAACTTATTAAACTCTCGTTTTTTGGATGTTTTTAGGATTTGGTTGGATAATAAACTCGTTATTTTTTTTGTTGATGTTTTTAGGATTTGGTTGGATAATATATGTTTGGCTAAATTATATATTTGATCCCTTAACTTGTTTACTCCTCACTTGGTCGCATTATTAATTGTTGTTACTTTTAAGGTCTCTTTAAGGGCACTTTCGTCATCAAGTTGGTTAATATGTCTTGAGGATCAATATTCTATATTGTCCACCGTATACCTCGTTTATTTTGTAGGATCTGGATTCTCTCCTGTGTTTTGTCCTGTGCTAATATCAGCGGTTGGATTAATCTCATAAAAAGTGAAATAATAATAAAAAAAGGCAGATCAAATAGTGAAATAATAATAAAAAAAGGCAGATCAAATCCTTGTGGCCGCTTATAACCCACAGCCTTCACAAACCTTTGCACAGCTCCACCACCTTGGTCCACCAGACCACCGCCATCTTCTCAATCCTTAGTTTCAATAACCACTGCTTTTACCATCGTCTCCACACCACTTCTCTGCCGCCTCAGTCCAATCCAAACTTGTGATTACAAAAATATGTCTTAATGACCATCAGGCGATTTCGAAAATTCATTCGATGTCGTAGGACTTTAGCTAGAAGCGTGCATATCATTCGTTTAAAGCAAGATGGAGCACAGCTAGTGAAGATGACTGGGTGAACCGGTGAAGATCATTTTGTTTACTGGGTGAAAATTAATACAATTTGTTTGTGTTTTCGTCTTCCTTGATTTGGGAGTGTGGCTCACTTTTATCCTTTATCTACAATCAATTTGTGCAAAATTTGATTTGTTTCAGCAATGACTCACCTAATCTCTTTAATTTAACATGAAGATCTTTTTTGAATAGGGACAGAAATACGTGGAATTCAACAAGATGCTAATGTTGATGGCCTTGGTTTAATTTCGTAACACAACTCACTCACACCTATATTGATCATTGTTATTGTAAAATTAGGTCAATGATTGTACTTGTAAAAGGGGTTTATGAGGCCACTATTATGTAATAATCTCAAATTGAATCAATGAAATAATGTTGTCCTCATATTACTTTGATAGTCCTTGATTTTTCTGGTTTTTTCTGCTTATGTATTGTTTTTCAAAGTTGCTCAGATTAATATGCAAGTATCAGGAAAAAAAATAATCAATTCTACAAACTTGTTCCTCCGCATAAACTTGTTCTCATACTACTCTCATAAACTAGTTCCTTCAGCTCACAAAAAATCTGAAAAGAACATAAAAAACCAGAAATAATTGTTGCTGCATAGATTTATAATTGTTCTCATAGCACTTCTCAAAAGAGTTGGAGTTGCTGCATCTAAATCTAAATTAAGTACAATTCTAAAATAACATAACAAAAGAGTTGGATTCGCTGTATCTAAAATAGAATCTTAAAATAACATAAACCAAAAGAGTTGGGATCACTGCATCCAAAATATAGTTGCTTCACGTCGTTATGATGCAATGTCAATGGTGGAACCCCGTTAAAATTTGTGTAGTTGAAAGGTTGTAATAGAAGGCAGAATTAAAAGCCCTGTTAAAAAACTTAATGAAAAGTCCACGTTTTTTTTTTCTCTTTTCTGGACCATTTTTTTCTTTTAATTTTTTAATTCTCATATTTTCTCAACCGTTAAATTTTCCACAGGAGAGATGGCAGGATATAAGTAACAGGAGACGATCCATCCCCTATTTTGTAACTCTAACTATTTGATTTTTTTGACAAAAAACACACTGTTGGAGCTGACAGGATCTAACATTGAACCTCAATCATCTAATTTATTTTTACTTTTCTTCATCTTCTCCCTTTGCTTCTTAATCATCTTCATAGAACTTCATCATTTTCATCGGCCAAGACTTACTTCGTTACAAACACAAATATTTTGTATTTATACACATCCATTAGCAATCACATCATTCATTTATTCTAATAATATAAATGATTTTTTTCTCTTTTACCTTTATTTTTTAGGGAAATGCTACTTATCCCGAGAAAAATAATCACGAAAACATCACGACTGTACAAACTATAATACCCTTCTCCAACTCTTTTTTTTGCCAGCCACCCATGTATTGTGTATAGGTCATATCTAACGGTTACAATCTGTTCTTGATAAATTCGCTATGTTTCCAATCGCGATCAATAGCACTGCTCTATTTTTTATTCTAAATATAAAAGATATATGGTTGTGTCCAACCAACCAAGCGTAACTCCATCTTCATCAACATTAAATCCCATAAAATAAAGATAATAAATTTATTAGTGAGATCCAACGGTTTGTTTTTTGTAAAAAAAAAAAATTAAATGGATTTTTTAGGAAGACTAAAGATAATAAACCTTGATTCAACGATTGCATTTGTATAATATGTATTTTGTGCAAATTTGTATCCATTTCTTTGATTTGACCATGTAAGATAATAAATTTCAACTCAACTTAAGGATAGATGAATGTGTGATCAACAGATGAGAACAATAATCGTAATAAATTGTACAGTGCAAACAAACAACAAGAGGATATATGCTTCCAATAAAAAGTAGCTAGGAATATATATATATATATATATATATATATATATATATATATATATATATATATATAACTGTCTAGTTTACAAATAGTCTGGGTACTTGCCCTGCGTGCATGGACGTAGGTCCGTCTTTGCTATTAAGTGTGTTATGAACAATCCTAATTAGTGAGAAAATAATACAATAAAATATTTGAAACTATAAAAATGAAATGGAAGATGATCGAACAACATATACATTTTCCCCACTTCACGGTGAACGACGAAAAACAGTTGTTTTCTTCACAAAGAAGGAAAAGCACACAAAGGTAAGAGCACATAATTTGTCCTTTGTAATTTACAATTTCAAATGTTTTTTATTATTCTCTCTATGATTAGGACTGCCAACAATACACGCAATGAACATATCATCACAATCTTGGCCATTCAAAAAAAAAAATCACAATCTATAACATTTTAATAATGGGCATTTACAAAATTATCAATTTGATAAACGTTTTACACAGTCAAACTATATTGAAATATTCGTATTTTTAGTGATCAAATTAGAGCATGATGATACAAAGTCAATGATCATTTTAATTGCCAACGTTACAGGTAACATACATGTGATTCACCGTTAACAATGCTTAATAATGTACATTGCCATGAGAACGAATTTGAGAAATGTTTATATATAGTCGATGACCAATTTGAAATATTTATATTTCCAAGAACCAAATTGAGAGTGTTCTATAAAATTAGAAATCAATTTAGTGGTTTATTAAAATAGAGCACTGCTATATACAACGAAAATGTGTTTTGCGAATTTCAGAAACCAATATGCATAACTTTATGTTTCTTTCTTAGAACATGGAGCTACTTTTTTAACATCTTAATAAGGAATACATAAAGTATTTTAGATATATAATTCCGGTATTTGTGGAAAACATGCGCATGTTGGTGTAAATTAGCCAATCAAACTTATTCCTGAAATAGTCGGGACTTTCGTTTGTTAAGCAGTATAGTTGTTAGGAATTTATCTTTTAAGGCGATTAAATGGTGTGTTTGTGGTTCGAACTCCAACCCCAACCTATATTATACAATACCCATACCAACTGAGCTAATCTTACGGAGACATAATCTGAATGATTTATTTCGCTGAATATAGCATTTTCCATTAAAAACATAATATATCAAACAAAAGGCATAAGAATAAAAAAATTAAATATTCAAAGCAGATCGTTAAATTGTTTTGCAATGCAGTCCAATTTTTATTTATTTTTTGAATTCGACTTACTAACCATACGATAAATTGGATAATAAACTAAAGTACGAAAGATTAAAACAAGAAAACGAAGAATGCACAAAAATATGAGATTTGAGTATTTGACTTACTAAGGAATGGTAGTTATTGGTAGGAATAGTTACATGCTGCTACATATGGTTCTTGTGTTTCATATCAATATTCTCACAACAATTAACGTTTTTCCGTATAATAAAGAGTCATACAAATATTTCGTCTGTGAGGGTCCATTTGGTAGTTATGATATGATATATAGTTGAATAAAGATATGATAGTACCAAAAAGAGATATTATTGGATAGAGTCAAGATAAATATTATCTTATCATGTGTTTGATGTACAATAACAATAAATAAGATAAAATCTTATCACGTGTATGATATACACTTGATAATGGCATGATATGACATACTACATAGTTTATTAAAATGATAAAATTGTCCTTGTGAAACAATAACATATTTTTTTTCTTCAAATTAATTTGTAAAATATAAATTTTATAAATTAAGAAATACAAAAAAAAAGTTAAATAAATTATGAAATAAAAATTGGAATACGCAAAAGTAGCACTAAAATAATCGTAAAGAACAAGAGAAGCACTGCAACATTCTATCTAACATCTATTGTCTTATTTGATGAAATACATCTTAATCCCACTATTTTATGTAAGATTTATTTTCAAAATATAAGGTCATGCACGTTCGATAAAAAAGCACATAAAATTAACCAACAAAAACAAAATTTATTATAACAATGACTTGACAAATGCAAGACGATGAACATTAACATAGCCCCAAATATGTGCAAACGACATGCCACATAATATTTTGTCTACTACAAAAAAAAAACACTCTTTTTCTGTTAACTCCAATTTTCTTCAACTCCTTCAAAATGTTTCTTGAATCATCAAATACATCTTTGCCAACTTCTAGACGATTTAAAACTTCAGCCAATCTTTCCAAGCTATTTTTAGCAAATTTCCAAAAGTCTTTCCTAATTGAGATATCTCGTGGAAAATTAAATTTGCTCCTTTGTTTTTTTTTCTTGATTGAATTTTCATGTGTTCAAGATTTCTTCTATAGTTTTATTGCTTAATAGATGGAACACAAGATGTTATCCGAGTGGAACATTTTAGTTTCATAACTGTTAGCGCATAAGGAGAATATGTTATTTTTAATCTTACATAAGTTAATAATTAAACTTAGCCTTATATGTCATGTTTCCTTATCTTATCATCAAATGAATTCTTAATAATTAATTTTTTATTGATTGATGTTTAGTCAACTCAATTTATCAACATATGTTTCCTCGTAAACATTTCTTATTTCCTCGTATGAAAACATTTCTTATACATGTCCCAGCACATGAAAATCCCACCTGCTCTGCTACAAGACCACATACTCATTTTCATGACATTTTGCATTTTATCCCGAACTTCACATTTCGCTTGTTGATCACTCTCCCTCCTCTTTTGACTCTCGCTTTCTCCGGCAGCGCGTGGCTCTCACTCCTCTTCTCACCGGTGATCAAAGATAGTACGCAGTTTGCATGCTTTTTTCCTTCTCTGCTCATAAAATGAAAGAAAAAAAAAATGGTGACAACTTGGGTACCCATCAATAAAAGGTGGGTAACACAACCCATGCTGAGTTGACACCAATCAAAGTTATTTGTTTGTTTTCTATTATTTTTAATGTTATATAAATACATTGTTTTGATTGGGCGAACTCAACATGGGTAGTATTACCCACCTTTTATTGATGGGTAAACAAGATAGTTAGAAAACAAGAAATGAAATGAGGTTTTTCTGTTGTGGGTTTTCTTTGTAATGTTTTTAGTTTGTTTGTTTGCAGTGATTATTTTTAGCATGTTTTGTTTTAACTCTGTTTTGTGTTTTGAACGGTTGTGATGAAGCAGTGTAAAAAGAGAACTAGTTTTTTTCCTTTTCAGTCTTAGCCTTTTTTGGTTTCTTGTATCTTTTTGTGTTCTGTCTGAGTTTGTAACCAAGTGTTGATTATGATGCCCTTTTTTGAGTGCGTATACTTGCTTCATTAGGTTAACATTTCTATATTAGAGTATATGGGTGGATTTGCCTTTTGTTTATATTTTGTGAGCCTCCTTATGGGTTATGATGTTTTAATCACTTAACCTTACTGTTAATGATTGACTGACAAAAGTAATGATCCTAAACAGGGCACACAAAAATGAGTTCCAGAAGAGGTGGGAGGCCCTTTACTGCGGTCCACAATGATGATTTTCTGTTCAAGGGAAACGGTGTATCTCAGTTTTACCCCAAAACTGAGCAGCTAATTCAAGGTATTGCTGATGTTAACCTAGGCTCGGGACAGGATGATGGGCTATGGGAGACTTGTTCAAAGAAATCGAAGAATCAAGGTGGAAGCAGTGCTGCCAAACGTTGGGGTCCTCAAGCCCATAATTCTAATCATAGAGCATGGGGGAACACAGATATGGCTCCAAAGCCAGGCATGCGCTATTACGGTGGAGCTGGAAGAGCTGCTGAAAACCCTCGACAGACACTGAATGCTGGTTATATGAGATCCGCTGGTAGAGGCTATGGAAGGCCCCAGACAGGCACATGTGGATATGGATACAATGGGACTTCTAATCCCATCATTCGTCCTCCTCCGGAGGGTGTCTGGAACGGGAAATCAACGCATGTAAGGGATGAAATTCTACCAGAGGAGTTTGAACAGAAGAATGATGATGAAGATGATGATGATGATGATGAGGGGGACGACGACTGTGATGATCTGGAAGATACTGATGATGATCTAATGAGTGATGAATATGATTCGGATGCGAGTCCGAAGAGTCACGAGACACAAAAGGAAAGCAAATGGTTCAGAAAATTCTTTCAATATTTGGATAACCTGACTATTGAACAGATAAACGAACCGGAAAGAGAGTGGCACTGTCCAGCTTGTCAAGGTGGTCCTGGTTCTATTGATTGGTACAGCGGTCTGCTGCCCCTGATTAATCATGCCAAAACAAAGGGTTCAAAAAGGGTGAAGGTTCACAGGGAACTTGCTGTACTTCTTGATGAGGAATTGCGTAGAAGGGGTGGTACGGTAGTTCCAGCTGGGGAATCATTTGGTAAATGGAAAGGTTTAAGAGAAGGAGAGAAAGATCATGAAATAGTTTGGCCTCCAATGGTTATCATTCAAAATACAAAGCTTGAACAAGATGAAAATGATAAGGTATATCTCTATTTCTTATTTGCATCAAATGCGGGATGATGAATAAACTAGCAATATCATAATTATTACATTGTTCTTTTTATTTAGTGGACAGGTATGGGTAACCAAGAGCTTCTTGATTATTTTAGCTCTTATGCCGCTGTGAGAGCACGACACTCATATGGCCCTAAAGGTCATCGAGGGATGAGTGTTTTGATGTTTGAAGCCTCAGCTAGTGGCTATCTGGAGGCAGAACGTCTGCACAAGCATTTTTCTGAGAAAGGAACTAATAAAGAAGCTTGGTTTAGCAATCGCCGGAATTCCATGTTGCATCTCCCTGGTGGTGATCGACAGCTCTTCGGATACATGGCAGCTAAAGATGACTTGGAGTTTTTCAACAGGCATTGCCAAGGTTCATTCTCTTCAACTATTTTTTCTCTTTATACTTTCACTATGTAGATTTTTTGATGTCTACCAGTTGCAGGTTAACCAAGCCAGAATGATGGAAGTAAAGTATATACTGACATGTTCTTGTTTCTTTTTATCTGCTTCTCTAGGTAAAACAAGACTCAAGTATGAAATGAAATCATATCAAGAGATGGTTGTACACCAAATCCGACAAATGAGCGAGGACAACCAGCAACTTCTTTATTTGAAGAACAAGATGGTCAAAGAGAAGAAACATTCAAAAGCTCTTGAGGAATCCTTTGGTATAGTGACCGAGAAGCTGCGAAAGACAATGGAGGAGAATCGCATTGTGAGGCGGAGAACAAAAATGCAGCATGAAGAAATAAAAGAAGAGGTAACATTGACTTCAGACATATTATTTGTTGCATATTTGGTTTACTTTTTATTACTTAATTTACTCTCAGTATATAATTATTTTTGGACCATCAAGTTGGAGTTAGGATGTGCTTCTGCTTGGATGTTTTGTTGAAAAGTTTTTGCTGTTATTTATATTTTTGTAGTTCACGGATGGATAAGATAAAAATGTTTTGTCACATTCTCATTTTCTTCCCATATGAGATGATTTTGCCTACAAAAATGTGATTTTTGTGCCCATTAAACTCCTCCACTTTGACCTTTCAAAGTAGACTAGCAGGGAAAATAAGATAGAAATACAGATACTGCCATGAAATGTTTAGTTGTTACTGCAGTACCTTTTCCTCTATTCTTAATAGTAGACAAATCAATGAGCAATGGTAACGAGTTGGTCCAGCCCATAATATGTTGGACATTTATCCAGAGGTGTTGTTTTGCAGTGCTTTTAAAATGAAAGCAGAGTCTTAGAAAGATTTGGATTTGGGTTGAGTACTTATTTGTTGTAGTGGTTTGATGCATACTATTGATGAACCAGTTTTCCAGACTGGTTTATTATAAATCAATCAGATAATTTATGTACCATGTGTCCTGGTAATTTCAAATAAGTTGTTGTTTACTCTTTTTTCAGTAAAATGCCTATCCCATTTTATCTCTTTTCTCTTGAAGAATCAGAATTCTTGTGTTAACTTTCCCCAGTTGGATGGCTATCCACATTCTCCCTTATGGGCTTCTTGTCTTAAATTTCATCTAGTTCTTTATATGTTTCTTATTGTTGTTACTTTTCTCACCATTTTCCCTGTTACTTGATGGAAGATGTATGAACAAGAACAATTCTTCAAGGAACGGATCGGCAGCATCCACGATAGAAGGAATGCAAAGGAAGAAGATTTTGAGAGGATGCAGCAGGAAGAGCGTGAGAAGGTTAAGAAGTCAAGTACTGGTCCTCCTTCAAATGCTGAGGAACGACGACTCAAGTAAGCAATTTTCTTTCCTTGAGACTATGTTTTCTATTCCATTGGAATAATGATCTCCCTATCCACATCTCAAGCTAGTGCATGTCAATAAATTTTATCAAATTGATATTGTTTATGGTTAAAGGACAAGTTTAAGAAGAGAACCTAATTTCACATGACACTAGTTTTGTTTTGTTTTGAAGTGCTCAACACATGTACAAAATGTTATCGTCAAGTTATGGGGATTGTACTGTAATATTTATATATTTTAATGACTTACAATGAATTTGATCTCTTTGGATGTAGGGTGGAGGGATACCTTAAATTTGTTGAACTCCAAGACAAAGAAATGGAGAACTTTGTTGAAGAAAAGGAGAAACTAAGCCAAGCCCACCAAGAGAGCATTGCTGCTATGAGGAAGAGGCACTGGGAGGAAGAGGAAGAGATGGAGAAAAAGTTTGACGAGGACTTGGCTAAACTCATGGAAAAGTACTCCCCATCTCACTAGTAGATAAAGTCCAATGGTCTCTTTCAGTGGGGGTAGCACAGGTGCATGCAAATATAAACTCAGGCAATAAAATAGAAAGACAAAATGATTACTGCTGATACATAACTTTTTTTAAAATTGAGAATTTGAAACTCAGTATGTTGTTTTTAACTTTGAAGTATTGCTCCTTGACACTCACTTGCGGTGTTGCAAGATTTTAATTAAATTGATTTATTTTTACAAATTTCGAGTTGCATACCCTTGTGTATGCAGTGCAGTATGTTTGCAAGTATATTAAATTAACTGTTAATTACTATCGATATCTTTCAAGAAAGTCAAAGTCTGATGCAATACCTAATAGGTGATGTCATCAAACTCATTTGTCAATACGTTTTTGATAGATGAAGTTAATTGTCAGGCATGTAAATGAAAATGTTAGAAATGCTTGATGGCCATGTGGAGAGATGCTTGGCCTACTGCTTGCCAGTTTTTATGGAAGTAGAAAAATAGGAGCATTCATGACTGAGTATGGGATGATTTTGCATTAATACTTGAAATTCTGGCCAGGCAATACTAAAGAGAAATCAGGTTCTGAACCAAACAGGTTCTGAACAACACACAGGACACAATAATTCGCAAAACAGAGCACATACACAAACACACACAAGCAGCAAATAAAAGTGCAGGAAAGTAAACAGGCACAGAGGTTTGTTAACCCAGTTCGGAGTAAACACCTCCTACTCTGGGGGATACCAATCCAGGAAGGAATTCCACTATAGGAATTAATCCTTATGACTCAAGACACTGACTCCCAGTTCCCAGCCTAAGCAATTAACTTCCTCCTAGTCTTGAATTCTACCCAACACGTTGAGTATTAGAGACCACTAACTTCCTATTCAAGTAACAAACCTGTTACTGAAACCCTTAATCAAAAACACTCTGTTTTTTCAGAAAACTTCAAAAACACAAAGACTTCATTCGTACCTAAAGGCTTAGAATGAATTACAACTCTATAAAACTCTAAACCAACTCAAAACTGAGTGGTGCACAATAAAGCTAAAAGCTTAAAATTCTAAGACTCAATTTCTGAATTATAACTCTCTAATTCGTATCTTGAATAGCAGCAGCCCTCCTCCTTATATAGCCTTCAGTCTTGCAGAATAAAATAACAAACTAATCTTTCTGATTTGATTTGTTACTGAAATAAGATTGGTCCAATAATGTAACAAATAAAACTGTACTGAATCTTTTAAAGATTATAACAGGAAAATATGAATTTCATATCTTTGAACCAAATCTTCAATAAAATCTTCTCCAAATAAATCAACATTCTAGAAGCCATATGCGTGGATAAATCTTCAAAAAATCTTGCACAGATTCGCATAGAAAAACCTTGAAAATAACCAGCTTCTGATGAAGTCAACATAAGTCAACGCTGGCATCAGAACCTGAAATCAGCTTCTGAACTGCTACAGTGCATTCAGCTTCTGATGACATTTTCAGCTTCTGAATGACTTCAAAACACAAAGCTTGCAACTGAAGAAATGTTTCAAATATGGAGATGCTTCTATTCAAAACTTTGGTTTTGCCAAAACATGCAGCCAACACCAAAAGACTCAACAATCTCCCCCTTTGGCAAATTTTTGGCTAAAACCATCCAAGTTCTTCAATCCCCCTTATAAACAACTCAGCAATGAAGAACTCCACAATGATCAATCATAACATAGTAATTAGCAGCGGATTCATTTATGACTATCATGAGAAACACAAACCAGCTTCAGTTCAAATCAGCTACTGAAGCACACATAACCTACTGATCAACTCCTGATCATCACAAACAAGGTATCAGAGCTACTCCAAGGTATCAGAGCTACTGATCAACTCCTGAACAACATAATACTCCCCCTGAAGCTAAACAAACTCCCCCTTACTACCAACAGGTATCAGAGCACACTTCAGGAATATAACAAACTTGTACTCCCCCTGAGACACATACTCCCCCTTAATAACATCTTGACAGCTCTTGTTATATTGGTTCTGAACTCTGAGCTTCACAAATAACTTCTGAACCATACTGAAAACTGAACATCTGAAATTTGAACTTCTGAGCAGCAACACTTTGCATAAGACTTTTGGTATCAGAGCCAACACATTACATAAGATTTTCTCCCCCTTTTTAGCCACAAAATTCTGACAAAACATAGTCTTCATATAGGGAATAAAATCAAAACAAGTAACACAGATCCTGGAAAAGTTGTTAGATTCAGACACAGGATCACACTCAGCATAGGCACAACTGGCAGGTACTCTATCTTCCTCACATCCAGTGTGCAGTAATTGCTATAACTCTTCATGCAAACACACACCTAACTTGCTCCTTAAGTTTTCAAATTGCTTAGCATCCAAGGCCTTTGTAAAAATGTCTGCAACTTGTTCTTCAGTAGCTACATGTTCCAGCTGAATAATCTTGTCCTCCACAAGGTTTCTGATAAAATGATGCCTGATGTCTATGTGTTTGGTTCTGCTGTGCTGAATTGGATTCTTAGAGATGTTGATGGCACTCAAATTGTCACAGAACAATGTCATAGTTCTTTGTTCAATGTTGTACTCCTCCAGCATCTGCTTCATCCACACCAATTGTGAGCAACTACTTCCAGCAGCAATATATTCAGCCTCAGCAGTTGACAATGACACACAGTTTTGCTTCTTGCTAAACCATGAAATTAAGTTATTTCCCAAAAAGAAACAACCTCCGGAGGTGCTCTTTCTGTCATCAGCACTACCAGCCCAGTCAGCATCACAGTATCCCATCAGTTCAGAACTTGAACTGTGTGAATACATGATTCCATAGTCACTTGTGCTATTCACATACTTCAAGATCCTTTTAACTTGTGTCAGATGACTCATCTTAGGATCAGCTTGGTATCTTGCACATACTCCAACAGCATAAGTGATATCAGGTCTGCTTGCAGTTAAATACAATAAGCTCCCTATCATGCTTCTGTACTGACTTTGATCAACTGAAACTCCATGTTCATCTTTGGTCAACTTCAGATGAGTAGCAGCTGGTGTCTTCTTATGAGCAGCTGATTCCATACCAAACTTTTTCACAATGTTCTTGGCATATTTACTCTGAGAAATGAAGATTGTATCTTCCATTTGCTTGACTTGTAATCCAAGAAAATATGTCAGCTCACCAACCAAACTCATTTCAAATTCTGATTGCATTTGCTGAACAAACAGTTTGACCATCTTCTGAGACATTCCTCCAAACACTATATCATCCACATAAATCTGAGCAATCATCAGGCTCCCATCTTCATCTTTCACAAACAAAGTCTTATCAGAACCTCCTTTTCTGTATCCTTGAGCCACAAGAAACTGAGTTAGCCTGTCATACCATGCCCTTGGTGCTTGCTTCAATCCATATAAAGCCTTCTTTAACTTGTAAACATGTTCTGGAAACTTAGGATCCACAAAACCTTTAGGCTGTTCAACATATACCTCTTCTTGCAAATATCCATTCAGAAATGCACTCTTCACATCCATCTGGAACAATTTGAACTTGAGAATGCAGGATACACCCAACAATAGTCTTATGGACTCCAGTCTGGCCACAGGTGCAAAGTTCTCATCAAAATCAAGTCCTTCAACTTGAGTATAACCCTGAGCAACCAACCTTGCCTTGTTTCTGACTACAGTACCATTTTCATCTGTTTTATTCTTGAATATCCACTTAGTCCCAATCACATTCAGCCCTTCAGGTCTTGGAACTAGATCCCACACTTCACTCCTTTTGAATTGATTCAACTCATCTTGCATTGCTTCAATCCAAAATTCATCAGTGTCATACCCCATTTTTGACCCGCTTTTATTTCATTTCTCTCGTTTTTAGGCCAGAAATTTTCGTCGTTTCAGACGAAATTTCGGCAGGAAGGTATTTTAAAATACCTCATGTTTTTGTTCCGAAGGCGACCGTTTTATTTTATTTGTTATTATTTTTATTAGTTAGTACAATTTTTATTTTTTATTATTTCTATTTTATTCTTTTTATTATTTATTTTTATTGTCTCTTTTATTTTTAGTATTTTCAGTTTTATTATTATTTTCGTTTTTTATTATTAATATTTTACTGTTAGTTTTTTTTAGTTATTTTCAGTCCATTTTGTCCAAGGCCCAGAGGGGCATTTCAGTCTTTTTTCGTTTTTGCCCATTATTTCACTATAAATAACACTGTTCACGAAAAGGTACAGATCAGTCACAGTACAATCAACAGTACCAATCAGAGCCACCACTCCCTCAACCACAACACACAGCCATACGAAACTCACAACCATCCACACAAATCAAAACCGAATCCATACTAATATCAAACCATAAGTCCAGATCGCAAATCAAAGCCAAAAATCGAACCATCAACCCAATACCGAACAGTGGAAAACACAAACTACACAGAACCAAGCATATCAAAGCCTCGCAAGATCACAACAACACGAACCAAGCCAAACACGCAAAAGGGTACGATTTTTCGAACCTAGATCTAGTTTTCTTTGAGTTTTTTTTTTCGGGTTCATGTGAAGAAAAAGAAGGAAGAAAGGATGTGAGTGGACGTGAGAAAACAAGAAGGAAGAGAGGACGTGAGGAGTGGTGAGAACGTGAGAGGATTTGAGAGGATTAGTGGACGTGAGGTTTACAGAGAGAAAACAAGAGGAAAATCAGTGAGAGCAAGAGAGAAGATAAGATGAAAGAAAGAGAAAGTAAGGTAAAAATGATTAAAAAAACCAGTTTCAGATTTTTATAGACTGCTGAACCGGTCTGGTTCTTTCGGACCGAACCAGACCGGTTCACCCTGGACTCAGCATTTTGGACTTGGCCCATTCTCCTCTTTCCTTTTCTTTTTCTGATTTCTACTCTTTTACTTTCTGCACTCCCCCTATTACTTCTGCACCCCTTTTCTTCCTCTCTATTCTTTTATTTTCTTTATTTATTTCTTGCACTCTTTTTTTTTATTTTATTTCTTTTATTTTTATGCACTTTATTTATTGCTTTTAATTTCCAGTACCATGCATTTTTTTTATTTTTTATTTTATTGCATCATATTTATTTTTTGTCTTGCATTTCCTATTTTCTTTATTTTATGCATCATATTTAATTTTATGTCTTGCATTTTTTTATTTTCTTTATTTATTTTCCAGTACCATATTTAATATTCAGTCTCGCATTTTATTTTCCAGCTCCATATTTATTTTTGTCTTGCATTTTTATTTTCTTTTTATTTTATGTACCATATTTATTTTATGTCTTGCATATTTTTATTTTAGCATCATATTTATTTTTATGTCTTGCATTTTTATTTTCTTTATTTTATTTTCAGCATCATGTTTATTTTATGTCTTGCATTTTTATTTTCTTTATTTATTTTATGCACCATATTTACTTATTGCTTTGCATTTCATGCATTTATTTTATTTCTTTTTAGCATATTTACTTTAATGCAATTGCAAATTTTATTTTATTTTATTATTTTTGTCATTTATTTTATTGCCATTAGAATGTATCTAGGTCCAATGTAAATAAATATATAAATGAGAATATGCACCGACACCACATTTATTTTTCTTATGCTTTATGTCGAGGACGATATTGTAATTTGGACCGTATCCGAGGAAAAGGACCCTCACTTGATCCAACGTCATTTTGAGGGATCCGGTACGTTTAGATATCTCAGCATAACTTAGTCTCAGGACCCTAGGACTTAATCAAAATTTTCATAAAAAGTCAAAAAAGTCAAAATCCAAAAACATTTTATCATCAAATTTTCAAAAAAGTCAATCTTTTATCTTTTCTTTCTTAATCAAATTTTAATCAATCTTTAATCACTCAAACTTGCTTTCTTCAAATTAAAATCAATCAAACTCACTTCTTTTATTTCTTCTATGCCTTTACGGCCTCTCATCTTTCCTAAAACCTTTTTCAAACTCTAAAATCAACCAAAACCAATCACTCATCTTTTTACCCCGAACTACGTGATTTTGATCCCGCTCGGGTACGTAGGCAAAAGACTTTGTCTTTCCAAATCAATAAAAATAACAAAAAATATTTTCCTTCTTTCTTTTTCATCACTTTAATCTTTTTACACTTAAGCCCTTTTTTACAAACAAGTAATCAATTTAGCATAAAGATAAAAATAAGCAAGAGGTTCCTATAGAGTACTATAGACGTTTAGGGTGCTAATACCTTCCCTTTGCGTAACCAACCCCCGGACCTTTGATCTCTAAAAATAGGGTTTTTCGAACTTTCTCCCTTTTCCTCGGAAAAATAAAAGATCGGTGGTGAATCTTAAATTGCGAGTCAATGCTAATTAATAGCTTGATGTCCAAAAATCACCGCGACAGAAAAATGGCGACTTCACTGGGGACCAAAATCCTAAGTGGGTTAAACCTATCTTGCTTTTCTTTATCTTTATGCTTTATCATTATATGTAATTGTAAATATGTGCTTAAGTGTTTACCTTTTTACGTGAGTGGTGAGATAAGTCCTACACCCGGACTTGAGGGAAACATAAGATAGGATGGTGGTATAATCATAGTGGCTTTCCGAGAGTAAGTTTCGGATGTGGCACATGTGATAACCCCGCTCAATGGAGGAACCTTGGAAGTATTACTATGTTGGCATGAGTAGTCGTGTTCGGCATTGATATTTTCAAGTGACCTATGAAGTTGAGGACCTTTAGTTACATTTAACCCATCTTGGCCTTTTAGGACGTAGTGCGGTGGCTAATCAAGAGTAGTCTTGAATTGGTTGATACGCGATACTACACTCAAACGAGACTTTCCTACTGACGTTGTTGGACCGGGAGTCAGTCCCGTAATCCGACAATATTCGAAAGTGGTCAATGACTTTGGGAACTTGGTAGAACCCGTGATACAGGTACATATGAAACCATAGTCCTTACCAAATGGCGTGTTTACCCTTCAGCTCCAACACTATGGACTTAACCTCACCATGTTTTCTCCGTCTCTTTAGCATAATCATGCATACATGCATTCATTCATAAACCTTTTTTCATCAAGTATCGAAAGACTTAGACGAGTTTTGTCGTAAACATCGTAGGAATGAACTTCACAAAGAGAAACACTCAGAAATACAATTTCAAAAGCTCGGATTTGACAAGCTTAAGGAAGCTAGGATCTTTAATGACTAGTCCAGAGGATTTTCTCGAACTCGTTATGGGAGATCATTCGGCATCCTCAAGTTTGAAATATCGGGACTTTTTCAAGATTTCTACTGATGAAATTCTGAGCATATCCCTTGGCTTTGTTCCTAAAAAGGGGATTGTTTGTAATATTTTAAATGAAACGTTCAAACTATGATGTTTACAATTACTTCGACAAGTCCTTCGATAACAAAACTTTCTCTTTTTGCATAAGCATAATCATGCATCATACTGCATTCATAGTTTCCAAATCGAGTCTCACACATTTTGTTCACCAATAAAAGGTTAATCTGCCGCCGTCAAAGAAAGTGGCCCGGCGTATTCATTACAAACCGACTCGCACCTACAACACTCGTGCAAACAGAAGAGAGATGTGGTCGTGCAAACACATGGCAGAGTTTACCGCAATTAGGTCACTGTTGACATTCCCTCAAGTTACTCATTGGTCCAAGTAATGTGTTTTGTTGTCTTGTCTTTTCAAAAAATCTTTTCGTTCCGCCCGAGACGAAAGTGAACTTTTAGGGCTTTTTGTTTCATGCATTCCCATCATCAAATAAGAAGTCGTTTTGTTCCCGACTATGTTTTTATTATTCTTAGCTTTTTCTGGAAAATGGTAACACAAAAAACCCAAAAATATTTCATTTTTACTTTTAATTCCAATCAATTTCGGAAAAATCTGCATTGTTCACTCATTTTCTCAAACTAATCATCAATCATATGTAAATCTGAACACCAATAAACCCGTTGAACACTTTAACCCTATGCTCTCTCCCGACTTTGAGTTCCCTGTTTACGAAGCTGAAGAGGAGGAGGATGAAGGGATTCTCGAAAAGATCTCTCCGTTACTAGAATATGAAAAGTACATCATTCAGCCTCATGAAGAAGCACTGAAAGTGATTAACTTGGACACTACAGTATTCCTGATCAAATCCCAGATGAATGGTGCCATCTAGGCTGCATAAAAAAAAATCAAACAAAAAAAGAAAACAAAAGCAAAAAAAAACAAAAGAAAAATACATCAAAAAAGATGGTGCAGAAGATGGTAACCACCTACAAGGATGTGCATGAGATGTCACCGTATGCTTTACATGGACATCGTACTTCAGTGCGTACCTCAACAGGGGCAACCCCCCTCTTCTTTAGTGTATGGCATGGAAGCAGTACTCCCCGTGGAGATTGAGATTCCATCAATGAGAGTTTTAATGGAACCCAAGTTATCAGAGGTTGAATGATGTCAAAACAAATATGATCAGTTCGAACTTGATTGAAAAGAAACGCATGAAGGCCTTGTGCCATGAGCAGTTATATCAAAAAGGATGAAACAAGCGTTTGACAAGAAAGTTCGTCCCCGTGAATTCAAAGAAGGAGATCTTGTGCTCAAGAAGGTTTTATCTTTCCAACCTGATTCCAGGGGCAAGTGGACGCCTAATTACGAAGGCCCATATGTCGTCAAGAGAGCTTTCTCCGGTGGCGCTTTGATTCTTACGACTATGGATGGTGATGAGCTCCCTCGTCCTGTGAATGCCGATGCAGTCAAGAAATACTTTGTCTAAAAAATAAAAGAACAGCTCGGTAAGTCGAAAACCCGAAAGGGCGGCTTAGGCAAAAAAGAGCGTCTCGGTGGATCGAAAACCCGAAAGGGCGATCCAGGCAAAAATTAGAGACATAAAACAGAAAATAATCATCCTGATAGGTCGAAAACCCGAAAGGGCGATCTATGCAAAAGTTAAGGGTCAAAAGACGAAGTAACTGCCTTGGTCTGATCTCTACTCACTTGGGGCACCTTGGCTGTCAAAGAGACTCTGAATCTGAAGCATCCAAACAGTGGAATTCAAAGTTGTCAGGGAGAATAGCGGTTATTGTGTTCAATGTACCTTCCCCTTATATTTACCATTTTCCAAACTTTTTAAGATCCGTGGAGCCATGCCATTGACGGGTCACCACTCTTTTAAATAAATTTGAGCCTTTTGTCTTTCATTTGGAATTCCCATTTATTCAGTTTTAAAAAAAAAACTTCTTCTATTTTTGATGGTAGTGTTTGGAACAAAATATTTTTCAAAATCATATATATTTTTCATGTCTTTTTGAAAAGCACAAACAACAAACACATTTTCTTTGAACTCATGGATAAGGGAAGGGTGTGTTAACAGCCATCCTGAGAACGGATAAACTTTGCAGGCTGAACATGGTCAATTGCTTAAAAAAAAAAAGAATACAACAGAAATATATGAAAAAAGAAAAAAAAGAAAAGAAAAGAGCTCAGTAAGTCGAAAACCCGAAAGGGCGGCTTAGGCAAAAATGAGCGTCCCGGTGGATCGAAAACCCGAAAGGGCGGTCCAGGCAAAAATTAGGGGCATACAAAAGAATATATTCCCGGTGGACTGAAAACCCGAAAAGGCGGTCCAGGCAAAAATTAGGGATTCAAAAAAGAAGAAAAAGCAAAAAAAAAACAAAACAAGCATGACCATAGAAGCACCAGTTCTTCTACCAAGTCTTTGGATTAGCACATTCTCCCCAGGAAGTGTCTACTCCCCATCAGTTGTTGCATATGTCGGGCTTTACCCCGTCATTGTTTTGATATGTCCCCACTGGCATCATTCCCATTGAAGATTACCGAGTGTTTGTGATGCGACGTCGGGTCACTTTCCATCTTATCCGTCCAATCTTGTCTCATCAAGTCAGTCTTTCATACAATCATACAAGTCAGTCTTTCATACAATCATACAAGTCAATCCTCCATACGGTCATACAAGTCGTGTCTTCATTCATGCATTCATACATTCATGCATATACACATTCATGCATATACAATACATACAACATCATTCATACATGGTTGCATTAACCACCCTGAGTCTTGTTTTGAATATCTTTCCATATCAATCAATCATGAATAATTTGTAACCCTTTTTCTCCCCAAGTGTCATCCCCAGTGTGTCTGGTCCTGAGATGTCACTCTCTTTTCGCCAAGTGGCAGTTCCTTAACGAACAGCTTGTGCATTGTCTTATCCAGTCTTTTATCGTCAATGGCAGTTCGGCAACAACCCGGACAGTTGACATTCATCTTTGTTTCTTGTCGTCAATGGCAGTTCGGCAATAACCCGGACAGTTGACATTTACCTTTATTTCTTGTCGTCAGTGGCAGTTCGGCAACATCCCGAACAGCTGACATTTACATTCTACCTTCTTTAAGCTACCCTCACAATGGTAGTAGGTAAAATATTTTGTCTGCCTTTTTTAAGCTATCTGCACACCGATAGTAGGCAAGGTCTTTTCCTTCTATTACCTTTTTTAAGCTATCAATACACGATAGTAGGTAATACTTGTCATCTGTCTTTTTCAAGCTATCCATACAACGATAGTAGACGATGTCTCCTTTTATATTACCTTTTTCAAGCTATCAGTTCACGATAGTAGGTAATACATGTCATCTGTCTTTTTCAAGCTATCCATACAACGATAGTAGACGATGTCTCCTTTTATATTACCTTTTTCAAGCTATCAGTTCACGATAGTAGGTAATACATGTCATCTGTCTTTTTCAAGCTATCCATACAACGATAGTAGACGATGTCTCCTTTTATATTACCTTTTTCAAGCTATCAGTACACGATAGTAGGTAATACATGTCATATTCCCCAGTGATGTCATCTGTCTTCTTTAAGCTATCATCTTTGTTGGTAGTAGACGGTGTCTCCTTCTTTCAACTTACATTTATCCCCAGTGAAACCACGTTATCCCCAGTGGAGTCGGACCCCGTTTCTTTTAACAGACTCGGGTATTCTTTTGTCTTGTTATCCCCAGTCGAGTCATCCTCGCCGTCTTGCATTCATACTTGCATCGCGAGCATTCACAACATTACATGCACAACATCACATGCATAGCATCACATGCATAGCATTGCATTCATAACATTTTGCATTTGAAACTGGTCAAAAATGGTGTACTCTGTATTTAAGTCTCTTCGACCCGTCGATTTTAAAATTTCACTTTTAAATCTCCGTAACGAAGAAACTTAAATAGGGGCATCTGTCATACCCCATTTTTGACCCGCTTTTATTTCATTTCTCTCGTTTTTAGGCCAGAAATTTTCGTCGTTTCAGACGAAATTTCGGCAGGAAGGTATTTTAAAATACCTCATGTTTTTGTTCCGAAGGCGACCGTTTTATTTTATTTGTTATTATTTTTATTAGTTAGTACAATTTTTATTTTTTATTATTTCTATTTTATTCTTTTTATTATTTATTTTTATTGTCTCTTTTATTTTTAGTATTTTCAGTTTTATTATTATTTTCGTTTTTTATTATTAATATTTTACTGTTAGTTTTTTTTAGTTATTTTCAGTCCATTTTGTCCAAGGCCCAGAGGGGCATTTCAGTCTTTTTTCGTTTTTGCCCATTATTTCACTATAAATAACACTGTTCACGAAAAGGTACAGATCAGTCACAGTACAATCAACAGTACCAATCAGAGCCACCACTCCCTCAACCACAACACACAGCCATACGAAACTCACAACCATCCACACAAATCAAAACCGAATCCATACTAATATCAAACCATAAGTCCAGATCGCAAATCAAAGCCAAAAATCGAACCATCAACCCAATACCGAACAGTGGAAAACGCAAACTACACAGAACCAAGCATATCAAAGCCTCGCAAGATCACAACAACACGAACCAAGCCAAACACGCAAAAGGGTACGATTTTTCGAACCTAGATCTAGTTTTCTTTGAGTTTTTTTTTCCGGGTTCATGTGAAGAAAAAGAAGGAAGAAAGGATGTGAGTGGACGTGAGAAAACAAGAAGGAAGAGAGGACGTGAGGAGTGGTGAGAACGTGAGAGGATTTGAGAGGATTAGTGGACGTGAGGTTTACAGAGAGAAAACAAGAGGAAAATCAGTGAGAGCAAGAGAGAAGATAAGATGAAAGAAAGAGAAAGTAAGGTAAAAATGATTAAAAAAACCAGTTTCAGATTTTTATAGACTGCTGAACCGGTCTGGTTCTTTCGGACCGAACCAGACCGGTTCACCCTGGACTCAGCATTTTGGACTTGGCCCATTCTCCTCTTTCCTTTTCTTTTTCTGATTTCTACTCTTTTACTTTCTGCACTCCCCCTATTACTTCTGCACCCCTTTTCTTCCTCTCTATTCTTTTATTTTCTTTATTTATTTCTTGCACTCTTTTTTTTTATTTTATTTCTTTTATTTTTATGCACTTTATTTATTGCTTTTAATTTCCAGTACCATGCATTTTTTTTATTTTTTATTTTATTGCATCATATTTATTTTTTGTCTTGCATTTCCTATTTTCTTTATTTTATGCATCATATTTAATTTTATGTCTTGCATTTTTTTATTTTCTTTATTTATTTTCCAGTACCATATTTAATATTCAGTCTCGCATTTTATTTTCCAGCTCCATATTTATTTTTGTCTTGCATTTTTATTTTCTTTTTATTTTATGTACCATATTTATTTTATGTCTTGCATATTTTTATTTTAGCATCATATTTATTTTTATGTCTTGCATTTTTATTTTCTTTATTTTATTTTCAGCATCATGTTTATTTTATGTCTTGCATTTTTATTTTCTTTATTTATTTTATGCACCATATTTACTTATTGCTTTGCATTTCATGCATTTATTTTATTTCTTTTTAGCATATTTACTTTAATGCAATTGCAAATTTTATTTTATTTTATTATTTTTGTCATTTATTTTATTGCCATTAGAATGTATCTAGGTCCAATGTAAATAAATATATAAATGAGAATATGCACCGACACCACATTTATTTTTCTTATGCTTTATGTCGAGGACGATATTGTAATTTGGACCGTATCCGAGGAAAAGGACCCTCACTTGATCCAACGTCATTTTGAGGGATCCGGTACGTTTAGATATCTCAGCATAACTTAGTCTCAGGACCCTAGGACTTAATCAAAATTTTCATAAAAAGTCAAAAAAGTCAAAATCCAAAAACATTTTATCATCAAATTTTCAAAAAAGTCAATCTTTTATCTTTTCTTTCTTAATCAAATTTTAATCAATCTTTAATCACTCAAACTTGCTTTCTTCAAATTAAAATCAATCAAACTCACTTCTTTTATTTCTTCTATGCCTTTACGGCCTCTCATCTTTCCTAAAACCTTTTTCAAACTCTAAAATCAACCAAAACCAATCACTCATCTTTTTACCCCGAACTACGTGATTTTGATCCCGCTCGGGTACGTAGGCAAAAGACTTTGTCTTTCCAAATCAATAAAAATAACAAAAAATATTTTCCTTCTTTCTTTTTCATCACTTTAATCTTTTTACACTTAAGCCCTTTTTTACAAACAAGTAATCAATTTAGCATAAAGATAAAAATAAGCAAGAGGTTCCTATAGAGTACTATAGACGTTTAGGGTGCTAATACCTTCCCTTTGCGTAACCAACCCCCGGACCTTTGATCTCTAAAAATAGGGTTTTTCGAACTTTCTCCCTTTTCCTCGGAAAAATAAAAGATCGGTGGTGAATCTTAAATTGCGAGTCAATGCTAATTAATAGCTTGATGTCCAAAAATCACCGCGACAATCAGTTAGGGCTTCTTTCACATTTTTAGGCTCAACCTTTGACACAAAGCATGAATCAGTAGCAGCAGCATCTGATCTCCTGGTTCTGACACCTTGATCTAAGCTTCCAATGATTAAGTCTTTAGGATGATCCTTCTGAACTCTAATTGATGGCCCTTTACCATTTGGAACTTGACCTGGTTGATCTTCTGCTTCTTCAGACTCTGAATGCTTTTCTGCTTCTGAAGTTTGTTCTTCTGAGGCTTCAGACTCTGGAACAACTTCAGGCTCATTCTTTTCATTCTCAGCAGACAAATCATCAATAACCACATTTATGGACTCCATCACAACCTTGGTTCTGGAATTAAACACCCTATAAGCTCTGCTGTTCACTGAATATCCCAAAAATATACCCTCATCAGACTTAGGATCCAGTTTTCTTCTATTTTCCCTGTCAGCCAAAATGTAGCATCTGCTCCCAAACACATGGAAATACTTCACAGTTGGCTTTCTTCCTTTCCATAATTCATACAAAGTACAAGTGGTTCCCTTCTTCAAAGTAACTCTGTTATGAATATAACAGGCAGTATTCATTGCTTCAGCCCAGAACATATATGGCAACTTCTTTGCATGCAGCATAACTCTTGCACATTCTGCTAATGTCCTATTCTTCCTCTCAACTACACCATTTTGCTGAGGTGTGATAGGTGCAGAAAACTCATGCTTTATACCTTCTGAAGCACAGAATTCTGAAAAACTCTTGTTCTCAAATTCTTTGCCATGATCACTTCTGATTCTGACAATCCCACAGTCCTTCTCTCTTTGTAATTGAGTACATAAGTCTTTAAACACTTCAAAAGTATCAGACTTCTCTCTAACAAAGTTGATCCATGTGAATCTTGAGTAGTCATCTACCATTACAAATGCATACCTCTTCCCTCCAATACTTTCTACTTGCATAGGCCCCATTAAATCCATATGAACAAGTTCTAGTACTTTAGTAGTTACCTGGTGAACTAATCTGGGATGAGACTTTCTTGTTTGTTTCCCAATTTGACAATCACCACAAACATTGTCCTCATTGATCTTCAGATTTGGTACACCTCTGATAGCTTCAGTACTTAGGATTTTCTTCATGCCTTTCAGATGCAGATGACCTAACTTCTGGTGCCAGAGCTTGACTTCCTCTTCTGAGCTCATAAGACAAGAAGTCAAACTTCTTTCCTCTTCAGAAACCCACAAGTAACAATTGTCTTTGGATCTGCAGCCTCTCATCTGAATCTTATCTTCCTGATCAGTAACAATACACTCTAGTTTGTTAAAATTAACCTTCAAGTCCTGATCACAAAGTTGGCTAATACTGATCAGATTTGAAGTTAATCCTTCCACCAGTAGCACATCATTAAGTCTGGGCAACCCTTCTCTGATCAAATCACCAATACCCAGAATCTGACCTTTTACACCATCTCCAAATGTCACATAACTTCTGGAGTATGATCTGATATTGCTTAGCAGCTTCTTCACACCAGTCATATGCCTTGAACACCCACTATCAAAATACCAGTCTTCTTTTGAGGTGGCTCTTAATGAAGTGTGAGCAATCATGCCTACATTCTGAACCTTAGGTTTCCACACCTTCTGAACACTGTGTTTGGGTGCAGCTGGTTGCACTCTTCTATATTGAAAGTGTTCAGGGTAGCCATAAAGTTTGAAGCAGAATGGTTTGATATGCCCTTTCTTTCCACAATGATGACAAATCCATGGATGATTTCTCCTCCTTCTGTTTCTGAAAAATTTCTGAGGTTGCTTCTGAGGTAGCATCTGAACTTGCTTCTGACCTTGCATCTGAGGTCTTTTCTGAGCTTTCATTTGGGATTGTTTCTGAGGTCTCATCTGAGATGCTCCAATCATAGGATTATCAGTTTTAGTGGCAGGAACAAATTCTTTAACAAGAATCTTCTATTTGGAGTTCTGAGTCCGATCATCAAAGCCTAATCCAGTTTTTCCTTGTTGCTGAGCACCCAAAATTTCATCCAACACATTAGTAGCAGTATTCATCATTCTAACCTGCTTTTTCATATGTTCAAGTTGGGAATTTAACTGGTTCACTTCTTCTTTCAAATCTGAATTCTTCACAAGTAGTTCTCCCTTTTCAGCCTCCAGTTGAAAAATAGTCTCCTTCTGATCCAGAACTTGTTTGCAAACCTCAGCACTTCTGGTATACAGCTTCCTATAGTTATCAGCTAGTTCATCATATGAGGTTTTAGCAGCTTCAGACACAGATGAGGCTTCAGACTCTGAGTCAGACTCTGAAAAAGTCTCAGACTCTACAACAGCTTCCTTCTTCAAGATAGCTCCTGACCTTACTACCAGACCAGTATCACACATATCAGATTCACTAACATCATCATCTTCAGAACCATCATCAGACCATGACACAGCTAGGCTTTTCTTCTGTTTCTTGAGGAAAGTAGGACATTCAGATTTGATGTGTCCATAACCCTCACACTCATAGCACTGCACACCTTTAGCTTGATTACTTTTCTCCTCAGACTTGATCTTCTTCTCATCAGTTTGTTGCTTTTTGTTATTGAATCTGAAATTCTGACCTTTGGCTTTGGCTTTTCTGTTAACATTCTTCAGAATCTTGTTGAATTGTTTTCCCAGCAACACTAGAGCTTCTGATAAGTCATCTTCTTCAGACTCTTGTTGATCATCAGCTTCAGAGTTCACACTAAAGGCTACACCTTTTCCTTTCTTCTCAGTCTGTTTACAAAAGGCAGTTTCAAAATTGAGCAATGACCCAATCAGTTCTTCAAGCTTCATGGCAGAGATATCATGAGCCTCCTCAATTGCAGTGACCTTCATGTCAAATCTTCTGGGCAGGGACCTGAGGATTTTTCTCACCAACTTCTCATCAGACATCTTCTCCCCAAGTGAATCAAAAGAATTTGCCATGTCCAGCACATTCATGTAAAAATCCTGAATGGATTCATCCTCCTTCATCTTCAGGTTCTCAAATTTGGTGGTCAGCAGCTGCAATCTGGACATCTTCACTTTAGAGGTTCCTTCATGAGTTGTCTTCAAAATTTCCCAGGCCTCCTTAGCAACAGTACACTGTTTGATAAGTCTGAACATGTTCTGGTCCACACCATTAAAGATTGCATTCAAAGCTTTTGAATTTCCCAGAGACAAGTCATCTTCAGCTTTGGTCCACTCCTCTTCAGGCTTCAACACTCCAGTTTTGTTACCATCTTTGTCCAAAATCTCAGGATGATCCCAGCCTTTAATCACAGCTTTCCAAGTCCTGCTGTCAATAGATTTTAAGAAGGCACACATTCTAGACTTCCAATACTCATAGTTTGTGCCATCTAGAAGAGGTGGTCTATTGACATATCCTCCTTCTCTATCCATGCTTACCAGAAATTAAGTCCTCTGGATCTCACCCAAAATACAGGCAGGGTGCCTGCTCTGATGCCAATTGAAATTCTGGCCAGGCAATACTAAAGAGAAATCAGGTTCTGAACCAAACAGGTTCTGAACAACACACAGGACACAATAATTCGCAAAACAGAGCACATACACAAACACACACAAGCAGCAAATAAAAGTGCAGGAAAGTAAACAGGCACAGAGGTTTGTTAACCCAGTTCGGAGTAAACACCTCATACTCTGGGGGATACCAATCCAGGAAGGAATTCCACTATAGGAATTAATCCTTATGACTCAAGACACTGACTCCCAGTTCCCAGCCTAAGCAATTAACTTCCTCCTAGTCTTGAATTCTACCCAACACGTTGAGTATTAGAGACCACTAACTTCCTATTCAAGTAACAAACCTGTTACTGAAACCCTTAATCAAAAACACTCTGTTTTTTCAGAAAACTTCAAAAACACAAAGACTTCATTCGTACCTAAAGGCTTAGAATGAATTACAACTCTATAAAACTCTAAACCAACTCAAAACTGAGTGGTGCACAATAAAGCTAAAAGCTTAAAATTCTAAGACTCAATTTCTGAATTATAACTCTCTAATTCGTATCTTGAATAGCAGCAGCCCTCCTCCTTATATAGCCTTCAGTCTTGCAGAATAAAATAACAAACTAATCTTTCTGATTTGATTTGTTACTGAAATAAGATTGGTCCAATAATGTAACAAATAAAACTGTACTGAATCTTTTAAAGATTATAACAGGAAAATATGAATTTCATATCTTTGAACCAAATCTTCAATAAAATCTTCTCCAAATAAATCAACATTCTAGAAGCCATATGCGTGGATAAATCTTCAAAAAATCTTGCACAGATTCGCATAGAAAAACCTTGAAAATAACCAGCTTCTGATGAAGTCAACATAAGTCAACGCTGGCATCAGAACCTGAAATCAGCTTCTGAACTGCTACAGTGCATTCAGCTTCTGATGACATTCTCAGCTTCTGAATGACTTCAAAACACAAAGCTTGCAACTGAAGAAATGTTTCAAATATGGAGATGCTTCTATTCAAAACTTTGGTTTTGCCAAAACATGCAGCCAACACCAAAAGACTCAACAATACTGAGTATGTTTGGATTGGTAGTATACGAGGATGAAGCAGAATAAACGGAATGAAATATCATTATCTAAAATCTGGACAACTTAATTTAGTCATTTCCATTCTACTCTATTTCACTTTGTACCACCAATCTAAATATTGATGCTTTAAGTGGTAAAGCTTCATACAAACTCATCAATGTGGTTAGATATTTGAAGGGAATTGTCGCGGTGATTTTCGGAGATCAAGCTATTGATTAGCGTTGACTCACTAATTGTATTTCACGACTGAACTTTTAATTTTTAAATGAAAAGTGAAAAAAGTTCTAAATTACCACATTTTTAAAGATTAGGGTTCGGGGGTTAGTTACGTTTAGGGAAGGTGTTAGCACCCTAAACGTTCGTAGTACTCTACGAGAACCTCTTGATTTTATTTATTTATTTTGGCTATAACTTGCTTATTTATTTTTAAAGAAAGAAAACAATGAATTAGAATAGTGAGAAAAGAAAATAAAAATGTTTTTTTTTGTATTTTTTATGATTTGGAAGGACAAGGTCCTCTGCCTACGTACCCGTGAGGGATCAAAACCTCGTAGTTCGGGGTAGAAATAACGGTTGATTTGTTTGGTGTTTCTTATTAATTTTAAAAAAAGTTTTAAAAATAAAAGCCAAGTGGCAAAATGGAATTGGTTTGTGTTTTTTATTTTTGAAAGTGATTAAAGTGTAATTAAAGCAGATTAATGGTTATTTAAAGAAAATAAAAAGAAAAAAACAGACACTTGATTGGAAATCAAGGTTTATTAAGAAAAGATTTTTTTGTGATTTTTCATTATTATTTGCATGTTTTTTTTGTTTTTAATTAGCTAAGACTAAAAGTAACTAAAAGCTAATACGCGAGGAAATTCCGTGGTGACGTTGGATCACCACGAAACCCTTTTGAAATTAAACTAACCTAATATTTTTTGTATTTTTTTGAATAGCGAAATAAGTGGAAATAAATAAAAGACGTAAAGCAGAATAAATAAAGTGTGGTGTCGGTGCATATTCTCATTTATATTTACATTGTACCTAAATACATTCTAAGAAATGGCAAAATAATAAATATAAAATGAAAATTGCAAATGCACTAAAAGTAAATAAATATGCTAAGAATCAAAATAAAATGAAAAATGCATGAAAGGAAACTAAATAAAAGAAAAATAGAAAAAATGCATGAACTACTATAAGATGAATATCATGAAATAAAAATGCATGAAAATAAAACAAGGAATTAAAATGAAATGCAAGAAAAGATAAAGAAAATAAAAAGAAATAAGAAAGAAAAAAGGAGGGTGCAGTAGCAGGTCATGGGGGTTCAAAGAGTAATCAGAATGGAGAGGAGGAAAGTGCTGGGCTGAGTTAATGGGCTGAAGGAGGAGAGAAAGAAAATCAGACCGGTTCGGTTCAAGTGAACCGAACCGGTTTAATGTTTATATAAAATAGCCAGAGGGCTGGTTTTTTCATTTTTCATTCTTCTTTCTCTCTCTTCTCCCCTTCCTCTCTTCATAGTGCTACTGTGCAGCAAGTTTCCGGCGCGGGCGGTCGGCCAGCTCAGGCGGCGGTGCCGCCGCGCCGGAGGGTCAGGACCTCCTCTTTTTTTTTAAAAAAATATTTTTTAAAACCTTCTCCCTTCCCTCTTTTCAAAAATTAACTTGGTTTTTAGAGAAAAAATCGCACAAAGCCTAGATCTAAGTTAGAAATTTTCGAAAAAAAAAAAAAGAAAAACCACCTCTTCTCCTTCTTGTTTTTTGCTTCGGGTGTGTTGTGGGATTTGCGGGTTTGGCTGGGTGTTGTGGTGCGGCTAGGTTTGGGTTGTGGGTCTGAGAGGCGTATGGGTTGGAGGTGGTTTGTGGGTCTGAGAGGCGTATGGGTTGGAGGTGGTTTGTGGCCGTACCGTGTGTGTTGGATAGTAGTGGTGTGCGTTGTGTGAGAACTGTGTGTGTGTTGTGATGGTACGGTTTGCGTGTGGTTGTTGTCAGTTGTGTGAGTGTATGGATATGAGGGAGGGGCCGCGGGTACTGTGGTGTGGTAGGGAGGTTTTTTTTACGTGGATTGCTGGGTTTGTTTTGCGTGTTGGTGTGCGGTTTTGTAGAGGGAATACGTGAGTTTGGTGATGGGTGGTGGCTGAGATGATGGTGGCCGTACGGTTATTGTTGTGATTGAGTGGTCGTGTGTGAGTGGCAGGGCGTGTGAGTTTGATGGGTCGTGATGATTTTTGCGTGTACTGTTTTGGTGTAGGTGGGAGGAGATAGAGCGTGGTGGTTAGGGAGGGCGTAGGGAGTTTTGGAAGAGAAGTTTCTGATGATTTTTCTTTTTTGCGTGTTGCCCCCCTGTGTTCTGACTCTGTGTCCTCTTTTATTAAGCAATGCCAATTAATGTGATTTAAAGGCCAATGATGGACAATAAACACAATTAATCAGCAAAAGACTAAAAAAGCAACCATTAAAATGGTTATTAAAACACATTAAAATCAAAAGTCAGCCCTTTTAAAAAATAGTAGAAGAAAAAAACGAAAAATAAAATAAATAATAAAAAAAGGATAATAATAAAAAAGGAAAATAATAAAGCTAAAAATAAAAAGAAATAAAAGGTAAAAATGACAAATAAAAATAATAATAAATAAAACGTCGCTTTCGGAACCAAAAAAATGAGGTATTTTAAAATACCTCCCTGTTGAAATTTCGTTTGAAACGACGAAAAAAAAATTCCGAACCAAAAGACGAGTGAAAAAGAATTTTAGGTCAAAAATTGGGGTATGACAGATGCCCCTATTTAAGTCTCTTCGTCCGGAGATTCGAAGAGAAAATCTTGGATTCGACGGGTCGAAGGGACTTAAATACAGAGTACGCCAATTTTGGACCTAACAAAAAACATGAAATGCTCGTGATGCAAATGTGAATGCAAGACGGCGAAGATGACCTGACTGGGGATAACAAAACGAAATGATACCCGAGTTCGTTGAAGAAAAAGGGATCCGACTCCACTGGGGAATAAACACAGTTTCACTGGGGAAGGCATCAACTATCGTATTGACAGCTGAGAAAGGAAATATGATATGGGAACGACACCGACCACAAGCTGCCCGTTTGTAGAGCTTGCCACTTGAGGTAAAGACGGAAACAAAAGTAACATGCCACTGACGACAAGAAACAAAGGTGAATGTCAGCTGTTCGGGATGTAGCCGAACTTGCCACTGACGACATGATAAGAGATAAAATGTCAGCTGCTCGGGATGTAGCCGAACTTGCCACTGACGACCTGATAGATGATAAAATGCCAGCTGCTCGGGATGTAGCCGAACTTGCCACTGACGACATGATAGATGATAAAATGCCAGCTGCTCGGGATGTAGCCGAACTTGCCACTGACGACATGATAGATGATAAAATGCCAGCTGCTCGGGATGTAGCCGAACTTGCCACTGACGACATGATGGTAAAAGGTATGCACAAGCTGTTCATTTAAAGAACTGTCACTTGGCGAAAAGAGGGTGACATCTTTGAACCAGACACACTGGGGATGACACTTGGGGAAAAAGAGTTACAAATTGTTCATGACTGATTGGTATAAAAAACAAGACTCAGGGTGGTTAATGCAACCATGTAGTAGATGATGTTGTTTGTCGTGTATGCATGAATGTGTATATGCATGAATGTATGAATGTATGTAAGACAATACGACTTGTACGACTGTATGGAGGATTGACTTGTGGGATAATATAACTGATGGACTTGATGAGACAAGACTGGACAGGTAAGATGGAAAGTGGACCGACGACGCAGTACAAACACTCAACAATCTTCATTGGGGATGACGTCATTGGGGACATATCAAAACATTGACGGGGTAAGGCCCGATGTATGCACCAACTGGTGGGGAGCAAACACTTCCTGGGGGAGACGTGTTAATCCGAAGACCTGGCAGAAGAACTGGTGTTTCTGTGGTCATGCTTTTTGTTTCTTTCTTTTTTGAGTCCCTAACTTTTGCGTGGACCGCCCTTTCGGGTTTTCAGTCCACCGGGAATATATTCTTTTTTGTGTGCCCCTAATTTTTGCCTGGACCGCCCTTTCAGGTTTTCGATCCATCGGGACGCTCATTTTTGCCTAAGTCGCCCTTTCGGGTTTTCGACTTACCGAGCTCTTTCTTTTCTCTTTTTTTTTTGAGCAATTGACCATGTTCAGCTTGCAGAGTTTGTCCGTTCTCAGGATAACTGTTGACGCACACTTCACTTATTCATGAGTTCAGAGAGAATGTGTTTGTTGTCTAAGCTTTCCAAAAATATTAAAAAAAAGATTTATGATTCTAAAAGAATATTTTGCTTCAAGTACTACCATCAAAAATAGAAGAAGTTTTATAAACCGAATAAATGGGAATTCCAAATAAAAGGCACAGGCTCAAATTTATTTGAAAGAGTGGTGGCCCGCCGATGGCGTGGCTCCACGGATCTCACAAAGTTTGGAAAATGGTAAATATAAGGGGAAGGTACATTGAACACAATAACCGTTATTCTCCCTAACAACTTTGAATTCCACCATTTAGATGCTTCAGATTCAGAGTTTCCTTGACATTTAATGTGCCCCAAGTGAGTAGAGATCAGACCAATGCAGTTACTTTGTCTTTTGATCCTTAACTTTTGCATAGATCGCCCTTTCGGGTTTTCGATCTATCAGGATGATTATTTTCTGTTTCATGTCTCTAATTTTTGCCTGGACCGCCCTTTCGGGTTTTCAGTCCACCGAGACGCTCATTTTTGTCTAAGCCGCCCTTTCGGGTTTTCGACTCACCGAGCTGTTCTTTTATTTTTAGACAAAGTATTTCTTGACTGCATCGGCGTTCACAGGACGGGGAAGCTCATCACCATCCATAGTCGTAAGAGTCATTGCACCACCGGAGAACGCTCTCTTGACGACATATGGGCCTTCATAATTAGGCGTCCATTTGCCCCTGAAATCGGGTTGAAAAGATAGGATCTTCTTGAGCACAAGACCTCCTTCTTGGAACACACGGGAACTGCCCGTGACACAAAGCATTCATGCATTTCTCTGATCATATTTGTTTTGACATCATTCAGCCTCTGATAACTTAGGTTCCATTAAAACTCTCATTGATGGAATCTCAATCTCCACAGGGAGTACTGGTTCCATGCCATACACTAAAGAGAAGGGGGTTGCCCCTGTTGAGGTACGTACTGAAGTGCGATGTCCATGTAAAGCATACGGTAACATCCCATGCAAGTCCTTGTAAGTGGTTACCATCTTCTGCACCATTTTTTTGATGTATTTTCTTTCTTTTTGTTCTTTTTTGCTTTTGTTTGTTTGTTTGTTTGTTTTTTTTTGTTTGATTTTTTTTTTTTGCAGCCTCGATGGCACCACTCATCTGGGACTTTATCAGGAATACCATAGCAGCAGTTCCTCGGAACCCAAGTTTAGTGCTTCTAGTGCTTCTTCATGAGACTGAATGATGTTCTTTCCATATTCTAGTAACAGAGAGATCTTTTCGAGAATCCCTTCATTCTCCTCCTCTTCAGCTTCGTAAAACAGGGAACTCAAAGTCGGGAGAGAGCATAGGGTTACAGTGTCCAACGGGTTTATTGATGCTTAGTCTGCATATGATTGATGATTGATTTTAGAAGATGAGTGAACAATGCAAACTTTTTGAAATTGATTGAAAACAGAAAATAAAAATAAAATATTTTTGGTTTTTTGTGTTACCATTTTCCAGAAAAAGCTAAGAATAATAAAAAAACATAGTCAGGAACAAAACGACTTCTTATTTGATGATGGGAATGCATGAAACAAAAGCCCTAAAAGTTCACTTTCGTCTCGGGAGGAACGAAAGGATTTTTTGAAAAGACAAGACAATAAAACACATTACTTGGACCTATGAGTAGCTGAGGGAATGTCAACAACGACCCAATTGCAGTAATCTCTGCCATGTGTTACAAAATTCACTGCCACCTTCTTCAACAGGGTGAGCTTCTGAGCAATCTTGCACCAAATTAACAGATGGGGTCCCATGGCCAGGTAGTAGATTAGCTTGCACATCGGGACTCGACCCTTTGAAGGATAGGATGTTGGCCTGAATCAACTTCTGGACTTCAGCTTTCAAGGCATAACAATGCTCAACGTCATGACCGGATGCCCCTTGATGGAAAACACAAGAAAGGTGAGGTCTATACCCCCTTGGCAATCTTTCAGGTACCTTAGGAGGTGCCCTAGTTTGAACAAGATTTTTATCAAGCAAAGCGGGAAGCAACTCTGCATACGCCATGGGGATTGGATCAAAATGGGATATCCGCTGAACCCGATTCTGTTGTCGGACTGCTGGGGAGCCTGTTGTCGAGGCTGTTGTTGATACTGTTGCCGAGGCCTTTGTTGGGGCTGGAGATGATTTCTGGATAGCCGGAGTTGGGGTTCCAAAAGAAGTGGGATGAAAACCTTCGTCTGATAGAAATGGCATCCCCCATGGGTAAGCTCTAGACGTGACGGGCGGTGGAGCAAGTATGGTAGAAGTTGGTAAAGCAGATAAGATTGGCTGCTCAAGAGTAGTAACAGCAGGCTGAGGAACTGACGTCTGAGCTTGGGAAGCCAACAGAGCATTCATCATGGAGGTCAACTTCTCCATCCCTTCCCGGAGATTGGCCACCTCTTCCCTGAGGTTCTGGTTTTCTTGCTCTAACAGATCCATTCTTTTCTGATTAGCCATAGTGTTGTAAATGCGATTCAGTTTGTGGAGAATTCGTCGGGCCAATTTCTTTGGACTGCGGCTAATTGACCTTTGGAAAAACAAGACGTGAGACTCGGTTTGAGAAATTATGAATGCGATATGATGCATGATTATGCTTATGCAAAAAGAAAAAAGATTTGTTATCGAAGGACTTTGTTGAAGTATTTGTAAACATCATGGTTTGAACATTTCATTTGAGCATCAAGGCTTTACAAAATAGTTCTTTTTTAGAAACCAAGCCAAGGGACCAATTTAAAAGTCCTTTAGTGGAAGCTAGATTTTTAAAAGAAATCTAAAGACTCCTAGCTTCCTTAAATTCAATAAATCAGGGCTCTTGAAGGTGTACTTCCCACTGCTCCTCTATGATGTTTTAAAAAACTTGTTTAAGTCTTTCGATAATTGGATGAAAAAATGTTTATGAATGAACGCATGCATGCATGATTATGCTAAAGAACGGAGAAAACATGGTGAGGTTAAAGTCCATAAAGGTAGGAGTCAAGGGTAAACACGCCATTTGGTAAGGACTATGGTTTCATATGTACCTGTATCACGGGTTCTACCAAGTTCCCAAAGTCCTCAACCCCTTCCAAATATCATCGGGTTACGAGATTGACTCCCGGTCCAACAATACTTGTAAGAAAGTCTCGTTTGAGTGTAGTATCGCGTATCAACTAATTCAAGATTACTCTTGCTTAGCCACCGCACTACGTCCTAAAAGGCCAAGATGGGTTAAAGGTAACTAAAGGTCCTCAACTTCATAGGTCACTTGAAAATATCAATGCCGAACACGACTTACTCATGCCGACATAGTAATACTTCCAAGATCCCTCCATTGAGCGGGGTTATCACATGTGCCACATCCGAAATTTACCCTCGGAAAGCCACTTTGATTATACCACCATCCTATCTTATGTTTCCCTCAAGTCCGAGTGTAGGACTTATCTCACCACTCTCGTAAAAGGAAAAAAACACATATGCACATATTTACATTATTTTTATTTTAAGCAAGTTATAGCACAAAATAATTAAATAAATTCAAGTTAGGCTCAACCCTCTTAGGGAATCCCCAGTGAAGTCGCCATTTCTGTCGCGGTGATTTTCGGAGATCAAGCTATTGATTAGCGTTGACTCACTAATTGTATTTCACGACTGAACTTTTAATTTTTAAATGAAAAGTGAAAAAAGTTCTAAATTACCACATTTTTAAAGATTAGGGTTCGGGGGTTAGTTACGTTTAGGGAAGGTGTTAGCACCCTAAACGTTCGTAGTAC
The DNA here is from genome assembly GCA_018208015.1 of Medicago ruthenica. Classification (NCBI taxonomy): domain Eukaryota; kingdom Viridiplantae; phylum Streptophyta; class Magnoliopsida; order Fabales; family Fabaceae; genus Medicago; species Medicago ruthenica. Next base: position 86,570,773 of record CM031373.1, on the reverse strand, counting down.
TCTACGAGAACCTCTTGATTTTATTTATTTATTTTGGCTATAACTTGCTTATTTATTTTTAAAGAAAGAAAACAATGAATTAGAATAGTGAGAAAAGAAAATAAAAATGTTTTTTTTGTATTTTTTATGATTTGGAAGGACAAGGTCCTCTGCCTACGTACCCGTGAGGGATCAAAACCTCGTAGTTCGGGGTAGAAATAACGGTTGATTTGTTTGGTGTTTCTTATTAATTTTAAAAAAAGTTTTAAAAATAAAAGCCAAGTGGCAAAATGGAATTGGTTTGTGTTTTTTATTTTTGAAAGTGATTAAAGTGTAATTAAAGCAGATTAATGGTTATTTAAAGAAAATAAAAAGAAAAAAACAGACACTTGATTGGAAATCAAGGTTTATTAAGAAAAGATTTTTTTGTGATTTTTCATTATTATTTGCATGTTTTTTTTGTTTTTAATTAGCTAAGACTAAAAGTAACTAAAAGCTAATACGCGAGGAAATTCCGTGGTGACGTTGGATCACCACGAAACCCTTTTGAAATTAAACTAACCTAATATTTTTTGTATTTTTTTGAATAGCGAAATAAGTGGAAATAAATAAAAGACGTAAAGCAGAATAAATAAAGTGTGGTGTCGGTGCATATTCTCATTTATATTTACATTGTACCTAAATACATTCTAAGAAATGGCAAAATAATAAATATAAAATGAAAATTGCAAATGCACTAAAAGTAAATAAATATGCTAAGAATCAAAATAAAATGAAAAATGCATGAAAGGAAACTAAATAAAAGAAAAATAGAAAAAATGCATGAACTACTATAAGATGAATATCATGAAATAAAAATGCATGAAAATAAAACAAGGAATTAAAATGAAATGCAAGAAAAGATAAAGAAAATAAAAAGAAATAAGAAAGAAGAAAGGAGGGTGCAGTAGCAGGTCATGGGGGTTCAAAGAGTAATCAGAATGGAGAGGAGGAAAGTGCTGGGCTGAGTTAATGGGCTGAAGGAGGAGAGAAAGAAAATCAGACCGGTTCGGTTCAAGTGAACCGAACCGGTTTAATGTTTATATAAAATAGCCAGAGGGCTGGTTTTTTCATTTTTCATTCTTCTTTCTCTCTCTTCTCCCCTTCCTCTCTTCATAGTGCTACTGTGCAGCAAGTTTCCGGCGCGGGCGGTCGGCCAGCTCAGGCGGCGGCGCCGCCGCGCCGGAGGGTCAGGACCTCCTCTTTTTTTTTAAAAAAATATTTTTTAAAACCTTCTCCCTTCCCTCTTTTCAAAAATTAACTTGGTTTTTAGAGAAAAAATCGCACAAAGCCTAGATCTAAGTTAGAAATTTTCGAAAAAAAAAAAAAGAAAAACCACCTCTTCTCCTTCTTGTTTTTTGCTTCGGGTGTGTTGTGGGATTTGCGGGTTTGGCTGGGTGTTGTGGTGCGGCTAGGTTTGGGTTGTGGGTCTGAGAGGCGTATGGGTTGAAGGTGGTTTGTGGGTCTGAGAGGCGTATGGGTTGGAGGTGGTTTGTGGCCGTACCGTGTGTGTTGGATAGTAGTGGTGTGCGTTGTGTGAGAACTGTGTGTGTGTTGTGATGGTACGGTTTGCGTGTGGTTGTTGTCAGTTGTGTGAGTGTATGGATATGAGGGAGGGGCCGCGGGTACTGTGGTGTGGTAGGGAGGTTTTTTTTACGTGGATTGCTGGGTTTGTTTTGCGTGTTGGTGTGCGGTTTTGTAGAGGGAATACGTGAGTTTGGTGATGGGTGGTGGCTGAGATGATGGTGGCCGTACGGTTATTGTTGTGATTGAGTGGTCGTGTGTGAGTGGCAGGGCGTGTGAGTTTGATGGGTCGTGATGATTTTTGCGTGTACTGTTTTGGTGTAGGTGGGAGGAGATAGAGCGTGGTGGTTAGGGAGGGCGTAGGGAGTTTTGGAAGAGAAGTTTCTGATGATTTTTCTTTTTTGCGTGTTGCCCCCCTGTGTTCTGACTCTGTGTCCTCTTTTATTAAGCAATGCCAATTAATGTGATTTAAAGGCCAATGATGGACAATAAACACAATTAATCAGCAAAAGACTAAAAAAGCAACCATTAAAATGGTTATTAAAACACATTAAAATCAAAAGTCAGCCCTTTTAAAAAATAGTAGAAGAAAAAAACGAAAAATAAAATAAATAATAAAAAAAGGATAATAATAAAAAAGGAAAATAATAAAGCTAAAAATAAAAAGAAATAAAAGGTAAAAATGACAAATAAAAATAATAATAAAAAAAACGTCGCTTTCGGAACCAAAAAATTGAGGTATTTTAAAATACCTCCCTGTTGAAATTTCGTTTGAAACGACGAAAAAAAAATTCCGAACCAAAAGACGAGTGAAAAAGAATTTTAGGTCAAAAATTGGGGTATGACAGGAATAATAAATGACGTTCAAATTATATAAACATTTTTTTTTGTACAAAATTATATAAACATTTATATGTGCGATTATTACTCTAAAAAAAATATATGTACGATTAAATTGACGTGTAATAAAAAAAAATAGTTAAAGGAGATCCGTAAATTTTTTTAGAATGCAGTCTATTCTTTTTAATACGGTTTACCAACCATATGATAATTGGATAATAAACTATAGTACGAAAGAGTTATACAATAAAGAGAAGAATACATAAAAACATGAGATTTGACCAATCAAGTTATGAGAGAATGGTGGTTATTATTTGAAAGTTACATGCTGCACGTATGATTCTTGTGTTTCTTATCAACATTCTCTCGTAACAATAAACGTTTTCCGTTTAATAAAGAGTCATATAAAACTTTTGCCATTGAGGGCTCATTTGGTGGTTACCATGTGATATATAGTTGGATAAAGATATGTTAGTACGAAAACTAGATATCATAGGATAGGATAGAGTCAAGATAAGCATTACATTATCAAATGTTTGATGCACACATACATAATAACAAACAAACTAACATTATTTATCTTGTCATGTGTTTGGTACACTCTTGATGATGACATGATATAACATACATGTTTTATAAATTTAAAGGAAATTATACATTAGAAGTTGTGACAATTTAATTCACAAAAGATTGGAATTTAATTTTTCTCAATAAATGCTTATTTTCTTTATGGAAACCTTATCATGTGCCCTTATGGCACATGTTAGCATGACCCTTTATTTAAATGACAAAATCGTCCTTGTGAAACAATAACACATTTTTTCCTAACAATCCAACCATATCAGAAAGTACAAGATGAAAAGAATAAAAAGAGAAAAATGTAATGTATCATATGGAGATGTGCCGCGGTTGAAGACGCGAGACAGTTGAAGAGTGAAATGTTGCAGACAAAAGTTGGAGCACGAGAGCAAGAGATTGAAAACAAAGTTGGAATGCGAGAGCGAGATGTTACACGAGCGGGACATTTTAGTTTCATAATGGTTAATGCATAACAAGAACATGTTATTTTTAATCTTTTCAGGTTACTAACCCAGCGAGTTTGATGAGATTAGTATATATCGGTGCATCAAAATAGTACATGAGTAGGATATGATAACCTTATTATATCATATCTCCTTAAAATGATTGTAGGTATTTATTTTTTTATTGATTAGTTTAGTCAACTCAATTTATTAAGATGTGTTTTATACAAGTATTTCTCATACTCAAAAATCTTGGTGGGTCGTTGGGTTAACAAATACATGATTTCTCTTGAGACACCAGGAATGCCATAATGTACAGATTGAGCTAAAATTCCACCGGTTCCTTTACTTGTTGATCTAATGTACACAGTGTACTATAAATCAAATTTCTTTGTGGATGGGAACAATCTCCAACTACAAAAATGTTATTTGTCCTCTCAACTTCGATCCAGCTGCATCCTGCTGGTTTTTTCAAATCTTTGTTCCTCATCATCTTTCTAACCTCCATTACCCCATCCCATCTATCATCTGCAGCATACAAATTTGACAATACAATGTAGTTTCCAATATCATTAGCTTCAATTTTGAAAAGTTTGTCTGCTACAATACGACCCAATTCGACCTCATGATAAGTTTTGCAGGCACCAAGCAATGTCCCCCAAATATTTGCATTAGCTTCAATTGGCATCTTGGTCACAAAAGAATATGCTTCACTAATGCGTCCACCTCGAGCGAGGAGATCCACCACGCAAGCAAACTGTTCAATAGTTGGTTTCATACCATGGATTTTCTCTATTGAATCAAATATCTTCAGTCCTTCATCTATGCGGCCAGCGTGACTGCAAGCAGATAATATGGAAGTAAATATAACATGATCTGGCTTGATTCCCATATTGAGCATACGAGAAAAAGTCCCTAGTGCTTTTTCACTCATGCCATGCATAGCATACCCACCAATCATAGCAGTAAACATAACCAGATCCTTATTAGCACTTGATTGAAATGTCTTATATGCATAGCCTATGATGCCACATTTTGCATAAGCATCTAAGAGGGTTCCTTTAAGATGAAGATCCTCAAAACTAGACCGAATAATGTATCCATGACACTGGCGCAGTAAGTGAACTGACGCCATTTGTGTGCATACTGGAATGAAGCTCATGATAGTCACCACATCAGGCTTCATCCCTTGAGTTTGTAACTTTAAGAACAATTCAAGAGCCTGCTCGGCACAATCATTTTCGGCATATACTCGAACCATTAGATTCCACGTGGTAAGGTCCGTCTCCGACATCCCACTAAATATCATATTTGCATCATAATGTGATCCTAAACCCACATAACCTGATATCAGTGAATTGCATGTGACCAGATTCCTTTTTTCTGACAGATTCTGAAACATTTTATTTGCATACTCAATGTTACCACATTTGGAATATGCATCAAGTATTGCATTCCCAACAGTTGGCGCAGTAGGACTTAATAAAGATCCACTCCTGATTGAATAGCCGTGTATTTCTTTCACCTTTTTTACTTTCAAAAGAGAAGCACAAAAATGGATTATGGTCAATATTGTAACGGAGTCGGGTCTAATATCTAGTTTAAGCATCACATGTAACAGGCTGAGAAATCTTGAATGATGCCTCTTCTCTCCAAAGGCATCCAAAATAGAATTCCATGAAATCAAATCTTTTCTAGATATCATAGAAAATGTGTGATATGCTTCTTCTATATAGCCACATTTTGCATAGAAACTAACTAAAGCATTTCCAACAGAAGTGTCTTCAAAAAGAAAAGGATGTCTCAAAATATACGCATGGACTTGTTTCCCCGCCTGCAAGTTGTCCAATTGTGCACATGCTGGAAGTATGCTGACCATGGTCACAGAATCCAACAATAACATTTCTAGAGACACTAAATTACCAAATACATGCAATGCTTTTAACCATTCACCATTCAATGCGTATCCCGCAATAATTGCATTCCAAGAGACCAAATCCCTTGCATCCATTGCCCAAAACAAAGATTCAGCTTCTTTTGTCCGTCCAACTTTTAAGTAGAAGCTCATCAAAGCGTTACATACAGAAACATCAGCTGACAATTCAGGCCACTGCAGCACATAAGAGTGGATTTGCCTTCCACAAAGGTAGGCAATATTCTCATCAAATGAAGCACAAACCGGCAGGATATTGGCTACTGTTGCATAATTTGGCTTTACAGGTCCTTTCATCATCGAACTAAATAACGAGAATGCTTCTTTTAACAACCCATTCTCGGCAAGGCCTGCGATCATTGCATTCCACGAAACAACATCTTTGTGAATAATGCTATCAAAGACAGCATATGCACCACAAGCCACAAGTCCACACTTAGCATACATCGACACCAAAGCATTTCCAGCAAATGTGTCCATTTCAAAACCAGATTTGATAACATAACTGTGCACACTCTTTCCACCATTCAGATTCCCTGAACGAGCACAGACAGGAAGAACAGTAGCAACTGTAACAGAACTAGGCATCACCTCTCCACTCGAATGCATCGCCCTAAAACCCCTCATCACATCAGCATCATTTTTACCAGACCTCGAATACCCAGACAAAACAATGTTCCAAATAACAGGATCACAGCCACCAAATTGATCAAACAGCTTATGACAATCATCAAGCATGCCACATTTAGCATACATGTTAAGCAATGCTTTACCGGTAACATGGCAAGAAACATGACCTTGCTTAACAACATAACTATGCAAACATTTTCCCAAGTTGGAAGCCAAAAGGGCAGAACAAGACTTGAAAATCGCAGCAAGGACTTCGTGATCTGGATTAAAAGCTGCATTGTCCTTCAAACAATGATGGAAAAGGGATAAAGCTTCATTGTGCCTCGAATCTACACATAAACTCCTAATGGTTGAAGCCCATGTCTTGAAATTGCGTTGAAGCATGCCCACGAGAATTTACCAATGGGACTTCAATGTCATACTTCCATATGAAAACAGAACACATGGAATGTTACAAAAAGCTTCAGAACATGGGCTTTCCGTTTCTTCGTTCCTCTGAGGCATTTTCACAAACAGTGGATGTGCTAAATGAAAAAGACCCAGTGATGAATTTCAATGTGCTGGTTAAAACTGGTTGAATGGGAAAACGGGAAGACTCTAGCGGCGGTTGAGGTTGATATTTGTATTCGCCACCGTGTGCCCCGCCGTGGATTACACGGTTTCTTCCCCTGGAAAGTGACGAGCGGTGGCACCGTCGGGAATAGACTGAATTTTCTTGTAAGAAATGAAGTAGGAGATTTTTTTCTTTTTTTGAAAGAATGAAGTAGGAGAATATTTAAACGTTGGTCTGGCCTTTTTGAAAAGTCCGGTCTGGCCTATTAGCATGTCTAAAAGTCTAATTTGTACTAACAATTTTAAATATAACATTTGACCTATTTATAAAAAGGCTAATAAACATATATTTTTTAAAATGCTAATCTACTAAAAATATATAAAAATCGAAGTACAACAAAATTTCATAATCGTCCTTATTAAAACTCATAATCTCCTTAATTTTATGTGCATAATGGTCATTTTTCAAAATTTAATTTATTTGTTTTTTAAAAAATTAATTACGGAGAATGTTCATCACAAGTGTAAGCAATTTTCACGGATAACTATGAAACTAATTTATTTGTTTTTTAAAAAATTAATTACGGATATTGTTCACATCTACTAACAATATATAAAAATCAAAGTACAACAAAATTTCATAATCGTCCTTGTTAAAACTCATGATCTCTTTAATGTCAATTTTTTGAAAATAGTGATGAGTTTCCAAAATTTTATCACATTGACTTTCTCATAAATCTATATAAAAATTTGGTTCTACAGATAAAAACATTTAAAATCTGCAACGGGAGCGGTGCAAACATTGAACAGTATTTTGCATATAAAATAAAATTTATTTAATAGACACAGTACATTAATGTTGATATTTTGAAAATATTAATGAGTTTTCAAAATTTTATCATATCGACTTTGTCATATATGTATATAAAAATTTGTTTCTGCAGATATAAATATTTAAAATCTGCAACAGGAGCGATGCAAACATTGAACAGTGTTTTGCATATAAAATAAAATTTAATCAATAGAAATACTACATTAATGTTGATATTTTGAAATTAGTCACGAGTTTTCAAAATTTTATCATATAGATTATCACATATTGAAACATACAAATTTTCTTCTGCATATATAAGCATATAAATTCCTCAACGAGTGCGATTTCAATATTTTACAGTGTTTTAATTAAAAAATAAAAATTTATTTAATAGACACACTACATTAATGTTGATATTTTGAAAATAGTCATGTGTTTCTAAAATTTTATCACATTGACTTTCTCATATATCTATATAAAAATTTGTTTATGCAGATATAAACATTTAAAACCTGCAACGGGAGCGGTGCAAACATTGAACAATGTTTTGCATATAAAATAAAATTTATTTAATAGAAACACTATATTAATGTTGATATTTTGAAAATAGTCATGAGTTTTTAAAATTTTATCATATCGACTTTCTCATATTATGTATATATAAAAATTTGTTTATACAGATATAAACATTTAAAATCTGCAACGGGAGCAGTGCAAACATTTAACAGTGTTTTGCATATAAAATAAAATTTAATCAATAAAAACACTGCATTAATGTTGATATTTTGAAATTAGTCACGAGTTTCCAAAATTTTATCATATAGACTATCACATATCGATACATACAAATTTTCTTCTGCATATATAAGCATATAAATTCCTCAACAAGTGCGATTTAAATATTTAACGGTGTTTTAAATATAAAATATAAATTTATTTAATAGACACACTACATTAATGTTGATATTTTGAAAATAGTCGTGTGTTTCCAAAATTTTATCGTATCGACTTTCTCACACATGTATATAAAAATTTGTTTATTTAGATATAAGTACATAAAATTTGCAACGGATGTGGTGCACACATTGAACATTGTTTTACATATAAAATAAAAAGTTATTTAATAGAAACACTACATTAATTTTGATTTTGAAAATAGTCATGAGTTTTTAAGATTTTATCATATCGACTTTCTCATATATGTATATAAAAATTTGTTTATGCATATATAAGTACATAAAATCTACAACGGGTGCGGTGCAAATATTGAACAATCTTTTGCATATAAAATAAAAAGTTATTTAATAGAAACACTACATTTATTTTGATTTTGAAAATAGTCACGAGTTTTCAAAATTTTATGTGCATAAAAATTTGTTTTCGCATATATAAGCAAATAAAATCCATAACTTGTGTGACTCAACTATTTAACAAATTTTTGTTTATATAAGAGAAAAAAAATTAATAGAAACATTACATTATTACTCATAATTTTTATTTAATATCTATAAACATTCTACAATATAATTATTTTTTGTTTAATTATCGCAATGTTACGTGACCCGTGCAAAAGCACGGGTCTTTTACTAGTAAGTCAATAAAAATTTGTAAAGCATATATATATATATATATATATATATATATATATTGCATGTATATCCAATAAACTTTGTGGAGCTTCCACATCCATTTTGTAGAGGCTAATACGCGTGTATTATATAATGTATTTTGTAGAGGTTAATACGCGTGTATTATATAATGTAGTATATATAATTACACATATATGGGGCGGCCTGATAGGCCTAGTAGGCATTTTTATAAGCCTTAGCTTGTCTGACCTATTTAAATTAATGAGCTTTTTAAAAAACTTAAGTCTATCCTATTTAATAAACGAGTTAGGCCGAACCGGGCTTTAAGTAGGCCGGGCCATAAGCCCCTGGCGGGCGGCCTGACCTATTTCCACCCCTAAGTCTATAGTGAGCTTAGTGTAATTTTCCACTGAAAATTCATAAAAGGTGATCTATGCTTAATTACAATTTTTGGCCCTCATTTAATTCATATATGATTTTGGTCCATAATTTTCCACACACGCTCTTTTCTTTCTGGGGTGATGCTAACTTGTATAGTTATAACACAAGTTAAGTATCTATAAATGTAAATAAAACATAAATTTTGACCTTATAAAACAAAAAAAAATAATAAACTTTTAAGATAATGGATACATAATTTTCAAAATTATGCTTCTATATTTGACGTTTTAACATTTTCCTTCTTTATAATCTAAAGTTAACTATACATATATGATGATCTAATGTTAGAGGATCCATTTAAAAACGTATTTATTACTTGCTAAAAAAACCTTCTACAATTTCACAATGACTTTGGTTTGAATTTCATTATAGAAGATGTGAGAAATTTATTGGTGCATTACATTGATCTTGTTGAGGTTTCACTCTATCCTTTGAGTCACATTTTAAGAGTAAGATTCAAACTCATTTAATAAATACATTAACACTTCATCTTGTTTCTAATGTAGATTCTTGCATTTGTTACAAAGTTAAAAAAATTAACTCATAGGAATAAAACATTCTCAGTAACTTGACAAAAAAAAAACATTTCCAAGAAAAAATAACTTTAATTTACCTATGGTTTTATTCCTAATGAAGTGAGTGGAAATAAAAGGTTCCCATATAGATAAGAATAAAATTGAAATAACTATCCGTAATACTCACTCTTAAAAATACTTTTAACCAACGAAATGAAGCTAAAACAAGCAGATAAACATTGTTTTATGTTTTTTGTTGTTGTTGTTGACCGAACAGTGTTTCTGTTTATTACTCCTCTAGGCTCTATCCTTTACTATTATGTTTCGCAATTTAGTTGTAAAGACAATCATTTATGTTTACAAAGATTAATGTAGCTACACCTCGATAATCTTTCATCCTTTTGGATACCTCGATAATTTGCCATCACCCACCCTTTGAACCTCTAGAAAACATTACTGGCCAAGTTCATTTCCAAAGGTCTTAAAAAAAAACCTATCAGGTTTGCTTCCTTCACAATTACTTGTATACATTCACATTTTACTGATAAAGGGAAGATATTTGGTATGACGCCCTTGAGCAAAAATTTGGCCAGTCTTTTTCTTCCTGAACTCTACGCTTACAACAGCTATAGCCTTTCCCACTCGTAGAACCTTGGTATCAATCTCAATCTCCTCCTACCATTACATAAGCCATAGGGAATTAAACAAAAAAGAACTATTTTTGTGATATCTTCATCACACAAATTTAATACAAAAAACCAGGAAAATAATATCATATTCCTCTAATTATCAATTTGATATCACAGATAACAATAATACAGCATGTGAAAAATTGAAAGGAGTAGTATTACTTACTTATTTTTTGATAGTTAATAAATTATAATTATTCACTTTCTGTTATTTTAGTGAATGATACATTACTGTTAGCTTAGTGGGGCAGTAAGCTAGTGTAGATAATTTGTATAAGAAATTTCAATGAATGATATGGACTCAGAAGAATATTCATTCTCTCAATTCTGTTCAATCTTGACACTTCCTCATTCTCATATTCAATTAGCACTGGTGAAAAAAAACATCATAAAAAAGAGTTTGTCTTGGGTTTTTTTAGTATATATGCATCCTTTGTTTTCCCTTTATTAGTCTAGACTAAATACACGGTACAAAAGATATCATGGAAGTTTTTGAAAATGCTGAAATTTTCAAAACATTCTTTTTAACAAAAATTAGTGTTGAAGGGCATTGTTTGTTTATAAACTGAAGTCATCACAACAATGTTTGACACCAAATCACCGACAATTATTTACAGCACACCAATAAATATTATTAAGAAACAAAAAAGATATTGAAATTTTCAAAAAATCAATTTAAGCATTTCTGAAAACACATTCTCTCTCATTAGACAGGAAAATTCATAACTAAATGTCAATTTAATTCAAAGTAAAGATAGTTTCAATAGTCTTTGTGAAGTGTGAACTAGCAAATGTGGTTAAAGGACATGTCCTGAAAGTGTAAAATAGTTTTACATAATCATCTAATAAATAAGAAACCATTTATCTGCCATGTCATACAACTGATTACTACAATAAAAAACTATTTTACATCTTCTATTTGTTCATTAGGACAATAATATTAAGGGAAAATTGCATTGACCTCCCCTAAAGTCTCTTTAAATGACACATAGACCCCCTCAAGTTTCAAATTGGACACTCACCTCCCTTAATTGTTTTAACTAATGACACACACCTCCCTCCACAACTAACACCGTTGGCCAGAACGTTAAACAACACCATTGAACAAAAAGAAAACAGGAAAAGCATATCAGACAAAGGGAAAGAGAAAATGTTGTCTACACTTCTAAAACATGATTATCGTCATGGCACCACATTTAGTATATAGACTTCTCGTGAGAGGTTTTGACAGTGGGTTCAGTCTTCTTGTGTGAGGGCTTATTAGAAATAGTGATTCTTATGTCATGGGTGATCACTAATTCATGGGTAGTAATCCAATTGCAGTGCTATAACGTTCCAATTTTTCCCCTTTTTTGCTATTTGTATATGGTTATCTCTTTGAGTAATGATGTGGGTTGTTTGGAGTTATTCATATTGGATTTTGATTAAATCTTGAAGTTTGCATGGTGGCAATGAGTTTGTTGACTAGTGAGATTCTGATTGACATGGCTTGAAAATTAGGGAAGAAACGTTCCTAGGTCACTGTTTGTTACCGGAGGTAAAATATTTGTCAAGCAATGCTTATATTTTTACGGAAGGTAAACAAAGTTAATAGCAGGGGAGGTTCTTGATTTTGTGAAAATAGAGGGGAGGTTTGTGTCATTCAAGCAAAACTCAAGGGAGGTGTATGTAATTTCCCCTAATATTAATTAATTGAAAATTGTATGATTAGCGATAATACAAGAGGGATTAAGCTATGAAATAAACTAACATTGGCATAAGCAGCATGGAAGCATGAGACATTGATCTCGAGGGAAACTCCTGTATCCAACGGAAATCCGGCGGCGGGAATTGCGATTGCTCCTACCACATCCACCAGAGTAACGATGGCACCAACGTGCAAGTACTTACCTGAATTCTGCGAATTAATTAATTAATTTAGGTCAAAATAAATCATCAAAAGTGTGAAGAAGATTGAAGAGAGTGGTTAGGTAGGATACGAACGAGTAAACGTGGGGGTATGTTCATTGAGAAAACGACACGGCCAGGTTGTATCAGATCCAATCGCAGGCCACGCAAGATTAGAGGTTCCAAAAACTTGGGAGGAAATTCATCATCTACCGTTGATGCTCGTCTTTTCTCCAAATACTTCTTCACTGATTCCAAATACGTTATCGTTCCTTCTCTTTTTTCCATTCTATTTCCTTCTCTTTTTTCCCAATGTTTACTATCTTCGATTCATCTTCATTTTTTTTTACAAGTTCATCATCATTATATCATGACAAATTTCTTTTTTTTATTTCAATTTCATTTTTTAAATAGAATGAGATCTAGAAGAAAAAAAAATAAAGATGTAAAGAAGGATAACACTTCACTTTACTGCCCCTCATCATCGTGGTCCAAGTTTATATATCAAATCCAAGCTAAGCCAAGTTTTTTTATAATAAAAAGTTCATTTATTAAATACATTTGGTTAATATTTTAAACAATATCTTTTTTTGTAACAAAACTAAGATTGTATGGCATCTATATTTAAGTCTAATAACGAGTTAACCTTTATAGTTATGGACCTAAAACAAGAAGATAAAGTGTTTTTGTTTTTAGTTGTTGTTGACACGAACGGTGTTTCTGTTATTAATAAGGAAAATTTGCTCCTCTATTTTAGTATTATACAATTTAGTCATATTTTTGTGTCAAGCCAATCATTTATTTTACCAAGATTAATGTAGCTACACACCCACACCTCGATTATATTGTCTTCTGGATACATCCAATTAAACTGGGACAAAACAGAGATTAACATTACCCCAAACAAATTTGAAAAATGTCCAAATTTTGTCCACATTGCTACATACCAGTGGTTGGCTGGAGATGTTTTCTGGAGGTGCCTTAGCTCTATTTCAGGTTTTCACTATTCCTCCTTTGTGTGTGTGTGTGTGTGTAGCCATTAATGAGACATCTTCCTCGCCCGTACTTCCCATCTTCATTTTTTGTTTAAAACTTTTGTTCAAATTCAAACTAGTAATCATTTTCCAACCTAACCATAAACTTTGTTTTTAACAAATGCAATATTAGACCTCTACCATAGCTAACCTGCACAGTTCTTCATTTGGATGGATGCTCCACCATAATTTTGTATAGATTTGAGAAACTCCTAAATAATCTTGGAAGAATATGAACCTTAAAGTTTCATTGCAAGATGGCAAAATAGACATTCATTACACTACCTAATCTTCTTAATGTGTAAAATTATCAACATCTGCTTATAAATAGGGACAACATAAGTAGTATACGACTGGCTATTTCAAACTAGGCACAAATCACATTGATCGCCTAAATTCTAAAAAAACATTTAGAGTGTGTTTGGATGGTGGAATGTTTTGAGGGAATTCAAATATTTTTAGATGAATTTCATTGTTTGGATAATAATATGGAGAATTTCATTGTTTGGATAATAATTTGGTTAGAGAATTTCAAATGACACTTAAAAGCTAAGAATTTCAAATTTCTTCATTCTTATAATTTTTCAAATTTTGCATTTTGGTCCTCAAATTTCCCAAAATTTTCAAATTGACCCCAATAAATTTACAAAAATTTGCAATTTGACCCTAATATTTTTGGAAATTACAAATTTGCCCCTCAACTTATTCAAAATTATAAATAAAATTTTTAAAATTTACAAATTGACCCCTAATTTCAATTTTCAAATTTGACCCAAAAATGACGACAAGAAATTTTTTTATTACGCCATACAAACAAGAATATTTAGAAATGAAGTCAATTTAATTGAATCATTTAAATTGCCTAGAATTCTAAATACTTCAAATTTTCTCAATTACCTCATCCAAACACACTTTTGTTTGGATGGGGGAATGTTTTTTGAGGTAATGTAATGTTATGAGGGAATTCAAATACTTTGAGGTGAATCCCATTGTTAGGATAATAATTTGAAGAATTTTCAAAATGATGAAAATTTATGTAGTATTTTGTTCAAGTTAAATTTAGAGAATTTCAAATGACACATAAAAGCTAAGAATTTCAAATTTCTTCATTGTTATAATTTTTCAAATTTTGCATTTTAGTCCTCAAATTTTCCAAAAATTTCAAACTGACCCCAATAAATTTCCAAAAAATTGTAAACGACCCCTCAATTTTTCAAAAATGATAATTTGACCCCTCATTTTTTTTGAAATTTACAAATTGACCCCTAATTTCAATTTTCAAATTTGGCCCAAAAAATTAAAATTTATAAAAGTTGCCCAAAAATGTTGATAATGAAATTTTTTATTACTTCATCCAAACAAAAGTATTGAGAAATGAAAGTAATTTAATTGAATCATTTGAATTGCCTAGAAATCTAAATTCTTTAAAATTTCTCAATTACTTCATCCAAACACACTCTTAGGGTAAAGAATTAGTTTAATCTGAAATGTTAAAAAAGTTTGAACAGAAATTTAAAAAAAAGAAACTATAATAATTTAAGATCAAGGATAACTTAGTCAAAAATACATTATAAAGGGAAAAGAAAATACAAGAAAAAAATGACCTATCCAAAAAATAAGACATAAATATTTGATAACAAAGAAAAGTAGGGAGAAAGCATTCTTCTAAAAAGCCTCATGACCATCACAAACTGCCGTGCAGTAGTCAGATACCACCCTTCATCCTTCTGTCCTGGAAAACTTCCAGGAGGTAAGGCCATGATTGCTTCAAACAAAAATCTTAAGAGCAAATGTATGCCCAAAGAGGGAGTGAACATAAAGTAATCCCTGTTGAATTCTAGAATATTTAGGATCAACTCCCTTAAGTGCTTGAGAAAAAACCAAATCAATTAGTTTTCTTCTCTTCTTCCTTAGCAGCAACCGTCTCTGCAGAATCCACAGCCTGAGGCTGATCATCCTCACCTCCAAAACCAAATTCATTAACACGCTTCTTGTCGACTGGATAAATCCACCTTTGGTATACATATATAAGGAAGATAAGATCTGCAAGGAAAGGAAAAAAAAAAATCAAGTCAATGATTGAATGATGATGAAGAAAGACAAACTCAAATGCCATATATCTTTGGGAAGTACTTGGCCCGAAGTTCTATCCCATAGTAATTCTACTACAATTAACTCCCACCCCCTTCCTCCTCCCCCAATCAGGTATTTAGCCTCTTATCTCAAAAGGAGAAGAGGGGGAAGAAAAAGAAGAAAATGCAGCATTGCATATAACACAAGCATATTAAAGTTAAAATGAGGTTATATCTAGTATCTGAAGCAATTGCAACTTGCAAATAACAAAAAGGATCATGGTTTCAAACTTACCATCACGGAAGACAGAAAGTCGATGTAGTGTTGGCATTTTAATGACGAAGGCAAAAAGATCATCAATAATGGTGTTGAGAAACTTGTAAGTCATCTGCCTCCATGGTAAGTGAGCAACAGATTTCAGCTTGTAGTTGATGAACAGTTGAGGGCACATCATAATAAAGCCTGCAAAGGTTTTCCAGTACAGAGTATGAACACAGTTTACCAAACTAGAAACTTCAAGATCAAGAACATTTGTGTTAAAATTGGTCGAATATGCTGTCATGAAAGCATTTTTTTTCCATACGTAGAAATGAAGAAAAAAGCTTATATTTTTCCATAAGCAGAAATGGAGAGAAAAAAAAAAAAAACAAGAACTTAGAAGACATTGAATACTTTTTTATATAAAAATAAAATAAAATAACAATGCTGTCGAGGAAAGTACCAAATAGTGTAGACTGTGGATTTACTAGAGGTGAATTTTGTTTTTATTCTATTTTTTGTCCAAAGTCAGCACCAAAAAAAAAAAAAACAAGCAAGCAAATTTCCGACATTTTTTTCTAATTTACTTCTCCTATGAAAGGAAATACACATGCTGAAAGCAGGGGGTCGAAGAAAAAAGTTAAAAATCCCCATCTATTTAAACAATTTATAAAAGCTTTTTGCAATACGGAGGTTTAACTCAATTTTACTTTAGTCTCTGCTACAATAGCAGCCTTTGTAATTCAAATCCATGGCAGAAAAGGTTCATCCTGGTTCAGGACAATCTTACTCAGAACACATGAGCTGTGCTACTACAACTAGGAACTTAAAGCATGCCAAATTTATAACAGTCTAAGCATTTCTTTTAACTTTGTTTAATAGTCATTAGTCACAGTCACAAATGATAGTGTCTCTCCAAAACACAGAGATAACTTAACCAATTTAGAAGGGTGCTTACCAAACATGTATACACAACTTGTGAGTGAAGACAGAATCCAAGAATACCAGCTCTTGTGGCGCTCGTACTTTAGTGAGTAAATGGCGAAGCCAGCAGCAAGGAGAAATAGAACATAGGTTAAATACTTCATTGCAATATCATCATACTCTTTTGTCTTGTTCCCTGCATATGACTCTCGATCACGGAACCTCAACATAGGTATCCTCCCTGTCCTATCAATCTGGCAGATTTCAAATAAAAAATAATTAAGGAACATTGAATTTTTGGAAGTAGACAAAGCTAGAAAGGAACATCTGCCTCACTCAAAGAAACGATAAAACAGTAGTTTGAAAAGGAAGGCCCCAGAAAATATTCTCCATACATGGTTACAAAATCAGTAAATATGAAAAGTCTCAGCAAACTATTTTGTACACACGATACAGGTATGCTATACATGATAGTAAAGGGGCAAAAGCCAGCAATCGGTAATAGCAATAATTGTCTTAGGAACTATATTACTTGCTATATAAAAAATTCAAAAGGCACTCTCTTGAACAAAGCTAGAAGATCACAAACAATACCTCTATGTGCATGGCTTTTCCAATTTTCCAGAACTCAATAACCAAACCAACTCCAGAGCTTAGAAGAATCATCCAAGAGGTGTCGTTGTCAAGCAGATAAAGGAAGATGATAAGCTGACAAATAAAGCTCACAACAACAGTCTTTGCAGAGAGTCCTTCCATAGACTTATTTTTGTTCCAAAATTGGATGTCTGGGCAGAAAGAAAATCACTAGATTATAATCTATCCTCTAACCATATTGATAACAATTTTTGGGTTTAAGCTATTGACCTAAAGATTGTAATGCAAAATAACTTACCATTCTTGAAAGCCAAAAAGTCAAATACTGAATGAAGAAGAGAAACAATCATGGTAATACCGAGGAGGTAAGGATTTCCTTCCAAGAATACCCTCTGATACAATCATAAATACACCAAATTGTCAGACAATTAGAAAAATAAGGCACTTATCATTTGATACATAGACTCTGCACAAAAAACATGAGATTCTTATATTTTGAAAATCCATATTAAAATCTTTTATTAAGGCCTTTTTTGTTTACCCAAAAATAAAATCAATCTTCGAAAAAATAGAGGATTTTTTCATTATATTCTTTTTACCTTTTGTGAAAAAATCTTTTGATATAAGGACAAGGCAGTACTTTACAAGTTTTAGAGAACAACAGACCTTAAGTTCATCAGCCTCGCCATCAAGCATGCTTCCGTAACTACGGTGAATCTGGAAGGACTGGTCAATTTGCATGAATAATTGCCATTTCGTCATGCTAATGGGACCAACTTCCAGATTAAGTGTGAGTTCAGTTACTGTCTCATTCAAAGCTATCAACTTATCCCGCAGTAACCAAAATTCATTGAAGAAAATAGTTGGATAGTAGTTCCCAGTGATAGGATCAATGTTCAAGTCTGGTCACCAAAAGTTAAGGAAACTGATATATATGATTAGCTAACTTGCATGAATAAGGCAGTGAATCAGTGTCAACATATCGTATGATTTAAAAAGGAACTTGAAATTCAAACAGTAGGAGAAAAAAAAAATACATCACTTAGTTGCACAATCGAGGAATATGTCAGGGCTAGACAAGTTCTCAATTTTTCAATATTTGGTTGCATAGGATGACCATCAGTATTGGGAAAAAGTCCCACATTGAAAATATATAAGACCTAAAAAGAGTTTAATAAAGAGTGGCACTCCTCCCTTGCAAGCTGGTTTTGTAAGAATGAATTAGACCAATATAAATACCTAATATGGTATTAGAGCTTATTGACCTGGGCCACCTACCAAATTATACATGCACCAAACCAAGTAGTGTTGGGCGTGAGGAGATGTATTAGAAAAAATCCAAGTCCCACATTGAAAATAGATAAAAACATGAAAATAGTTTATAAAGAGTAACACTCCTCACCTTACAAATCGGTTTTGTAAGGATGAGTTAGACACAACATAAAAACCTAATAACCATATTATTTTAAGGCTACACATGGTATCCTGAAACCAATGCCAAGAAACTAAAATGGAAAGGGTAACAAAAGGAAATGACGAATGGCAAAATATGTTAATGGTAAGGATACATGGAGCGATGTTAGGTGGTATGCCTGTATTTGGGTACCTGCAAACAGGAAAAGTTTAAAATAACAATTAGCAAGGTTAGAAAGAATATCCATTCAATAACTGGATCGGCAACATACAGATTTAGATGATTTTAAATGTTTTTCAAGCCATATCACATCCAACGTGAGAATCTCCACCACAGTTAACAAAATAAATCTTATGCAGATCCACAAAAAATTATACAAAGTTCAGGTTTACAGCCAGGTTCACTGCAAAAATAAAGGGAAGAGAAAGGGAGGAAAAAAAAAATTAATTTTCATTCTGAATAAGGTAGCTAACTATTTCAAATTTTTCAACCATCTCTCTTACTGCAAAACTTCAGATAAAAGTAATCCCACTTAAAAGAAGGCCAATTTATCTAACAGTCTCTTTTACCTCTGGTATTAGATTTTTACATAAATTAGCAATTATTAACTGTGAAGGGAAATTATGACCGGCCAAAAACCAGAGCATGTACATAAAAATAATGCACCAAAAAATAATGATTTCCAAGAAACTTACTGAGTGAAGTCAGCAATCAAGTTAATCGTTATATTTGGTTTCCAATATGCACGCCACTCCACAGGACCTTCGTCTTTAGAATCATCTTCAATATCATCAACGACCTAACACAACCAAAAGAGATAAATTCAGAGACTATAGTTAAACAAGTAACCACCTCACGCATTGAACAGATGAGAACGTTATTGATACAGACATAATTTAACAGCAACAACAGTGACATAGATATACAATATTAAGAAAATCTATGGACTGGTACGAGTAGTTCCCTGCACACATACCTAGTCATAGCATAATGATTAGACCTCTTCTGGGACCTTAGGAAGTAGGAATGAGATTACTGAACCATATCTCAATATCATCGAAACTTTTAAATGCTGATTTGAGCATAATGAATAGAATTACTAAACCATATACTCTGTTTAAAGGCCAAATGAGGGAAGGGGGGAAGGGGCTGAAAAATTTCCATTTTGAATTAATTGAATTGCCCACCTACCACAAATTTTCTAGCATATACATCCTCGATGAGATGGCCTATGAGGGCCTTTGTTATTTATAAGCAAGTGTCCAAGTTTCGCTGTTCTCAACAAGTATCTATCTTTATAAATGAAAAAAGAAAAGAAAAAAATAACACTTCCTCAAGAGACAAGATGTTATCTGTCCCACATATGGTCATATCACTGTATTGTGAGCTTGCGTAGAGGACAAATTTGCAAGAGGGAAGCTTAAGAAAGTGCTTTGAAAGATCTTCCTGGCATTCAAGCTACGAGAATATATGTTTTCTATGAAAGTACCAAGACAGGTGATTTTATCATGTGTAAAATCACATGTTAGGAGTGTAAATGAGATGAAAGATAGTTTGGTAGTTATCGATAGATGAAGACTAGCAATAACTAATAGGCATAAATATTAAGGATTGCATTTTAAACAGTCTATCACTGGATGATGTTAATGAATAATGACAGGCGATCATGGTAAAATGTTTTGGCTGTTGCCGTTGACCTAGAGATTGTAAAAAATATAATACAATAAATCTATTACGTAAAAACTCAACAAGAAATACCTTGAACTCAATCCAAAGTAACATCATGAAAAAAATCTTATAAAGCTGATTATAAAATTATGTGAGTAAACAACAAACCTCGGGTGTCACTTGACCCTCACTTGAATCGGCTCCCAACAGACTCTTCCTTTTATCTGCTTTTGACTTTGGCTTGTATATCACAACAGCTGAAGCCCATAAAAAGAGAGGCATTTATTAAACCACTTTCCTTAAGTTAAATATATTTAGCATTACTTATTAACAAGTAATAAACATACGATGCGTCCTTCCAAATGCTGCTTGAGGCTGGTATTCCGGATCACTGGGGTCGGGCGAATATCCAGATTGTGCAAAGAAAACATGAGCATATAAACTCCCATTGTGCTTCAAGGACTGTAGAAAGAATATTGTAACCATAAAATTCAATTTCAAAGGAACTACTATAAAGTCCAAGTTGTATGTAAATAAACCACAGAAAGTAGCAGTGGCAATTTCAGAGAGTTGTACCTCAGTCGGGGGATAGTTCAAAGTAAGAGTCCTGGTACTCTCAGGTCCCCAAACGGCATACGGTATATTGGTTTCGTGCCATACAAGAGCACTTTCATTACCAAATTCGTTGAACTTGTCATTCTCAGTGAGATAAACCCACATATCCTGAACAAAATGTCATTCAAAAACAACCTGACTCGGTTAGAAAAACAAGAAACAACCCAAACAAGGAAAGTTATTGCTAGTAAGTTTCTAGCTATCCTTTCCTATAAAAACCTTCAGGTACGTAACCAATTATGCAGTCATGGTTTCAAAATAAAGGACCACATCTGCGATAAGGGTTGCGACATCAAGTGCATGCTAGATCGTGGTGGGTTTGACCAAATCACAGTATCATCCAGTGTGATTTTGTTGAAGCTGCAAAGCTTAACTTTTGCAAAGGATTTTTTTCGTGAACGTGTTGCAAAATTACAAATTACAGTGGCTCACCATAATTCTATCAAACTCACCGTGGATCAAAACATATGCCAAATTTTTTGTCTCTACGACTATTCCAGAACCACATCAAGTTCACTTAACTATAATTCTCTGCAATATCAATGACAGTAACGTGAACGTGATTTAAAACCTATTTATTTTCACTCTCGTACATGTTTATTTGATAGTTCCGTGAACAAAACTAGTATCATAAATATGGCAATTTCATTGAATAAAAAAACTATAATACAAAAATTAAAAGAATTAAGTAACCTAAAAGTATAATTAACGTTTTATTATTAGTATCAACAGAATTAACAGAGTGAATAAAAAAGCTGGTAGACTTAATATATATAACCTAACTGAATGAATCGAAATCTGAATTAAAAAGAGTAATTGAAGAAAGATCGATGATGGAATGGAAGAGAGGGAGAGTGTGTACCATAGGTTGTGCTTTATGGAAGAGGTTGGAGATGAGAACGGAAGGTTCGTTGTTAGGTGATTTTTTAGAGGCAGGAGAGAAGAATTTAGAAGCGAAATACCAGAAAACAACCATACGAATGATTCCGGTTAAGCTAAATCCACCACCGGCTTGTTGTCTTCCTTGCGGTGCTGCTGCAGCGTCTCCGCCTTCAACTACTGCCGTTGGCGGCGCCATGGAATCGAAGATTTGAAACGGCGATGGAAGATATGCTAGTAGTTACTTACTACTAAGACGGTGTTGTTGTGATGTGTGTGTAAAGTGATAGTATTAATAAAGAAAGAAATTTCGTTGTGAATTGCGATGCTAGTGGCCTGGCCTGGTGAGTAAGAAGGAATTTTGTTAAAGTGGCCACGCAACGTTCCACCGATTAATATCTCCTGCAGCCTGCAACTTCGTTTAGATGTTGTCCAGTTGTTTTTTTACTTTGTGTTAATGCTTATAAATTACGAATAATAGTTTTTAAGTTTATTTAAGTCATCAGTACCTTAACTTAATTGTTTGTTTTAAAATGGTTCTTTAACTTTTATTTGTCTCAAATTGGTCCCAAATTGGTCCCCTAAGTTTCCCTCTGTTAAATGTTTAAGTTATTTCTGTTAGTTTCCATGAGAAAACGTTAGTGACTTGAGTCTGAAGTCAGAGTCTGAGGTCATAACTTAACATTTTCTCATGGGAACTAACAGAAAGGACTTAAACATATAACGGATGAAAACTTAAGGGACCAATTTGAGACAAATTAAAGTTAGGGGACCATTTTGAGACAAACAATTAAGTTAAGGGACCGGTAGCTTGAATAAGCCTAGTTTTTATTATATTTTGATTAAAATTATAGGTATAGATTATAGATATTTTGCACTTTCGTATTGTAACAAATTATATTTATCTTTTTCAATGATTTTTTTTAAGGATTATTTTTTTCAATGATATCAACAATATAACAAATATAATATAAATTCTTATCTTTTTGAATGATAACAACAAAAAAGTATTCTTATGGTCAAATTAGTTAATGGTATAATTGGAAGAACAAAAAGTCAGTCGAAAACAACATATTTTTTTATATATAGTATAGAATAGATACTTATGACTTTTTTCTTTAAAAAAAATAGATACTTATGACTTCTTTTTTTTAAGCAAAAGATGGGGTGCAGAGGGGTCACCTTCTGCAACACCCAAACCATATATTAATAAAAAGAAAAACAAAGTACAAAGGGGGAACATAGACCAAAACCCTAAAAAAAACAAAAACAAAAAAAAATTAAAAAGAAAGATCAACTCTTCAGCTGAAAACCCTTAGAAGTATTAACCCTAAGTCAGATAGAATAATTTCTTTTGCTACCTTCAGCCAATTACTTTTGTTGTTTCTTTTTTTTCCTTGGGACCACTAATTGAAAATGTTGGTTAGGATTTCTATCATTCTCATTTGGATCAATCTCACCTATGTTAGCCCAAGATTCGCGTAGAAAGTCAATATCTTGTTGGACCACAGCTGGAATAGGTGGAACAATAAGAGCAAGTTGCTTTGCTAAATCTTGCTCGTTTTCCACGTGCAATGCATTTGCAAATTCTAAACTGTGTGAACTTGGAGTATCCTCATATGTGGAATTTGCTATGTTAACATTGTTCTCCACATCTGTATGTTGAATTGAAACCATTGTATTGTGTGTTATATTTCCATTAATTTCAAACTGAATAACCTGATTAGCATTTTCAGTGTTGTTATTTGCATCAACATTGTTTGCCTCATTTAAAGTGATGTCGATAACATAATTTTTGCTGCTATTTCCGTCAACATGTTTGGTAGTGGTGTTCTTTCCTTGCATTGGGTCAGCTTGGACAGATTTTGGCATTTCATTGTCTCTTTTTGTGCCCTTTACAGGTAAAGTTTTTTTTACATTCTCATATGTGATGCCCTATTGTTTAACAATGAAAACAAAAAGGAGGATACTTCTCATAATCAACAATAACATGAAAAGCATAACCCTCCCTTTCAACTAAAATGTTGTCATGCATATACCCAGTGATATCAATATCAACAAGTATACGAGCAAAATGGCCAAATGCCCTATTTTTAGTAGGTTCATCGAGAGTAATCGATGTACCAATTCCACAGGCAATTTCAAACAACGTTTTATGACTCCAATATTCTTGTGGTAAATCAAATAATTGTATCCATACATGAGCATTATTTTGCTTTTGATTTACCAGATTAAAGTCTGGAACCCACTGGTAGAGTCTTAGAATTATTGGATTTAGATAAAGTGTGTTGGCTGACCAAGCAGTGCGCAAGTCATCAACAGAAAAAAATGCAAACTCAAAGATGTTGGAACAAAATGTATGAACAACTCTCTTTTGGGTTTTGATGATAACAAAGTGTTAAAAAGAAAATTGGATATGCTAATATTTGATTCTAGTGTGCAGAACCATATACTTAAAGATTGGTATCTAACAATGGTTATGAAAGAACAAGTTAAGAGCAAGAAGGAAAATATAGAAGCTAGTGTTGCAAAGCTGAAGAAAATCAGCGTCTGAAGAAGTGCTTCTGAAGGCAGCGTCTGAAGAAGTGCGTCTGGTGAACAGTGCGTCTGATGCCAGCTTCTGAGATATGTGTCTGATGAACAGTGCGTCTGAAGGCCAGCTTCTGAAGACAAGCGTCTGATGAACAGTGCGTCTAAAGACCAGGTTCTGAAGAAGTGCTTCTGATGAACAGTGTCTGATGCCAGCTTCTGAAGAACTGTTTCTGAAGAGAAGCTTCTGAAGTCTGAAACGTAGCAGTCAACAATTGCAACTGTGAACAGTGAAGTATTGTACGGTCAGAACAACTCTATGCAACAGTTGTCTCCTTGTACGAAACATTCTCCATGTTTTAAGGAAACAATTCAAATCTGCCATGCTCTGTTTTCTGTGTTGCGTACACAATGTCAGAACAGAAGGAATTAAAGTTGGCTGAAGCTTCTAATTGCAACGGCTCTAATTGCTGACATGGCAACTTCTCAACAGCTCTTTATTCCTCTATAAAGGATTGAAGATTTGAAGAAGAAGGTTAAGTTTTAAAAAGACTCTGTTACTCTGTTTTTCTGGAAAACGTAACTGCCATATTAGAAAGAGTCTTAATATGTGTTGTATTTCGTGAACACCACTGATTGTATATCAAGTGTTCAACTCAAACATATTCTTTGTAATTCTATTTGATTAAAAGCCTCTTGCCTGCGTGCTTGAGCAACTAGAAGCCTCATACTTTGTGTTTGAGCAAGAAAGTCTTAGACTGTGTGTCTAAGCAGGGAAGTCTCTTGCTTTGTGTTTGAGCAAGGAAGTCTCTTACATTGTGTTTGAGCAAGGAAATCTCTTACTTTGTGTTTGAGCAAGGAAGTCTTAGACTGTGTGTTTGAGCTGTCATACCCCATTTTTTGACCCATTTTTGTTTTTTCTCGTCCTTTTAAGCCAAAAATTCTCGTCGTTTCAGACGAAATTTCGGCAGAGAGGTATTTTAAAATACCTCATTTTTTGGTTCGTTTTAGGGCCACTTGTTATATTTTTTATGTTTATTTTTCATCTTTACCTTTAGTCTCAGTTTTTATTTATTGTTCATTTATTCCATTTTTATTATTATTATTATTATTATTATTATTATTATTATTATTATTATTATTATTATCACTATTATTACTATTTATTGTTCATTATTATTATTATTATTACTATTTAATTATTTCCTTTTTTATTATTATCATTTTTTTTTAATTTTTTAAATTTTATTTTATTTCTTTTTTTATTTTTGAGGTCAAAGTCACTACAGTGTACCGTGTACACTGTACACTGTTACTGCCTGCAGCGTCCCATCCCCTTCTTTTCCTGCTTTCTTTCTGTTCCTTTTGTTCAAAATTTTACACATACCTTCACCAAATTCACAAGGCAAAGACTTCTTTCCCACTTTTAATCATTACACATAAAAATCCAATCTGCCTATATAATGAGAACAAGAATCCAGCAACAGGGGGAAGATTTGGTTTTCATTAGAGAAAAAGAGCAAAAAAATAAAGAACAGAAAACCTAACACACAAAAAAAAAAAAACAAAACTACTCTCCCTCTAAACTACCACAACCAGCCGCGCCTCTCCCTCACCACAATACTATTCAGCCACCCATCTCCCTCAAACCAAACCCAAAACCACCCCTAAACCAACACAACAAACTCGGCCAGCACCATCACACAGCCAGCCACACAGCTCACACAACACGCAGCACACACACAACCAAACAACACAACACACACCCACGCAAGCAAACACACACGGCCATACACACTCACGGCCGCCTCCCCCACTAAAAACCGGCCACGCCCTAAACCATAACACACACAGCCACACAACAAACCACGCCACACACACAAATGCGGCCCCCCCTCTTTATAAACCTACAAAACCGAACCAAAAGAGGAGAAAAAAAGGTAGTTTTTTTCTAAAGCTTAAAACTTAGATCTAGGAGTTTTCGAATTTTTTTTGAAAGTTTTGAGAGTAGATTCGGGTAGAGGGGAAGTGTGCGCTCTCGTTAAAAACGCGCAATCCTCCGAGACGTGTACGAACGCTCGGGAGGCTGTTGTGAAGTCGCCACCAAAGTTTTTGTTTAAAGGGAACGTTGATAAACCCTTAAGTTTTTATTTGAAGGGAAACGATAATAAAACCCTTGACGATGAGGAAAAGGACTGGTCATCGCAACCATTGTCGGGTTTGGGAGTCGATTACGCAAGGGGAAGGTATTAGCACCCCTCACGTCCGTTGCACTCAACGGGAACCTCCTATTTGGCTAAAGCTTAAAATGTTTTTAAATGTTTTGCGTGCATGCTTGTCTATATCAAAGGGAAAAAGAAAATATGATAAAAGGGGAAAAAGTTTGTTTTTTATTATTGTGCTTGACAAGATGACGATCTTGCTCCTACGTATCTCCCGGTAGTCGGAGAATTCAAAGCGTACGTAGTTCTTTGGTAGAAAAACGTATATGTTGGTTATTTTTAAAGAACGATGTTTTGACCGAATTCTTGCGATTAAACGTAGCTTGTATGCTCGTGTATGGGAGACTTAAGCGTATAGCTTGTATGCTCGCGCATGGGAGGCTTAAGCGTTTGTTTACGAATCGCGCTTAGAATAGGTAAAACATGCTCGTTGGGTAAAAGGGTTCGAATTGGTCGCTATGGGACCAAAAAGGGTGCAATGGACTCAATCGAGTCAATCATTGACCGGAGTGACTAAAACGAGTCGAGGGAGGGTTCGATTGATCCAACGGGATCAAGAACAGGTACAATGGACTCAATCGAGTCGAACATTGACCAAAGTGACTCAAATGAGTCGAGGAAAGGTTCGATTGATCCAACGGGATCAAGAACGGGTACAATGGACTCAACCGAGTCGATCATTGACCGAAATGACTCAAACGAGTCGAGGGATTGAATCTAGTGGCCACGGGGGACCAAAAGGTTCGGATTGACCACAAAGGGCCAAGGATTGGTTTGGTGTGGTCGGATACGTTGAAAATGGAATGACGATTGTCCGAACGACGAGACATACGTCACGTATTTGTTCAATCGGGGCAATGGAGAGACATACGTCAAACCATCCCTTTTTCATTCAAGTTTTTGGTTGAATTCTTTAGAAATCCCAAGGTTTATCAAAAACACTTGGTTTGGAACTCATGTGGAAAGGTTTTAACAAATTTGTGAAAAAACGCACAAGTTCGGCTCAATTTTGAAAACGGTTTTGAGAAGCGAACAAGTTCGGCTTGAGTTCAC